>CM040442.1:13374151-13436105 GCA_022749755.1 Azadirachta indica | reverse complement strand
GCACACATTAAGTGGAGACACAGTTCACATGATCACCCATGTGCTAATCGTTGTACTTCATCTGTGAGGTATAGATATAAAACATTAATTATTGTAATTAAACTTTTAAAGAATTCGAATTCCTTATTTTATAAATATATATATACACACACACACACTGGTAGAAATTATAAGATAAAAGGTAAAATAGAGTCATCTTATATGGCACACAATAAAGAATTCTAATTCCTTATTATGGCTCATCTATAAAGGGTGGAGACTTCCCAACACAACTCAAAAGTCTTCCTCACTTTAAGTTGATTTGTATTTTAAGTAATCCAACAGTTTAAATGCAGTGACTAAATGATACAATCATTACGTTGTAGTTCTACCAGATAAAATATTATATATTGCATTGATATATATTCAAATTCAATATGAATAGTATTATATCGATATAATGTAAACTTTACTTAAAATGTGATGGAGCTCATATCTTAAGCTTGGTTTACAGAGTTAGCACATGAAATGAAAATAAATAAATGTCAAAATTACAATCTTAATAACAATTTTTTAACAATCGTACGATAAATCAAATTAGGAATATTTTAATAATGTTAATTAATAGAAATTTTTATAATCAAAAAGTTTAATATTATATAATATAAAACAAAATATATATATATATATCTATATATTAGACTAACAAATCGTGTTAAATCAACCTCTTTAACGATCAAGTATAATATACTCAATTCCAAATATGAATAGACCTAACTTTTAAAATAGAAGAATGATAAAAATTTTGGACCTCCACTTGTATATTATTACTATTATTTTGTAGATGTATGAAACTTCAGGGCATGCCTACTAATGTCCTCTCCCCTCAAAAAATTTTCACTAAGTTCGTTGGAGACAAGGGATGCCAAATATCGACCTCTTCCCTCAGAAAAAATTTTATCAAGTGAGAGGACACCCAAGACATGCCTATGAACACCCTCTCTCCTTAGAAAAATTTCCAGCAAGTTCGTGGAAGACCCATGGCACATCTATTATTGCCCTCTATCCTTAGAAAATTTTTTACTATGTTCGTAGGAGACTTAGGGCACATCTACTATCATCCTTACTAAGAAAAATTTTCATCAAGTTTGCGGGAGACCAAAGCTTTCCTACTATTGCATTTTCCTCTTAGAAAATTTTCTTTATCAAATTTGTGGGAGACCAAGGCTCACATTTAATAAGCGTCTGCCTTCATAACTTTTTTTTATAAAAAAAATAGGAAAATTTAGAGTGGACATAATTAAAAATAAAAATAAGAGGGGGTCTTTTAAATAAGAAAAAAATAAATTTGACCCTCTCCCTCTTTTCATTGGTGCTGAGAGTGGGAGAGAAGAAAAAATGAAATTTGACCCTCTCGTTTCTCTCATTGTGGCCGAGGGTTGGAGAGGGGGGAATTTGTTGTTTGACCTATCCCTCCTTTCATTGTAGCCGAGCGTGGGAGAGGTGGGAAGATGAAATTTGGCCCTTACCCTTCTCTCTTCTCTCATTGTTGACGAGGGTGGGAGAGGCGGAATATTTTTGTCATTCGACCCTCCCCCTTTTATCATTGTTTGCGAGAGTGGGAGACAGGGACATTTTGAAATTTGACTCTCTCTCTCCTCCCACCTTTGCCATGAGTTGGAGAGGGGAATTTTTTTGTAATAATAATAATAATAATAATAATAATAATAATAATAATAATATAATAAGTGATGCCAAATTTTAATAATCTAATATCCAATAACGAATCTTTGTTGTGCCATGGATGAACTTGCAAAAGGAAACACAATAAGAGGAAGGCCAGTTTTTTGACAAAAACCCTTCGATGCTTAAGTTAAAGATGGTTTCTTAAAAAGAAGATTAGTAAGACAAGAAGTTAATAGAGTTTTTATAAGAGTAAGGAGCTTCAATGTACCTGTCTCTTTGATTTCTCACCTTTTATATGTTTAGTTTGAGTCCACTTGCGTCAAATTCGAATAAAGAGTCAAATTGGTAAGATTTTCATGGGAAATAGGATTTTGGACGGCCATTCCGCAAGATTCTCTATGTTTTGTTGTGACTAGGTCTTTTCTAAAAAATTTTCTGTGGTGGGACTCTGTCTTTCCTTCCTAAGCTTACCACCTCTGCAAACTAGACAAGTTTTCCTTCGAGATATTTGGGTGTTGGATAATTGTGATGAGACTTTCTAGGAGATGTTGTCTACATCACCATGAAGCGAGTTTTAAGGAAATGGGGTCTTGGGCAGTTATCTCCATAATTATCTTGCTATTTTCTCGCTAGCAGTTACTTTGATCAATTGCTGAGATGAGTTTCCCTTCACCCCAACTTAATATTTAGAACTAGACTGGTTCAACCATTTGATGTCAAATAGAAGTTCACCTTGGGATATAGCATAGATTGTCCCGAGGTGAACCATACTATCGTTTGGCCTCTTCAACTCGATTGAATCGACCTAAGTATTTTTTGGCACTTGACTTTGTTGACCTTAGAATGTATATTGTCTTTCATCAAGCAACAACAACAACAACAATAATAATAATATAAAAAATTTTAAAAATTGACCCTCTCCCTCATCTCATTATTGTCGAGAATGAAAGAGGGCGGAATCACTTTTTTAAAATAAAAAGTAAATATCAAAATTACAATCTTAATAACAATTTTGTAACAATTGTATGACAAATTAAACTAGGAATATTTTAATAATCTTAATTAATAAAAATTTTTAAAATCAAAAACTTTAATATTACATAGTAGAAAACGAATAATATTAGACCAATAAATTGTGTTAAATCAACCTTTTAAGTATCAAGTATAAAACATACTCGACACAAAATATGAATAGAGCTGACTTTCTTAAAGAGAATAATGATAAAAATTTTAGACCTCTAACTGTATAATAATAATATAATTATTTTGTAGATGAATGAAGTGGGTTAGGTTTTGCGGTACCAGATGAGAATTAGCTACTACTGATTTTGTTTCCAAATAATTAAAGAAGATCCTTTCATGTGCAGTGCAAATGCTATTATTTTCAGTTTTCTTCTCTATCTATGCTTCTCTTGTGATGCATTTTAATGAATTTTTTTACCAAGTTAGTGGGAGACCCATGGGACACCTACTATGCCTTCTTCTTTGAAATTTTTTTTACCAAGTTCATGGGAGACTCGGGACATATCTACTATCACCCTCTCTACTTAGAAATTTTTTACCAAGTTTACGGGAGACTAAAGCTCGCCTACTATTGCCTTTCCCTTAAGAAAATTTTTTTATTAAATTTGTGAGAGATCAAGACTCACATCTTATAAGCATTTGCCTTTATAATTTTTTTCATAAAAGAAAATAAGAAAGTTTAGAGTGGCATAAATTGAAAATGTTAAAATACCCTCTAACACTTTTATTCTTATTTTAAATTGACTATTTTATCTTTCAACTATTAAAAAAAATATAGAATAAGTATATTATCCTTATATTTATTTCATAATAACTAATATAATTTTATTCTAATATTTAAATTTAAAAGAAATAACAATTATTTTTCTCCTTTCAAATTTGCTCTTAAACTTTTTTGACAATATTAATTATATATAATTTTTTATTTTACTTTGAAAATATTAATTATTCTTATTTTAATAGTATAAAATATACATAATTTTTAAAATAAAACAATTTTAAATGATCTATTTTAAAAATTATATATAATTAATAAATTTAAAAAAATTTGATACCAAATTTGGGAGGAGAAAAATAATTAAAGGTTATAATATTTTAAATACTTTTAAATTTTTATAATAGAATAAAATTATATTGGTTATTATAAAATAAAAATAAGGATAACATAATTATTTTATATGCTTTTAATAAATGAAGGGTAAAATAATACAAGACTACTAGTGTTAGGAAATATCTTAACATTTCCATAAAAGTTAGAGGATATCTAGACTTACTAAAACTCAGGAAATATATTACTTTTCTCCCAAAATGTAGGAAAAAAGTATAATATCCCTATTTTATTTATTATTATTATTATTATAGTAATAATAATCATAATATAAAAAAAAATTTTAAAAAATTGACCCTCTCCCTCCTCTCATTGTTGTCAAGGATAGAAGAGAGTAGAAATTTTTTTAATTAAATCAAAATAAATATCAAAACTACAATCTCAATGGCAATTTTGTAATAACTACATGACAAATTAAATTAGGAATATTTTAATAATGTTAGTTAACAAAAATTTTTAAAATCAAAAAGTTCAATATAATACAATAGAAAAAAAATAATATTAGACCAAGAGCAGAGTTAGAATCTGTTTGGGGGGGGGGGGGGGGGGGGGGGGGGGGGGGGGGTGGGTGCCGCTGAATAATAATTTAATTTTTTAAATTCAAAAAATTAATAAATTTTAAATTTTAAATATTAAAAAATAATCTTATCATAATGAATTTATCATAAAATTATCATAATTATAATTTATAATATATTTATTTATATAAACTCATCTATAATAAATTTAAAAAACCAGTACAAAAAATATTTTGATAATAACTTTTTTATTTTTGAAAATTTTCTCCTTGCCTCAAATCGAAGAAAAGAGAAAATTAAAAAAATTAAGAGAAATAACTGAAAATGCCTCATTTTTATCCCGAAAAAATTAAAAATACCCTCTTTCAAAATGTTAATGAAAAATATACATTTTTACTTGTTTTGGACAAAAATACTTTCACGTCCAAATTAACAAAAAACTTTTGAATTACTTTTAAATTGTTATAATAACTTTTGAGTTGTTACATTATTCGAGTACTACATGACAATAAACTCGAAAGTCACTTTTGTAACAACTTGAAGTTAAGTTTTATAATTTTGGATATTAGAGGTACCTTTGTCCAAAAATTTAAAATTGAGCATTTGTGAATAACATTTTATACTGTGAATATTTTTTAATTATGGGGATAAAAATTAGGTATATTTGGTTAAATTCTAAAAATTAATGAGATAAAGCATTTTAAATTATATTTCATAGAGGTCTATAAAATTCTTTTTCTTTAAGGAAATGATTTTTAAATACATAATTTTTTTTATAGGAAAAAAGGTTTCTAAAATTATATAGTTTTCTTATACAGAAAAAATTTTCAATTATACTGAGGACAAAATTAAATAAGTAATTCTTTAAAGAAAAATTACTTTATATGTAAAGTATTAATAAATAGGTGGGATCACTATTTTGAAACTTAAAAATAATATGTTTAACTAAGCTATTATTATATAATTTAAAAATAATTAATTAAAATATAAAAAATAGAAACACATTAATTTAAATCTAAAAATATCATACTTTTGAAAAAAAAAAAACTGGGGGACCAAATAAATATTTTACGTACTGTATTAAAATATTTTGGTGGAACTTGGGGCCTACTGTAGTAGACTAATAAATTGTATTGAATCAACGTCTTAAGAATCAAGTATAACAGCTATTCAACCCCAAGTATGAATAGACTTAACTTTTTTAAATGAAAAAATGAAAAGAATTTTAGACCTCCAATTGTATAATAATAATATTATTTTGTATAAGAATGAACCGGGTTAGGTCTTGAAGTCCCAGATGTGAACTACTACTGATTTTGTTTCCAAATAATTAAAGGGAAGATCCTTTCATGTGCAATAAAAATGTTATTATTTTCAGTTTTCCTTTCTCTCTGTGCTTCTTTTGTGATGTATTTTAATGAATTTGGTTGGTGTAGCCACTGATTAATTGGAAATATTAATAAATAATAATTAAGAGATTACATGAGATATGATAGATTTGATACGATTATCAATCAAAGATTTGTTTGTTTATGATCTTGCAATATTCTTGTTTCTACCCATCAATCAAACAACCTATTTTTTTCTTTTTTTTTGAATTTTTAAAAATTTTAAGTATAAATGACAAATTTTCACTTACAAAATATTAAATTTTTATCTCTTATTATTATTTGAATTCGAAATAATTTACAACTATTAAATGTATTCCAAACCACCGAAATTACACTAAAAAACTTTTTTATTATTACTTAAATTTGGGATAATATAAAAAAGTTAAGCGTATTTAAAAATCATCCTAATTATACTATACAACTTCTCTTACTATTTAGTGTTCCAGCAAAAATCCTCTGATACTTAAGTTAGATGCTCGGTTTTAAGATTCTGTCAAGAATTATTTTGACATTATAACACAATAATATGAATTGATTACCTGTTTATGACTTTCTACGTGTCTTTTATCGGTGGTTTTTCACCATTTAACTCCTCTTAAATTGTTGTTCATCTCATGTAGGTGAGTGGCATGGGGTTGATCCCCTTGAATTTTAGAGTTCACGGATTGGCTTTATCCGCACTTTTGTTGTGGCCTCAATATATTTAACCGTTTCTCCTCAAATCCTAGTTAGCAGAGTAGTCCCAACCATTTCAGGCTTGGTAGCTATTAAGCGGTGATTATTATTAAAATTAATTTTTTAAAATAAAATGATAATAAAATAATAATAATAATAATAAATAATATTTTAATAATACACATTTTTAAATGTTTTTAATTTTTAATTTATAAATATCATTTTGGAGACTGATTGAGAAGGTGAAATGAGTATTGGGAAGAATGAAGATGATGATGATGCATGGGTGTAAATTTGGATTCAGGTTGCCAATCACACAAACAAATTAAAGAGTATGGAGTACAGATTTCTGCAAGATTACATTTTATAAAAGTATATATGTAAAACATATTATTATTACTATTATTATTATTATTATGTCACTGAGATTCGATTAATTTATTTTATATAATAATTAGAAATGATTAATGTATGAAATTTTTATATTTTTGGGAATATGTTATAAATCTATGCACTGTGAATCTGCAATATATCTCGAAATATTAATGAATTTCGTTGTTTATTTGCTCATCAATGAATCAAATTGTTTTATTATTTTAATTTTACGTACATTAATTATTTAATATTATTTATTAGAAAATAGATAGTACAACATGTGCATGGGTGGCTTGGGCAAATTAAATGATGCAACGTGATTAGCTAAGCTGCTAAGTATATTTGTCAGCATTCACCATATGATCACTGGATAATTTAAAAGTTGCTATTTGTTTATTTATCATCATCTGGAGTTACGTTTTCTAATTTAATTTACATAATAATTATTTTATGATGAATGTGATAGTTGAAATTCGAAAAAGGAAAACATATATATATATATATATATAAAGTTTTAACCAAAATGACATTTTAGTGTTGCTAGTTTTAAAAAAATACGCATACAAATTATGTTCTATAAATTAAAAAATATGGTTAGCATCAATAGTTTATTTATTTTTAGTTATAATTATATTAATACTCCATTAATTTTAATTATTCTAGGAGTTGATTAAATACATCATACTAAATATTTGTCCAAATTTCTAGATTAAATAAACAATTAGGGTTCACATGAGTATTTTCAAAATTAATTACCACTATATAGTATATATTTGACCAAATCTTGTTGAACCCTGTAAATTGCGTAAAAGTAGAATACTTTAAATTAGTGAATCCAAGAGTTTTATAAAACATTAGAAGTTTATAAGTCATTTTATCTTGTATAAGTTTATTTTTTAAATAGATATCTTCTCAATTTGAGGATGTCCTAAATGGCATGTTTTTGATAATATGAAATGTGGGAGGATCATACAATGCAATATCTGTTATCTTCAAAACAAAATGTTCATAGACAACCACCACAAGAAGAAAGTGTTTTCTTTTTACAAAACATATATAACTTGAAATAAGAGTTATTGAATTTTAGCTCTTGCACTATAAAGAACTATGTATTTAATTACATGAACTGACACGCAATGAACTAATACAAACTCAGATTGATTTCATTTTCAGAAAAATTTGCAAGTAAAAAAGCAAGCAAAGGCTCCCCATTCCAAGTGTCCTAAGACTGTGATCAATCATCTTACTTCACAATCTGATGAGCAATAACAACCATTGATCATCTCTTTCTCTGTAATATTGCTAGTAAACCCTAATTCATTCAAATAAGATAACCCATCTGATCTTTTCTCTTCAACCAGCTTCAGGATCTTCTCAAATGCTGATACTTCACATGGAATTTTCAGAACTCCCTCTTGTTGAAACCCGAACTCTTCTTCTGCTTCTCTTAATAATATCCCAAAAGCTTGATGACTCAAGTACTCAGTTGGGATTACAAATCTCTTCAGCTCTCTTCCTACACAGACTGCAAGAAACCCTTTTGGAACGACGTCGTTTGATGATGCTGCTGATACGTCGGAGAATGAGAGTGTTTTTTTCAGGAACTTGATACTTTTGCTAGCATTGTTTGTACAAGTTGATGTGGGACTGTTGCCACTGTTGCCATTGTTGCCAGTACTGCTTCTGCTTCCATTCTTGGGTGTGTTTGCAAGCTTCTTCCATTTCTTGAGGATCTGTTGAAGTCTAACGATATCACGAATCTTGTTAGACTTCTTTGAAGAATCCATAGAAGCTAAGAGAGTTGATTGTTTGCTCTGAGGAGTTTGTGGGTGAAGATGGAGAGATTTAAAGAAGTAAGAGGTACATGCTGTACTGAAATTTCAGAATATTTTAATTATTAGTAAATTAATTATTATTAATATTTAGATTATCATTGAAGTTAGGGTACGTCGGTTGCTGCTGCAGGCATGGTCCAATCGAGAAAGCTAACTCATACTCATGTTTGTTTAATCCCTATATATATAAAAATCATGAATTGCTTCCAGAAATTTTCAAGCCACCTGTTTCTATTTTCTCTGTTGCTCTCTCCTATTATTTTACTACTTTACCCTCTTCTCTCTCTACAATAATTTTTGGTAATAATTAGAGAGCGTAACAATGGAATAGATATTCCGCTTTAAACACACGTCCGTTATAAATTTATTTTAAATTTTACAACTCAAAACAAGCATAGTAAAATAAAAGATATCAGAGTTTATAACTTACCCTAATCTAATTCTTATCAGTGATGTAATCACATATGACAATTTGAATTAGCTGAAATAAGCAAACAATATTTATGCGCCTATTGACTCGAAGTTCGCGTACAAAAATATTTTGAAATCGGCCAACTTGTTTTCTAAAATTTTATTAAATAATTTTTAGGAATTAGTTTATGTAAAACTTTCTTCTTTCTATTTACATTTAAAATTAAATTTAAAATAAGATTTTACTAACAAATTATAATCAAATTGATGAACGTGAAATACTAAGGTTAATAATTTTTACTTAATTGTTCGAACTTTTAAATCAATTGTTGTTGTTCATAAAATTTACATCAATTTCAATCTCATTTAAATATTGAATTTTACCTAACATCTTGAATTTTTAAATCAAATCAGTACACAATAACTTTATCATCTCACATCATTTTTTAAAACCAACAGGTTTAACATTTGTTTTTTTTTTATTTTTTTTAAGCATTCAATCATTTTATTTCTATTAATTACTATAATAATGTTGTGATCCAGAATGCTCCCACATGGGATTCGTAGTGTTATTAATTGCAATTTGCTTCTGATACAACTGCCTCAATACAGTTAAAATCTAAGAGGCATCTGGGTGCTCTCCCAAATTATTATTTAATTAACAGCTTTTCTGATTGTCTTGGCATCTGTAATCTTCATGTTCATTTAATATTATTTATTATTAATTAATTATTTTTATATTTTAATCTTTTTCTTTGTTGGATTTTTCATGCTTATAAGAAGATCGTGGAAGATGGGACTCAAGAAATTCCATGTGATATGTTGCCTTTTTTTATTAAGCAATCAGATTAAGGATTAAATAATGATTCCCTATGTTGACATTTATGTACAATATTAAAGTAATACCCACAGAAAGCTTAAAGGATTTTACTTGTTAACTAAGCAAATAATGTGCATAGTAAAAGAGAAAGAAAAGATAAATTAAATAAACTAAAATTAATTATATATAATTATTGTATTAAATTAGGGAGAGAAAAAAATGACATGATATTATTGGTAATCATAAACTAGATTTTGGGCGAATTTATTAAATGCAATATTTATAGCTAGAGGACATTATATTAGCATAGAAAATATATGTTAATTAATTAATTACTATCTTAAATAGCGATCTCTTGGACTACAGTATTTGATGAATATATGTACTACTTCTCTTAAATAATAATAGTGGAGTTAATTAACTACGTAATTGGCCGTACAAAATAAGAGTGGTTTTGGTAATTTCAGTACAATACACATGGGTGTTCACATCTTAGAATGGAATACTAATTGATAATTAATTGAAGGGAAGATGTAACCAATAAAGCAAAAAAATGTGGAATCATTTAGGATGTATTAATTAAAGAAATGACTAAAAATTAGTGGGGCCTAATTATCAGTCAAAGGTCAAAGAAAATGGTGAAATCGTACAATTTGATTTAACTAATTATTAGGTTAAAGTTAATTAATTATTGTGGTTGATTTTTAGATCTCTCTCTCCCGTATTTGGAAAAGTGCACGTACCTAAAAAATTGGCTAGTGGAGCATAGAGAGTTTTTTTAATCTTGGGCATCATGCTAGCATAGCTAAATTGAAGGTTTGTCTAACTACTCCTGCCTATTGTCAAGAGCTGTAACTCCACAAGCATACAAACTATATTTGCAAGCGATGAGCCAAATGTTTCAAGCATGCATGGATTCTGTTAAAGTAACTATGAATGAGTTTGTTAAATCATTCATATGGGCAGTAAGTTGAGCAACTTTCGGGCTAGCCCACAAGAAACTTAGCAAGAGGCAAGAAGCATACAACATCACTTATTGTACATCATTTATAGTCAATTAGGCCCAAATTCTAAAAAAATGTGTGGGAAGCTTAGTTGTGTAAGCTTGATTGTGAAAGCGTAATCATGACAAGCAAAGATGTTGAAGCTATTGATATTTCCGAAGTTGAGCTCAAAGAAGAGGAGCGTGGGCATGCCAAAGCTCAAAGAAGGCATCTAAAGAGAGAATCGTGCCCAACGTCAAAGCTAGGATGGCCAAACTCGAGGCTCAACACCCTTGATGACCGAGTAAAGGAGCGTGAGACAGGTGATTACGTTAGAGCATGATCTCGAAGGGAAACTCCAACAAACCGTTCAATGCCTTTGCTATTTCCATGAAACAAGCCATGGAAGAGTTTAAAGAAATGGAGTTCGCACAAGTAAATTCTGTAAAGGAGGAGTTGAGCTAAGTGTGTTGTCACAATAGTGTATAAGATTAAAAAAATTAGTAAAAATGGAAAAAGTTTTATTTCCATTATGATACTTAGTTATGTATATCAAAAAGTTGTAATTTTTGAAAATTATCTTTTACATCCAAAATATTTTGGTCAATAACTTTGATCACACTTTTGTTACCTTTTAAGCTTTTAATGAAATAGAATAATTTTTAATTTACCTCGTATAATATTAGTAATTTTTAGTTTAAACCTAAAATTTTATAAGTCATCGCATAACTCTTACAAGTTAATTTTCATCTTTATTTTTAACAACTTAGAAAAATAAAAATTATAATTTTATAAATTTAATTAATAAAAAATAATTTTTTTTTTTCTTCTTCTTTGTCTTCCTCCTCTCTTTATTTTCTCTTCTTCTTTTTTCAATCATCTATTTGTCTTCTTAGGCCTTTTTTTTTTTTTTTTTAATCTAGTAGAGATAGCAATTCTTTTTTTTTTTTTTTTTGGATGTGGGAGAGATAGAAATTATAACAACCATGACAGTTGAAGCAATTTTGGTTTTGGAGTTTGTTCATAGAGAGAATATTATAGTTTCTAGGTTTTTCTTTTTTTTAAGTTCAATTAATTGATTCCATTATTAAGCTTATGAGATTTGAATAAATCAATTTTATTGTACATTGGTTTATTTGGTCTAAATTTTGAACATCAAATGATTAATTTTAATTTGTTTTAATCTTATTGTAATTTTTCTGTAATCGAACAAAAAAAGAAGAGGAAGAAACAGGGAAGAAGAAGAAGATTATTTATAGCATTTTGACTCGTGTTATTTTTGTCGCTTAATTTTTGTCGCTTAAAGAAGTTTACATTACGATGATTATTAAACTAGAATAATTAATTTTAAAAATTAACTTTAAATATTAAATTTTAAACAAATAATTTGATTAAGAAAAGACTAGATATGATAAGTATAAAATAGAACGAATAATTTTAAAAATATAAAATATCAGTTATCATTAAAATCGATTTCTTTATTAAAAGGATAAATATCATTTTTTTATTTGAAAAATAATGATTTAAATAATTAAAAATAATTACTAGTTATTTTCATAAGATATGTGGTATTATTATTATTATTATTATTATTATTATTATTATTATTATTATTATTATTATTATTATTATTATTTCTAATTCCCTTTCACTCAAATGAAAGATGCAACAATTTATCTTCTTTAATTAAATTTTTAAATTTTATCTCATTGTTTTAATAATTGATTGATTTATTGATTTATTGATTGGAATAATTTGTCTTTTACATATATAATTTTGTGGGAAAATTTTAACACATCACATGAGTCAATTTATCTTTTTTCAATTAAACATTTTAGAAGTTTGTTTAACTTTTTAACAATTAATTAAGACAAATTGTCTTATGTACTTAATTTTGATTTTTTTTTCCAATGATTAATGATCTTTAACAAAAGTTTTACATCTGCAACTTTTTTTGGGTAAATTTCTAACAAATTACATATAGAGAACTAAAGAAAATTCATACATTAGTAATATTGATTAACAATTGTGACTTGACCAATAATTTATCACAAGACGCAATGAAACAACCAAACTTAAAATAATAATAAAGTAAATATACTTAATTATAACAGGTGTATAAAACAATAATAAGATTAAAATATATGAAGAATTTGACTTCTGACCAAATTCTGTGGACGAAAAATAATTGTAATTTAATATGTGTCTCAACATTATTTGTTTTAATGTTCGCAGTTCAATATTATTAATTTCATGTTTGGGA
The DNA here is from genome assembly GCA_022749755.1 of Azadirachta indica. NCBI lineage: Eukaryota > Viridiplantae > Streptophyta > Magnoliopsida > Sapindales > Meliaceae > Azadirachta > Azadirachta indica. Next base: position 13,423,038 of record CM040442.1, on the reverse strand, counting down.
TGACTTTGTATGATTTTAAATAAAAATAACTTGTAAAAACATTTACTTAATTAATCTAATCAATTAATTAAAACGAATAACAGTATTAAAGCACTAGTTATATAATTTATTTTTAATTGTATGAATATAAATTACACATACTTCAAAGAATCCAACGTAATTCAAGTACAAAAAAATAATTCTTATATGTAATAATTGTGATTTGACTTTTCAAATAAAATTATTGTTTAATATTAACTGTTCACTTTTATCGATATATATTTTCAAACATTGAGATAAATAAAAAGTTGTCAGATATTTGTTTTTTCACCTATTATGTAAAAGTATGAAATATAAATTTTAATTTAAAAGTATAAAATATCATATTTATATAGCACAAATCTCTAATAAATAGTAAAAAATTAAACAAAATCACTTTTTAAATAAATATTAAACTTCTATTTATACAACTAGAAGAAATTATTTTAAAATATTACTTTTTATTTTTTTATATAAAAAATAATTATTAAAATTAAAAAAGATAATTACTATTTAAATAATAATTACTTATTTAATAAAAACTCACTTTCTTTTAAAATGTAAAACCGTTTTTATTTAACAAAAAGAAATCACGTTCTGACAATAACAAAATCAAATAATGTCACTTTCTAAATGAATATTAAATTAATATTTATTCAACTAAAAAAATTACTTTTGAAATATCACTTTTATATTTTCTATATAAAACAATAATTAACATTAAAAAAGATAATACTATTTAAATAATGATTACTTATTTTATTTTTATATTTTATTTAATTATAATTTATTATTATTTGTTTTCACGTGAAAGTAAAGTGTTCCTTTCAATTAACCTCAAATATTATTTTTATATTTTTTAAAATAAAGATAATATTCAAAGTTAAAAAAAAATTAGTATTTAAATAATGATTACTTAATTTATTTTTATATTTACGTAATTGTATTTTTTTCACTTAAAAAGTAATGTTAAAGTAATTAGTTGTATAATTTATTGTTAATTATATGAATATATATTGAACATACTTCAAGGATCTTGAGAAAGTCTCGTAGAAAAAAAATTCTTATATGCCATGATTGCTATAATAACTTCATTTGTATATTAACTTTTCACTTTTATCTACACATATTTTCAAGTATCATGAAAAATAAAGAATTTGATTTGAAAAAAAAAAAAAAACAGATGCTAAGTATGAAATATCAATTTTAATTTAAAAATATAAATATATTAGGTTTATATAAAACCGATTTCTTTATTAAAAAAGAGATATCACATTCTTTTAAAATGTAAAACTCTTTTTATTCAATAAAAAGAAATCACAGTCTAACAATTGTAAATCAAACAACACTTATTAAATAAATATTAAACTACTATTTATTCAACTAAAAGAAATTATTTTAAAATATTACTTTTATATTTTTTTATATAAAATGTAATAACTAACATTTAAAAAGATAATTACTGCTTAAATAATGATTACTTATTTTTTTATTTAATTATATTTAATTGTGTTTGTGTTTTCACATAAGAGTAAAGTGTTACTTTAAATTAACTTCAAATATTACTTTCATATTTTTTAATATAAAGATTATTATCAAAGTTTAAAAAATTACTATTTAAATGCTAATTACTTAATTTAGTTTTTATTTAGCTAAAACGTTATGTTAAAGTGTTAGATGAAGTGGAGACAGCCTTCCTTGAAAATGCCATGGAACTTTTTAGTTCATGCATTTGACAATAATTAAACAATCAGTTTCATACTTCAAAGAATCCAGTGTAAGTCACATACAAAAAATAATTCTTATACGCAATGATTGTTATAATAATTGTTCAAATAAAATTATGAAAAATAAAAAATTCAATTTGAAAAAAATCAGATACTAAGTATGAAATATCAATTTTAATTGGAAAGTATAAATATATTAGGTTTATATAAAAACAATTTCTTTATTAAAAAAGTGAAAAGAAATCACATTCTTTTAAAATGTAAAATCCTTTTTATTCAATAAAAAGAAATCACATTTTAATAGTAGTAAAATTAAAAACACTTTTTAAATAAATATGACACTACTATTTATTCAATTAAAAGAAATTATTTCAAAATATTACTTTTATATTTTTTATATAAAAGTAATAATTAATATTTAAAAAGATAATTACTATTTAAATAATACTTGTTTATTTTATTTTTATATTTTATTTATTTATAATTAATTGTGATTTATTTTCACGTGAGAGTAAAGTGTTACTTTCAATTAACCTCAAATATTACTTTTATATTTTTTAATATAAAAATAATATTTAAAATCAAAAAAAAGATAATTACTATTTAAATAATAATTACTCAATTTACTTTTATGTTTACCTAATTGTGATCTTTTTCACTTGAAAATTAATGTTAAAGTGATTATTATATAATTTATTTTTAATTATATGAATATAAATTACACATACTTCAAGTAATTCAGTGTAAGTCACGTACAGATCATAATTCTTATATGTAGTGATTGTTATATAAATAAATTTTCAAATAAAGTTATTATTTAATATTAACTTTTCACTTTTATCTATATATATTTTCAAGTATTATGATAAATAAAAAATTTAAAAAAATAACAGATATAATAAGTATGAAATAGAAATTTTAATTTAAAAGTATAAATATATTAGATTCATATAAAGCCGATTTCTTTATTAAAAGGGAGATATCATTTTTTTGTAAAGTGTAAAATTCTTTTTATTCAATAAAAGGAAATCACATTCTAATACTAGTAAAATCAAACAATACTTTTTAAATAATGTTAAAATACTATTTATTCAACCAAAATAAATTATTTTTAAATATTACTTTTATATTTTTATATAAAAAGTAATAATTAACATTTAAAAAGATAATTACTATTTAAATAATGATTACTTATTTATTTTTATATTTTATTTAATTATAATTAATTATGATTTTTTTCACATGAAAGAAGACTAAACTACTAGAATATTACCCATTAAAAAAAAAACTAAACTACTACTAGAATATTACCCATTAAAAACAGTTAAAAGAGTTTTAAAAACCTTCTTAGACCGTCAATAATTGTCCTCTTTTTGCTAATATTAGAAGATTGTTTTTATCCATTTTTAAATTTATATGAAGATAATTTTAATAGTACTTGAATTTGTTTTAAAATAAATGTATCATTAATTTAATCAAGATTTGGCATAAATTGATTTTAGATTTTTTATCAACTTATGCTATGTATTGGTCATTTTATGTCATATGAGTTTTATATTCACAATTATTACCAACAGAATTAACTAAAGCTTATTTTAAGTTGGAAGATGCAAGACTTTCTTTTTTATATATATATATATATATACATATATATGTAAGCAATATTTTCATTAACAAAAATTTTTAAGTTAAATTTATCACAATTTATACAACAATATAAAGAGTATAGTTTTAGAAATAAATCTTAGAGTACAATTTTTAACACACAATTCTTAAATCATTTCTACTTACAATTGCTTGAATATATAATTTTGAAAATAATTATATCAAGGAAATACCTCTTTATTTTATTTGAAGAAGCTTCCTACAAAAGAAATTGTAAAATTAAAAATAAAATAGGAATTAAAACAAATGGTAATTAAAATAAAAGTAGAATCGGTATTTAAAGTTAATAAAATACTTACTTACCAAAAATATTTAAAATAAAATTGAGAATTCTATTCTTCATCATGAATATATTTTTCACTTGAAACTACAAATATATAACTAACTTTAGTTATACAATAGTTGAATGGGTGTACCCAAAATAGTCGAATGGTTGGAACTAGGTCCTCCTCTATGCAATCCGAAGTTATGTCAAAGGGTGGAACCACTAAGAGCTACTGGGAATATCAAAATGCAAGTGTTGCGCTTCACACACACAACTCTCTCGTTCAACTCATCCTACCTCTTACAAACCCCAACTCAATCTACCTTTCCAATAACCCATGGAACCTCAGGGAACCTTGTAGATGGTGAAATGTTCACTACCTATATTCTCACACAACTACTCCACTTAGCTCCTATTGCCTTCAAACACTCTTGACCTTAAAATATTACTGAGCTGGTCTGTGAACTCCCTGCAAAATAGATCAAAGCTTAGACAAAAGCCGCCACTCTGACAACCCCTCCCCGATATTTAAGTCAACATGAAATTAGAGAGAAAATAAAGAGAGCACAGATATCTCCCTTTAAAAGTAATATAACAAGGCAAAAGTCAAAATAAAGAAAGAAAACTGATGAGGTGGTCAAGAAAACACAAAAGGTCAAGGGAGTCGATATAAAATGGGATAAACAGATCTATAGTGTGTTTACTGTACATTCACAGAAGTTTTTCATGGTGGATGTGTGGACAAAGTGAGAGGAAAGAGAGAGAATTCATTTGGGAAAGATAGGTGACTTTTAGTGGTCTCTTGTCCATGTGACATATTGCAAACTAGGATAGGTGGATCAAACCTTATCCAAGCCCAAAAGCACGTGTTGGCCTTTTATTGGCTGTAAAAATTAAATTGTATCCCATGGATAAATGGTGCACTCTTATTTGTCCTAACTAGCAAAAAGTCTCCACCTAAGCTCTACTTAGTCCCTACCTAGGCTCTGTATAGTATTAGGTAGGATCCTACTAATTATTGACCTTGCTTGCAGCTTGTCTGCTGCTTAAATCAAAAGTTATCTGCTACCTTTTGGGTGGTTCTCCATGAGATATTTTGAGGTAAAACATAATCCAATGGGTATCCTAAAAGGATATAAAGGTGGGCTTTGAGGCACTTAGGCAGCTAGGCATCCTTACTCCCTCGTTCAAGGAGGTCGAATGTTTGATAATAAATTATTCGGAGTAAGTTCAAACATTTCTAGGCGCCAATGGAGAATCAAAGGCACTTTTTTAATCTTCTTTCATGTGCTGTAATATACAACCACGTTTATCATATGTGCTATGATATATGATCGCGTCATCTACATGTGTCAGGGTATATCGTTGCATGGACATTTCTACAAATATCACAGCATATGATCTTATTGGCATTTCAACACATGCCACGACATATGATTACAGAGGCATTTCCACCCGTACTATAATATATGGTCACATGGACATTATTAACAAATGACGAATACTCTAACAATATATAATGGGGAGTCCAAATTAAGGTAGGTCTTATCTAACTGAATGTGAGTAGAGCTCTTAGCTTGTCTTGTATCGAAGCCATCATAAGATGGGTCACCCTATAAGGTGCTAATAACACTCTCATGGGCTTATCTTATCTTTTCTACGGGTCCAGTCATATGTTTCCGTGTAATAGTGGTCTTCTAGCTTCTAATAGCTAAGGCTGAGCTATAGGTGTTGGAAGCTATTTATAACTCTCTACCTACTCTCAGCTCCCTCTTTTTCCCTCCCAGACACTCCCACTCTTGTGGTTTCGGGATGACGATAAAATTAAAAGCAAAAAGCATATAGATATATTCGAAATGACGATAAATACCTCATGGTAAAAAATTCATGGAGATAAGTGTATGACAACATAAGATGATCGGAGATAATCTCACAACAATGTCACTGTGCCTAATAAATGTTGGCCAGTTCCGTCCTCCTCGTATCAGAGTATCGTAGGGTTTAGACCAGCCAAGACTTTTTCTTAGCCTAGCTTGTGGAGAGGTGGGAGGCAGGCTTGGTCAAAGCTGCCTCTGTCTCGTTAATTCCCAACTGCCAACCAAAGTGAAAATTTTATTATTTTATTTTATTTCTTTGGTAGTCCTATGGAGGTTTTGAAAAATCAGTTTCCAAAAACCTAGGCCTGTCCCTTAATTGGCGGAACTTTTCCCCCATTTTTCTTAACTTTTCCTTTTGCACGGGCCTACTTAGTAAAAGGAATAAAAGGGCCTCAGGAAGCCTCGAGCCCACAAGATTTCCCCCCTACTATCACGCTATCCATTTTCTCAAATCTTTGAATTCCACGCGCTCTCTTGTCTCATGTATTACACCTAGAACTCCATCCTCTTCGATTAACTCAAGCAGGTTATACCATCGAGCCTTTATCCGTGGTCCTTTTCCGCTTTCCTTTCCCTTTACTATTTTCAGCATTTGCGACCGTCATCTATGGCACGTTTCCCTAGAAATCCCACTCCTGGCTTCATTTTTGAACACCCAGGAATCAGCTCTTATTCTTTCCTTCCTTAATCTTAAACAGTCCCTGCACGCTGCATGGCTGGCCTTGGCCATTCATCAATGATGCTTACGCTACAAATGCAACACGCCAATTCCAATGCTTGGGTTTGTGGGTTCCATTCCCCTCCTTCTTCAAAGCAAAAACCTTTTTTGTTTGTGGGTCATGTCACTAATTTTTTCAAAACCGCTCACCCGTGAACCCTTGCACGCTGCTATTGTCTTTATGCTTTTAGGTTGTACCTTTCTATTGCATTTGTTATGTGGAGTCTACAATGTTATAGCAGCTGCGTTCATGCTGATTTCTGTTCCCGGATCATGTTGGGTTTATTTTACTTGTATTTTGTTGGCTTATAGATGGGTTCGGGGCATTGCCCCTTCTTTAGTTGTGTCACAGTGAGTCAGGTATGACTTCATTTGGATTGAACTTGTTGGGTAGGGTTGCAGGTTCATTTTCAATTCACTTGCGGTCTTTTGTATTTGTCCTTGCTTTCTTTGCAATGTGTTACGCCATTTGAATGTACTCACAGTGCTGTCGTTTTCTTTTTTTGCAGTCAAGTTAAAGCAAGAAATCTTGGCCCAATCTGCTTTTCCCTCGGTGAAAAAGAAAGATAGGGTTTCGCCCATCGCCAATCCCCCCATCGACATATACGGTGACGCAGACATAGGGAAAGTACCTGGATTTGTTCAGCGATCAAGGGGCCTCAAAAGTACCCCAAAGAAAAGCTCCATCTGAAGGAAAAGTCACAGAAACACTCAATTACAGTCCAAGGTCCAAGGTAAAGGTCGACGGCGAGAATACGAGGAAAGAAAAAGCCCCGGCTGCCTCTGAAGGAGACTTGAGTAGTGATGACTCTAGCAGCAATAGTTCCAGTGACTCTCTTGACAGCGAAACTAGCAGTGAGGAGGGAGACAGCACTCTGCCCCCATTAGATCTAGTTACCTACTTCTTCTTAGATCATCACCCTACCACCCTAAAGGATGATGATCTGATTCAGTTGCAGGACGACTTCTGCATTCCCTCATCCATAATTCTTTCCTTATCGGGTCTCGATTTTAGACCCAACCAGCCTGGCTCAGATGAGGTCGCCATTTCAAAGAGGTATCTCGAGTTGGGCCTCCGACGGCTTATCCAGCCTTGCTTTGAGAAGATCTTATTCGGCGTCAACCTCGCCCATATGTAGCGTAATGCCACATCTTAGAGAAGCCTTATCTGATTATGAGTTGTATGGAAGGAGGCTGTCGAGGAGGATCCTAGCTTAGACGACACGCGGGCATGTTTCACTATCACCGCCAACTCCAAAAAACTCGGGCACTGTTACGGAGTTGGAGTCAGTACCTTGACATCATTCCCTCTTGTAGCCCTACCCATGATGATAAGGCTTGGGACGACGTTTGGTTTGTGGCTTTTGGCGAATGAGGTTGTTCGTACTCAGAAGGTAGCATTGAATATGTGGTTCTGACCAATTTCAAGATCGATGGTAAGTCTCACTTCCCTATTTTCTTTCCCCTTTACTGATTTGCTTGATGAGATATTTGATTATGTCCTGTGTATGGTCGCAGTGAAGTGGGAGCGATGCATGACCAATGAGAAAGAAGGGAAAAAGGCTTTCAAGTATGTGAAGAACAATCCCGGAGTCCTTGATAGCATAGACAAGGCTCGGCCATCATTTATATATGTTACCAAGTACCATGATGAATAAAAAATTCGAATTTAAGAAAAAAAAGATATAATAAGTATGGAATATATATTTTAATTTGAAAGTATAAATATATCAAACTTATATAAAATCAATTTCTTTATTAAAAGAGAGATATCATTTTTTTAAAAAATATAAAACGTTTTCATTTAATAAAAAAGCACATTGTAATAGCAGTAGAATCAAATAAAAGGTCACTTTTTAAATAAATATTAAACTACTATTTATTCAAGTAAAATAAATTATTTTAAAATATTAGTTTTATATTTTTATATAAAAAATAATAATTAACATAAAAAAGATAATTTCTATTTAAATAATGATCATTTATTTTATTTTTATATTTTATTTAATTATAATTAACTGTGATTTGTTTTGCGTGAAAGTAAAGTGTTACTTTCAAACAACCTCAAATATTCTTTTTATATTTTTTAACATAAAAAAAATTAAAATTAGAAAAGATAATTACTATTTAAATAATGATTTCTTAATTTACTTTTATATTTACCCAATTGTAATTGATTGCGATTTCTTTCACTTGAAAAGTAATGTTTAAAGTGATTAGTTACAAAATTTGTTTTTAATTATATGAATATAAATTACACATATCTCAAGGAATTCAATGTAAGTCACATACAATAATAATTCTTATATATAATGATTATTATAATAACTTTTCAAACAAAGTTTTTATTTAATATTAATTTTTTCCTTTTATCTATATATATTTTCAAGTACTATGATAAATAAAAAATTCGATTTTAAAAGAAAGTAGATATAACAAGTAATATATATAAATTTTTATTTAAAGATATATGTATATTAGATTTATATAAAACCGATTTCTTTGTTGAAAGAAAGATATTACTTTCTTTTAAAATATAAAACCATTTTTATTTAGGAAAAAGAAAGCCCATTCTAATAGTAATAAAATCAAACAAAGTCATTTTTTTTAATAAATATTAAACTACTATTTATTCAAGCAAAAGAAATTATTTTAAAATATTACTTTTATATTTTTATATAAAAAGTAATTTTTAACATAAAAAAGATAATTACTATTTAAATAATTATTTCTTATTTTTATTTAATTATAATTAATTGTGATTTGTTTTTCTGTAAAAGTAAAGTCTTATTTTCAATCAACCTCAAATATTACTTTTATAATTTTTAATATAAAAATAACAATTAAAGTTAAAAAAGACAATTACTATTTAAATAATGATTACTTAATTTACTTTTATATTTGCCTAATTGTGATTTTTTTTTTTTTTTTTTTTTTTTTGCATTTGAAAAGTAATGTTAAACTGATTAGTCACATAATTTATTTTTAGAATATTTTCAGCTGGTTACTTCAGTTTGTCGAAATCTCATTAAAATAAAACATGTATTCTAACACTACAATGCAGTCTAAAAAGATGTTAAAAATCTCACTTAACTACACATTTGGAATGAACATCCATAAAAATGTTACTACAAATGGGCAAAATTGTCTTTGCCTGAAATGCAAAATAAAAAAACCCATTTCCTCCCATCTTTCTTATTTTTAAACTCAAACTAAAAATGCACAAATACAAATTCATGAAAATTACCAAAAAATTTCAAAATAAATCAGAACAACAAATGAAATCAACCACATCAAAATCAAACCAAGCAATTCCAACATTAGCAGTTTAAATGGCCTCTCCATCGTAAAAAATTTCTTCCTCATCCAAAAAAATATTCAAATTCAAATATCCGCAAAAAAAAAAAAAAAAAAAAAAAACTAAATTAGCACATTAGGAGAGATCAAGAATGACACTGCATTATTGTTTCTGTTGATTTGTCTCAAGATAAAGATCAAACAGCTAGAAGAGATCTAGCGATTGTTGATGAAGAATCGAATCAACGGTGAGGATCAATGTTGGATGTCTTTACCGTGGAGGTTGGAACAGTGGTGGCCAAACCTACAGCACATGGGAGAAGCTGTACATGTAAACAACATGGAGGAGGAGAAATTGGAGGTAGAGGCGGCAACTGAAGACGAAGATGGAAATGTCTTCTGGATTTAGTTTTAGGTTAATTAAAATAGTATCATCTGCATCCCTAAGTTTTTTCATTACATCCCTTAATTTTTTTTTATTTACATCCCTAAACATTTTAAAAACTAAAAAGCTTAAGCTTAGGGGCAAACTTTTTTGTTTGTTGTCCTTTAAACTTCTATAGGGTTATAATTGTCTTTTTAAATATTTTATGAGCTTAAGGCCAAATGGTCCTTTACTCTTGTACAGTAATGCTTTTATAGATGTTTGTTACGAATGTGTAGTTTAGTGAGATTTTCAACATCTTTTTCAATTGTATTGTAGCAGTCAACCTACACATGTTGTATAAGTAAGATTTTGACAAAAGTAAAGTAGTCAGTCGAAAATATCCCTTTATTTTTAATTATATGAAAACATATTTCAAGAAATCAAAATTAGGTAAATATTATTTATTTTTAATTATTTACTAAAGTGATTATTTACGTAATTTATTTTTAATTCAATGTAAGTCATGCATAAAAAATAATTCTTATATGCAATGATTGTTATAATAATTTTATTTTTCAAATAAAGTTACTATTTAATATTAACTTTTCACTTTTATTTATATGTATTTTCAAGTATCATGAAAAATAAAAATTTGAATTTAAAAAAAATAAGCGTGGAATATAAATTTTAATTTAAAAGTATAAATATGTCAAATTTGTATAAAACCGATTTTTTTATTAAAAGAGAGATATCACTTTCTTTAAAATGTAAAACCATTTTTATTTAATATAAAAAGAAAAGCACATTCTAATAGTAGTAAAATCAAACAAAAGTCACTTTTTAAATAATTTTTAAACTACTATTTTTCAAGCAAAAGAAATTATTTTAAAATATTATTTTTATATTTGTTATATAAAAAATAATAATTAACATAAAAAAGATAATTACGATTTAAATAATGACTACTTAATTATAATTAATTGTGATTTTTTTTAACATGAAAAGAAAGTATTACCTTCAATCAACCTCAAATATTACTTTTAAATTTTTTTAATTTTAAAATAATAATTGAAGTTAAAAAATAATTACTATTCAAATAATGATTACTTAATTTACTTCTATATTTACCTAATTGTGATTTTTTTTCATTTGAAAAATAATGTTAAAGTGATTAGTTACATAATTTATTTTTTATTATATGAAAACATACTTCAAAGAATCAGAATTAGGGAAATATAATTTATTTTTAATTATTTGCTAAAGTGGTTAGTTACGTAATTTAATTTTAATTCAACGTAAGTCACACACAAAAAATAATTCTTATATGCAATGATTGTTATAATAACGTTTCCAATAAAGTTATTATTTAATATTAAATTTTCACTTTTATTTATATATATATTTTCAAGTACCATGAAAAATAAAAATTGAATTCGAAAAAAAAAAAAAAAAGCAAATAATAAGCATGAAATATAAATTTTAATTTAAAAGTATAAATATGTCAAATTTGTATAAAATCGGTTTTCTTATTAAAAGAGAGATATCACTTTCTTTAAAATGTAAAATCATTTTTATTTAATAAAAAAAGCATATTCTAACGGTAGGAAAATAAAAAAATGATACTTTTTTTAAATAAGTATTAAACTATTTATTCTAGCAAAATAAATTATTTCAAAATATTACTTTTATACTTTTGTATAACAAGTAATAATTAACATAAAAGGATAATTACTATTTAAAAATGATTGTTTTTTTATTTTTATATTTTATTTTTATAATTAATTGTGATTTATTTTCACGTGAAAGTAAAGTATTACTTTCAATTAACCTCAAATATTACTTTTATATTTTTTAATATAAAATAATATTAATGTTAAAAAAGATAATTACTATTTAAATAACAATTACTTAATTTACTTTTGTATTTATCTAATTGTAATTGATCGCGATTTTTTTCACTTGAAAGTAATGTTAACGTAATCGTCTTACCACGGCCAGGTAAAGATATCCCTTACACTTCGTTACCTTTTGACATGAAATCTTTGTAGTATTGAACTTTCACAAGATAAGTCTCTACGTGGCTAGAAGGTGTTGGGTTGGTGGAAATTTTTATGGGCTTATACTTCAACCTTCCTTTGATGCACTGGTGATAGGTAGAAATAACAAGTCAGTGCTTGTTGAGCCACAGTTTTTTAAGTAATATCAATGTTTAGGATATGAAATAGAGTAGTGGCGGGTGGTGGTCCAACTCTCAAATTTAGTCAGATGCTACCTTTTGAAAACTTAGAAGTATTTTTGAAGGCAAATACTTTTATCTTTGTCCTTGTGACTTGATCGAGGGGAATCTTGTCCATATTCAACATTGCCAACAAAATTATATGGATCGAGGACCTCGTGTCCGCCAACACTTGCCTTATGGGAATCCTATTAATTTTGGTTGCCAAATAGAGAGGTTTATAGGAATCTGGCTCCTCTTCCAATTCCTACAATGAAGAATATAAGAATTCTTGAGAGTTATACATTTGTGTATTGGTTGTCTTCACTTCGGTGCGGTTAATGCATGCTTCTATAACTAAGTGTCTGGGGCCATATTGTGCGAAGATCTTATTAGTGCTTCTATCGCGGCTCTTTGTGCATCGGGCCCATAGTCTAGTTGGTCAAAGAGAGACCTAAATTTAGGGTTTCCCTAGAGTGCTTTTATCATTATCATTTGATGTTCCTCTTATTCTTTCTTCCCAGAATCTTTTAATGAGTTGGTAATGGTCTTAGTTGCCCCATTATCCTTGATATCCGGAGCGATCTCAACTATCAACACAGTGGCCACTCTGTTATGACGTGGAAGAGGATTGATGCCTACATTTTGTCTTTGGGCAGGCAAGACTAATATGCCTTTTGCGATCTTTTTATATACGAGGTTCTAGATGTACTTGCATTCCCTCATGTTGTGATCTAGTAATTAATCATAGTGGCTAAGGTTGTTTTGATCTTTCTCTAAGGCCTTCTTCTGAAAGGATAAAGGTTTAAATGTGTTGTCTTCAGTCTATCTATCTAGAATCTATTTGAGTTTGGTGTCGTTACAAGAGATAGACAGCTCATGTGGGAGTCCCTTATAAGGTCACTTCCCATATGGCTTGCCCTTATTTGAATTGTGAGTAACTTCTTGCTTCTCTACATACATTGCATGCAGTCTCTTTCTTCAGTTTTCTAGCATAAGAGGTTTCACTGAAAGAAATGATCTCCTTGTTGCCTCAATGATTTAATTGAACATCCTCAAGTTAAGGTTTTCGAGTTGAACTCGATATTCAGACAACATTTTATTCATGCATATTTCCACAATCTCTTTTTCTTCTTTTTGCTTGTGACATTCAGCATGAGATTAAAAAATCGTTTCATGAAGTCCATAAAAGGTTCTGAATATCACTGTTTGGTAGTGTGAAGTTAAAGCAGTGTTACTCTTTTTTCACTCTAAAAATATTTTTGGCAAAATTCTATAGCCACATGTCGCCACAAATACATTGATCCTAGTGGCAAAGTGGTGTATTAGGAATATGTTCGACTCGTCAGCGACTTAAAAAACTCTCCTAGTCATAACTCCTCGTTGTGATGTGTATTCCAAGCGCATCTATAAACCACGTGATGTGTTCTTTAGGGCTTCCTTCTTTCCTCATTGAAGAACATGAACTTTGGTGTTTCATACTTCTTTGAGTATGGTTTTGCATGATTTAATGTCCCTTGTCATACAATGCATGTAGAACTCCACTACGTTTAAGACAAAATACACACTACTCTAGAAAAGGGGGACCTTTGTGCAACAATAGTGACAAGGCCTCCCAATCCTCCTCCTCAGTCAGCGGTTAAGAACCATACAGCACTTGAAGGAATTACACTAGGGGCTTCTGCAAATCAACTAGTGCGTAAAACTCAGTTGCCCTCGAGACACAAAGATTTGATGTCATCCGCATGATTATTGACAGGTTCGGGAGGTATTGTCCTTTGTGAAGAAGACTTAGGATAATTAATTACCTCTGTTGTTGTTACTCATCATGGCTGCCATGTCTCTTAAGATCTTAGCAAACTCTCCAATAGAGTTGCCTAAGATGTTCGTAGGCAAAATCTACCCGATTCATATGTCAAATCGTGATTGGTTGATCGCTGACATAAACCTGGTATTGCTCTAGGTGGGCTTCAATACCATTGGGCCTCTTGATCTAAATTGAATTTTCATATCCCATTTTTGAGTCTGAGAGTAAAGCTTACTATATCCCTTGGATCGCACTTGGCGGTCCGAAAGTTGTAATGTTGCAACCTTAAAAGACTGGCTTGGATTTAAATAGAGAGATCTACTATGGCCATTTGTTGTCACTTTTATATTTGAAAAATACTTAGAAAAGCATGAGATACACATTATAAGTCTACTATGTGTGAGATCAAGCTAGTCCCAATTTGAAGGCAAAGGAACACATTAGTTTTAATGATGAATTGCAATTATAAAGGAATCAAATTGTTATCAAAGAACCCACTGGTGGTGGTATTCAATGTGATTGATTGCAATTGACGAACTAAGGTTACAAACTAGGTGATTTTGAAAGTTAAAATAACCTAATTTAATATCCAGTTGAAGTAGAAGAAACAACAGGATAATAGGGTAGTGTTTTATGGTTGACTTGGGTGATAAGTAATTACCGCAAAGGAAGCCAAGAAGCACGAATATTGCTGCAAAGGGAGAAAGTGCTCTTTGAGGGCATGATCCTAAGATGATGAAAGTTTATCCTTGATGATGCTTGAATGTCCCTTTTTGATGTGAAATCATGAGTTTATATAGTGTATGATGTGGAGTTGCAGTAGAATAAGACTAGCCATATAATTCTATTCTATTGTAAATTAAACTTCCTTACAATAAGACTTTATTTAGAATTTAAATCAGTGTAATTTAATTTTATTTGAAAGGCGTGTCTAAAGATTTATATTTGTAATAAAACATCTATTCTAATTATCCCTAATTAGATTATGAAACTTCTCTTAACTAATCCTAATTAGAAAGAGAATTTAAATACTTGTAATAAAATACTTTATTTAAAAAATTTTACTTGTAATAAAATACCTTTTCCAATTAATTCCAATTAAAATAAAATACTTATTTTAATTAATAGTAGATTAATTAAAATAAGATTTGGGCTAAAAAGGATTATAAAGTTTTGAGATATAAAGAAAAAATCTTTTTAAACTTTTTGTATTCTTTACAATAGTCTAATCATATTATGGATCATTAAGGCCTAAGTACCCCTCAAGTGGATTAAGTTTAGGACATTATATTGATTTGGGTCAGAATTTGGACCATTATAATGTTCCACGTCATGGCCTACAATTTGTGCCCTGAAGAGTAATTTAGGCCCATTTGTGCTTTCACATACATTACTTAGTAAAATGAAGTAATTTCGGCTTGGGTTTGAACTCATGATCAATTTTCGTGTATCAACATATGTTAAAGTGATTACTTACATAATTTATTTTTAATTCAACGTAAATCATGTACAAAAAATAATTCTTATACGCAATGATTGTTATAATAGCTTTTCAAATAAAGTTATTACTTAATATTAACTTTTCACTTTTATTTACATATATTTTCAAGTACTATGATAAAAAAAAATTTTGATTTTGAGAAAAAAAAGATATAATAAGTATAGAATATAAAATTTAATTTAAAAGTATAAGTATTCAGGTTTATATAAAACCGATTTCTTTATTAAAAGAGAGATATCACTTTCTTTTAAAATGTAAAATCATTTTTATTTAATAAAAAAGAAATTAATTTAAAATATCACATTTATATTTTTATATAAAAAGCAATAGTTAAAATAAAAATAATTACTATTTAAATGATGATTGTTTATTTTATTTTTGTATTTTATTTAATTATAACTAATTGTGATTTGTTTTCACGTAAAAGTAAAGTATTACTTTTAACTAACCTCAAATATTACTTTCATATTTTTCAATATAAAACTAATAATTAAAGTTAAGTAAGATAATTACTATTTAAATAGTTATTTTATATTTACTTAATTGTGATTTTTTTTGCTTGAAAAGAAATGTTAAAGTGATTAGTTACATCATTTATTTTTGATTGTATGAAAACATACTTCAAGGAATGCTATGTAAGTCACGTATAAAAAATAATTCTTATATGCAATGATTGTTGTAATAACTTTTCAAATACAATTATTATTTAATATTAACTTTTTTTTTTTATCTATATATATATATATATATTTTCAAGTACTATGATAAATAAAAATTTTGATTTTGAAAAAAAAATATATATAATATGTATGAAATATAATTTTAATTTTAAAATTTTAAATGTATTAGGTTTTATAAAAATTATTTCTTTATTAAAAAAGAGATATCACTTTCTTTTAAAATGTAAAATTATTTTTATTTAATAAAAAGAAATCACGTTCTAGTATTAATAAAATCAAATGAAGTCACTTTTTTAAATAAATATTAAACTACTATTTATTCACTAAAAAAAATTGTTTTAAAATATTACTTTTATATTTTTTATATAAAAAGTAATAATTAACATTAAAAAAGATCATTACTATTTAAATAATGGTTACTTATTTAATAAAAGAAATCACATTCTAATAAATAGTAAAATAAAAAAAATTGCTTTTAAATAATAGGTAAATTTATTTATTTTATTAAATCAAACTAAAATACTTTTTTAAAAAATAGCCCTACTGTTTTCTTTATTAAATACAAAAAAAATTCACTTTTAAATAAATAGTAAAATTACTTTTTATTCAAATTAGCAAAAGTTATTTTTTGAATAATAATAAGCTAGTTTTCTTTCTTAAATAAAAAAATCATTTTTTTACTAAATCAAGCTATATCTCTTTCTAAATAAATTATCCTATTTCATTAATTTATATATGCATTTGGGTTTTTTCTAAATTACACACCAAGTAAATGAAGCATTTATCATGAGATATTTCTCCTTTTAACAAAAATTGATTTTATGAAAAACAAATATGACAAGTATAAAATATCATTTTAAAATATAAACGATTTCTTTATTAAAAAACAGATATCACTTTGTAATAAAAATATAAAATTGTTTTCATTCAATAAAAAGAAATCAAATTTTAAATAAATATTAAAATCAATTTTTATTAATCAAACAGAATTTTTTTAAATAAATAGTGAAATTATTTTTTTACTAAATCACTTTTTAAATAAATTACACCTTTCAAGTAATTTATATATGCATCTTGCTGTTTTTCTGGATTATTTTCTTTATACATGGAGCATTCATTATGGGATTGAATTTTAAAAGAGATTCAGCCATAATTTACTCTTATAAAATTTTTATTTTTAATCTCTTATTATATTATATAGGGCTATATCTCAAAATTTTTTGACTTTTATATAAGATATATTTATTTGTTATTAGAAGGTCGATCTCTAATTCTCTATCCTTGATGATGGTATTTCGCCATTAACTTCAACAAAATTTCTACAATAATACCGATTACGATGAATTTGCATTGTCTCATGGTGATCACAATATATAGTTTTACTGCACAGGGCCATTGTGCAGTAGAAATCAGGGAATACAAGTTTAGATCATAATGTCCGACCAAAGAATTAATACATAGAGTAGCAACAATCGTAACTTGAACATTACAGAAATACAAACAATCTAGATAATATTCCACCAAAGCTGTTACAATATGAAGTCGAAGATGAAAGAAGGCTAAGCAAAATAAATTTTGCATCCAAAAAGGATGCATTAATTTCACTACAAGAAACAAACACTGTAAAGTTCATATCATCACTGAATTTTGAAAAAAAAGTTCATATTACTGAAAAAACACATTCTGCCCATTCGCATCGCATTTCATCAATTTCTTCCTAAGTGCATATATCAATTTCTTCAAACCGTAATGTATTAAATAAAGTGAGCAAATTAATAAAAAAAATATAGATATAAGTATGTAGAAAAAATAATTAAACTTTTAAAATAAAATTTCTTGAATTTTTTGAATCCAAATTCCTATAAACAACGATAATAAAAGAAAGTAGTAATATTAAAAAATAAAAAATAGAAAATATATTAGATTAATTAGAAAGTAAAATTCCTACCCCATCAAAGAAAAATACAACAAGATCTTTTGGCCATGCTACATATGATCCTATTGCATCATTAACAGTAACTAGCTCATTAGAAACTGGTATTGGCAAATGTGCTGATCCTTTTATAGCCTTATCAATTGTCACACGTACATTGTCTCTTGGAGGAATTCCATGTATTGTAGCATTCGGATCATTCGTTGGCATTATTATACCATAAGCAACTATATTTTCTCTCGAATCCACAGCCAACTTACATGATATGGCCTTGCACAATATTCATTATATGATTATAAGAGTTAATATAATGTAACAACATAAAAAATTATTTAATAACTTGACTTATTTTATTCACAGAAAAATCACAACTAATGTGCTCATATTATGAGGATGAAGCTTTTGCTATTAAAGCATTCACTAGTGCTTCTAACTTATCAATTTGTCTTGCATCATTTTCATCTTGGCTTGTTGCTCATCATGGCAGCATTGTGTTGGCATATGAAAATATTTACTTGAAGCAACAAACTTTCCAACTCCTGTAACTCTTCCTGGACGTTGAGGCTTATTTAAAGCCTTTCCTAAAATATCATCACAGCCACTAATTGATATACTATCTTTGGTAACTTGATGATGGCGCTCTTCCAATATTATTTTCAATAATAATACAAAGCCCTCAAAATATAATATATAAACACCAGATTAATTAATTTCATATGGCATATATTTAATGCACTCGTATATATAAGAGATCAATTTACTATAATCAGTACGAATAAAAATTGTAATATTGAACATTTTAACTCTTATCTACAAATCAACCAATGACACAAAAGTTTGTAGAATTAAACTTACAATTTTATTAACGCGGGCAGTTTTGCAAGTCTTCAACATCGTATTCTCCTTGTGCAGTCTAACGTGCAAGCTTCTAAAAGATATGCCGATCAATTTCTTGCTCGAATCCATATTTCTTTTGCTACAGTTTTAGCAATAAGTTAATAATTAAGTTTATTACAAAATATAATTAATAATTAATAATATACTTATCAATTCTTCTTCAAAATTCGCAGATCCTAATTGCGAGAGCCGACATAAGTTTTTATTGTGGGACTGTCTCTCTTTTTGAGCATGACTATATGCCTTTAAAATAATAAAATAGAAGGTAAGTATATTTAACATAAAAATAATTAAAATAAAATATTTTTTTAATTAACATATATATACCATAAATTCTTTTGAATTTCTCAACTTCAAAATGATTTCCATTGTGACTGCTTGAGAAATTTGTACACTTCTAATGTATTATTTTCTTTCTTTCCTTTCTTCGTGTTAGCTGTAGAATCTCTTAGGAATTTTCTGATAAGAAAACTTTTGAAAGACTTCTATTTAACTCCAGTTTATTGTAAAAGTATTTTTTTTAACAAAAATTATCAACATAAAATACATTTTGAAAAGCGAAAAAAAAAATGATTTTTAGTTAACAAAAAAATTATCAATATTTTGACAGTTAATATAATATGCAAGTGACTAGCATAGTAATGTAAAATATATTAACAAATTATATAAATACAAAACCTACCAAGAGTCGAAATATATACATACTATAACTTACTAGAACATGCAAGTAATTAATATAGTTAGTAAACACACATGTATATATAAACACACACACACATACATGCATGTTGCTATCAATTGAAAAAGAAAGAGATGTAGTTTCTGAACCAAGAAAAATGTAGGTTACATCACATGTTTGATAAAATGGAAAGAACCAATAGACTATAATGATAGTCCCGCGACATCAAACTTCAATATTTCAATGTAAAATATGTATAGCATTTTAATATAGCAAGTAAAATGTAAAAAAATATTAATACTTTAACTTACTAGAACATGCAAGTAATTAATATAGTTAGTAACATCATGTTTAACAAAATATATAAATACAAAAAATATAAAAAAAATCAATTATATATATATATATATTATATTTATACTTGTTGCTATTAATTGGAAGAGAGAAATGTAGAGAAAGAGATGCAGTTTTTAAAACAAACAACTGTATTGTCAATTGAGAAAGGAAAATGTAAAGAGAGAATGCATATTTCTGAAACAAAATAACATGCTTCTAATAAAATCATTTGATAAATAAATAGATAAAAATAATTTTAGGACATTTACAAAAAGGTGGATAGGTCAAATTTGATAAATAATGATTTTTAATTATAGCACATAAAAATATGTTAATGAACACATATTTTAAAAAATATCAAATTATAATATTTTTACCAAAAATTAATTATAATTTAACTTTGGAAAAAGTTCACATATTTTTTCGATATTTGTAAAATTTCAATTTGATAAAAAGTAAAGGTGGACAAAAGTCAAACCAAACCTAAAATATATAAATTATAAAACCGAACCAAACCAAAGCAAATTAGATGAGTTCGGATCGGGTCCAAGATCAATTTCTGGATTATACTTTGATTTCACGTTGGTTCCGCATTTTGGTTATTTTTAAAAAATTTTATATGCGTCCCTAAATTATGTAATAATTATAAAAAAATAATTTTTTGAAAATTATAACACTTTTTTCTAATTTTATGTAAATTTTTGTCAAAAATTATAAAATTATTATTTATTTATAATATATCAAAATATTATAGAATTATATTCAATTTTACAATAGATTTCGATTTAGGTTCGATTTTTTAATCGAACTCGAACTAAACTGAATCAATTGGTTGAAAACTATTTAAAATTGAATTTAACCAAACTAAACAGTTCAATACGATACAATTTGTTTCGGTTGGATATTTTTATCTAACCCTAATAAAAAATATATAGAAAGAGATACAAACCGCTCCTACAAAATTTGTTCCTTAATAAAAATTAGTGTACTCATCAAAATATCACCAAATTCACTTTTTAAAGCCAAACAATTATAAAACATGAAACTTGAAACTTATTTTTTTTTTTTTAAATTCTTGTTTAAATTAAACCTCCGTATAATTAAGAAATGAAGATGCATTATTAATTTATTTTGCTTGGTGTATACATGAATCAAATGTAATAAGCATATGTCAATTCTGGCAATATAAATTGTCCTCTCTATTAGAAAACAAAATGATATAAAGAGTGTAGCAAATATATGAATAGTGATCACAATGATTTTAATTTTAATTTTTTTCATCAATCACATATTATTATCATTCTGATATCCGTTTGAGTTTAACTTTGTGGCGACTTAATCATGGGGTTAAATCTTTATTTTTGCAAGATAATAAATCATTAATGGAATTTTATGATGTTAGAATGTAATGATTCTCTATAATTAGGGTAATAATATATTGATATAAAATTTATATTAATTATTAAGTAAAAAAGTACTGTTCATTTAAAAAATAAAATTTTAAATACAATAAAGGATGGGCCAAATTAAAATAATTGAAGCACCTGCACTTTAAATGGTCCTAATTAACAAAATGTTCAGCAACCAAAGGTTTGAAACCAGTAGTGCTATATGTGTTAGCTTTTAATTAACGAAATCTAAAAAGCATCAAGTAAAAACTACCGCTTGGCTGATTTGGGGCCAAGGGCTATATCTGTTAAGGTGTTTTGAAATTTGTCTTTCCTTCTAATTTCTAAACCAATACTTTGGATGATAAGGTAAGGGATAAAAAGTTGATATGGAGTCTACCCTATTCCCCTATTTTTTTTTACAAAGAAAAACTATCACTTGGCAACTAAGCCAACGCAGACTTTGCAAATTGGAAATAAAGAAATAAAAAGGTTCAATTTAATGAAATAATTAAAAATATATGGAAAAATCGGACCATTTTTTTTAATTCATGGGTTTGGTCTAATTTAGAAATAGCATATGATTTTATAGTAACCAGATAAAAGTACGACCTGAAATAATATCATAATTTAGAAAAAAATTTAGAAACTTTAATATACCCCACAATCTCTAAACGTTTGACATTAATAAAGAAGTAGATTTAGCCCCTCCAAGTCACTTTTCACAACGTAGTGAAAATTTTTTGACCGTGTTTGAGCAACGGGCAACACCGTTTTGGCAAAACATAAACTTCCACAAGGCTAAAAAATAAGAAAAAAAAAAGTTAAAACATAATAGATAACATAATACAACACTACTTAATAACTTAGTGTAAAAAAAAAAAAAAAACTTAGTGGACAAAAAAAACAGAATTTGTTTGGTTTTTTTCGTGCCTACACCTAGTGAAAAAACTGTGGATAGCTGTTTGAATAAATTTATAGTGACTTTCTTCTTGGTGAGTTTTTGTTTATACAACACTACAATGATTTCTTCAAAATGAAGTGACGGTGTCTCATGGGTTTGAAAAGGTCCAACTTAAAGCCGTGGCGTGAACCCTTAAGAATGCAAAAAGTATTCTATAGGAGCCAATTTATTGGAAATAAATAAGTGTCATGGGACGTAAATGATTTTGAGCACGACTTAACTAAGAAAAACAGGCAAATATAAAAGCTAATTAATCATCCTTAACGATGTCGCCACATGGACAGTAGCAAAATTTCCTAACCCAAACAAGTAAATTGGAAAAAGCGTTTAGGAGAAAAGAGCATGATTTGCCTTCTCTCGCGGCACCTCAACTATTGTTCACGTGATGAAGATGTGGGAATGAGGTCATGGATCAGAGGGTTTTGCCTATTTAAACCCCGAAGTTGGTCTCTCCAAATGAAGGGGGTGAACTTGGTCTGGTATACAAAAAAACAAAAAATCTTTAATATTTTGCTCTCAGGTTGCATCCTTGTAGCAATGACCATGACTTCCACATTACAAATCTTGACTGTTGACTGAAGGATGTCAGAGGTGCCAATACTATTTCTTAAAATTCTTCCATGGCTTGCTTTATGGTTTGTTGGAGTTTTCCTTCGAGATCACGCACTAACGTTATGTTAATCACCCTGTCTCATGCTCCTTTACTCGGTCATCAAGGGCGTTGATTTCTCGAGTTTGGCCAATCCTAGCTTTGAAGGAGCTCACCATCTCCTTGGACATGATTCTCTCTTTAGATTTCTGTTTTGAACTTTTTTTTATTTACTATTTACAAAAGCCTGTGATGTATAGGAGAGGAAGGGATCCCTTGCTCATGAATTGCTGCATCGAGTCAAGAGAAGAAGGAAGAAAATTTTCTTCTTTATATGCCATCGATAAACATAGTCAAGATACCTGATTGATACACCCAAAAATTTATTGAAAATTTGTATCCATTTGCATCAACTTTTCATACTCAACCAATATGGATAGAAAAATCTTACTCCATGCATTGAAAGTCTGTGCATGCACCTGCCAAAATTAAAAATTTTGCCTACTTTGCCCATATGGGTTGAAAACATCTTATCAGTAATCCAAACGTACCCAACTGTGCTTCATCTCATGCTTTGACGTGTGGACACAATCCGATTTGATATGAGATTTGTGAAAATCGGACTGATAAGAAAATTTTATATTTTTTCTTATAGAATTGAAACCAAATCGATTGAAAATAAGAATTGGACAAGCATCAGTCAATTTTAAAATCAACTTAGAAAAAATTCTGTGCTTCGTGCTAACTCACTTGATGTTTGGGCAATTCTATTACATCTTGTTCAAATCAACTTAGAAAAAATTCTGTCCAAGTGTCACACAAGTGAATCTGATTAATTAATAAGGTTGTCACTAAAAGAAAATTCTTATGAGAAAAGGAAAACTGAAATTGGAAGTCGTAATTTAAAACAAGTTATAATTCTATAAGATACACTTCATATTTTATTAAAATTTCTAATATTACTACAATAAAGAAATTAGAGCTTATATATATATATATATAATATTCTCTTAATATGAATTTATTCATAACTTTTCTGAAATAAATAATAAAGTGATTTTTTTTAAGGCAAAAAAAAAATTCAATTTTTACTGTATAATATCACAACTACAAATTTGGATATCAACATAATTATCTCACAAAATTAATCACGGTCAATTTCATTCCCAACCCAAAACATATATAAAAAAAAAAGAAAGTCTTCATTATCTACCCAATCTTTCAAACAAATTCATAAAAGAAATTTTGTTTCATTTTAGTTAAATTTATAACAGTATCACACGTCATCTCTACATTAATTGGACTCAAATGCCCTTAAAAATTCAATTTTTCCCATTATCGTTTTAACCGCAGAAGGTTTTCGGTCATTTTCCCATAATACAATGTGCTGCAGCAATACATGAAAAAGGTCTTGCAGAAGGTTGTCGGTCATTTTCCCATAATACAATGTGCTGCAGCAACACATGAAAAAGGTCTTGCAGAAGGTTTTCGGACATTTTCCCATAATACAATGTGCTGCAGCAATACATGAAAAAGGTCTTGCACCAGATGTGATCTCTTTTATGTGAACTCCAAGTAATTAGAGAAGATCCTTTTCATGTGCAATGCAAATCCCTACCAGTACTAGCACTATCATTTTCATTCTCAGCTTCTGTGATGCTTTAATGAATTTGGTTGGCGAAAACAATGATCGTGAAATATTAATAATAAAATGATTTCGTGAAATAATATGATTTAATTTGATATGATTATCAATCAAAGATTTTATTACATGTGAGAAAGATTGAAAAGTTGGTGATATGAGTCATCATTAATCATGTTAAGAATTAAATATACCCGATCAATCTTTATTTTTATCCAAACTCGTAAATTAAATTGACGAATAAATGGAGTCTTAACTTCAAATCCAACCACATAACTTCTCAATTTGAGGGTATCCTAAATACAGCATGTGCATGATAATATGAAATGGAGGATCATACAATGCATTCTGTTTTCTCTTCGAGGCGAAATTTTCCTAGCAACCACCAAAAGTACAGGTTATAAAAAAACAGAGACAATTTTTGCAAAATGCAATAATGTTTGCGTTGTTTTCTAAGAAATGGAAGCAAGTGTTTTTTCTATTTACAAAACATGTTGAATTTGATCTTTGCACAATATAGAAATATGTATTTACATCAATTGATCTAATATACACTAAGGTTTATTTCAGTTTCACGAAAAATTTCCCAGTAAAAAACAAGCAAGCAATAACACCCCCTAATGCAAGTGCCATCATGCTGTATTCTTTCAAAACTAATCGAGGAAAACAGGCAATTACTGCATTTAAATTACCTCATTCTCAATCATAACACTGGCCTTGCAATCTTCATTACATTACAAAGCTTGAGCTCGGTTCAAATCTTTAGTCTTAAGTCCTGCACGCTGCCAGACCTTCCGCGTCGTCTCAAGTTCGAGGTGGTGCTCAAAATTTTATTCTCTTTTACTGGTCTTGAAATGCATATCTGGGAACTGTCTAAACTAAAACAAAATTAATATTAACAACAAAAAGTTGGTAAGAATGGAAAAACATAAACAAAGACTTAAACCAATTTAGCTTGATATCAAACAATAGACTTACACTAATTCATTCTATCACAAAATAGATCCCTGACTTTTTCTTCTGTTATCCACATTCACCATGACGAATTCACCCCAGTAAGGACAAAAATTCATTTATCTGAAAGGAAACAACAGATGTAGGGAAATGATCAATAGATACATTATAAAAGAAACATATGGAGTTCTTCTGCATAACTAAATATTGGAAACAAAAAACAGAAGGGGATCTATGTAGTAACATGCAGGCCAAAGCAAGCTCATGCTAACCAAAAAGGTAGAGCGATAAAGGAACAAAACTAGAACACTATGTAAATTCTCTAAAACCATTTAAAAATCAAATAACCAGATAAATCAAAGGTTTTACACAGTTTCAATGCAAGGGCCATTAACTTTTGTCCTTTGTGATAGAAAATAAACAATCATAGTGGATAATAAAGCTAACCATTCATAACTACAACACACTAGTATCCAAAGCAAATTTGGAAATGTGCTTATGTACAAGATATTTGTTGAGAATAAAACTTTATTCGCATTTTAGTTGTTACCAAATTTGTGCTAAGTTTTATTCTCAACAAATATCTTGTACATAAGCACATTTCCAATAGTAGTACCTTAACTAATAAATAGCTGTATTAAACATACATACAGAAATAAAGCACGGGACTCACCTTTTCTTGTTTTGGGTGGTCTGATGCCACTACCAACAGTTGAAGTTGGGGAAAGAGATCTTTTAGCATGTGCAGGTTTCACTGATGGTTGAGACTTCTTAGAGGAAATGAGAGAAGAATAAAGAATAGCATCAACAGCTTCACGCTGTTGCTTCCTTTTTGCAATTAAATCTTCAGAACTGCCTACAGTATTAGAATTTCTTCCTCTATCATTTGCAACTTGCTCTTTTAGACTACCTTCCTTTGAAGGTATAGAAGCTTCAAACTTTTTCATCCTTCTGTCCTGTGCAGAACATATGTTTGGACTTTTTGACAGCTTGACCTTCGAATGCTTCTGATCACTACCTGCTTCCTGTCCAGATTTGTCCAATTTACTCTTTGAATGTTTATCTTTCCTATGGCCTTGAAATGTACTAGAATTGAATTTCTTTTTGCCACTCTCTTCACCTCCCCTTTCATTATGCATAGCATGTTCTCCCTCAACTGCACATTTGACACTCTTGGACAGTCTGTTCTCACCATGTGCGGCAGCAGGATGATCCCTCTTCATTGGAAAATCAGGTTTGTCTCTGTTTCTTCTACTATTTTGTTGGTCTTCTCTTTTTGATATAGTTTTTTCATCTCTAGCAACTGTCTTATCATTCTGAACCACATGATCAACATCTTTGGTTATTGTTTCTGAGTTTGGCTTACATTTGCGCTCAATCTGTTTGACAAACTGAACAGCATCTCCATCTTTACCACTTTGTTTCTTCAGCTGACTTAAATTTTCATACTCAGGAGTCTGGTTCTTCTTATGAGAGGATTTAAAAAAGGAACGATATGGCCTTGTAACTGACATGATCAGATTTCTCTCCTTAGCATCCTTCAAAAGAGCAGCCCAATTGAAGTTCTTCTGCAAAGTCCTTGCATTACCCAAAATCCATAAAGAGAACCTGGCTCTTGTCAGAGCAACATTCATCCTTCTTACATCAGCAACAAACCCAATACTCCTTGAGTTAACCCCAGACACAGTAGAGGATGAATCTGCTGCTCTAACAGTGGAAAGTATCAGTATGTCAACCTCCCTGCCTTGAAAACCATCCACTGTGTTAAATTCCATTTCAGACATAACAGAAGATCCAAATGCATTAGAAAAACGAGATCGCAAAAGATGAAGTTGACTCTTGTATGGTGTAATAATGCCAATTCTTCCACCAACAAACTCAGATGGATGCCTGCATGAAGTATGTATAACATGAAACTTAGAAACAATTAGCTACTGAACAGCTGGACAAAAGTTCAAATAAGAATCAAGATTGAAACTAAAATTTGGAGGAAAAGACGCATACCTCTTCTTGAAAAACCTGAGTAATTCAATAGCAGCATCCACCTCATGCTCATTATAAAGAGAGAATGCACCAGAATTCTTACCACGCAGTTCTTGGCCATCACTAATATCATAAAATACATAGGGTCCAAGACCTTCAGTAGCATGAAATGGTGCTGATTTTTCTGACATCTCCGCACCATTCAGCAACTTACTTTCATAAAAATGCAACGAAGGAAACCGACATATGTCTGGATGCATCCGGTACTGCCAATAGTAAAAAATTCAAAATACTCCTTATAAGAAAACAGAAATACATGCCTAGACACTTCTCTTTCACACAGTGACATTAAATAACATTTTCTCTATGAAAAAATCATAAGGTAAAATAAACTAAAGTAAATCATCCACTGAAATCTTAAACAGCATTATGAAGTAGATGAAATTACTTGAAAAGCAAACTACACAAAATTAGGCTGAAGATATAGAAAACTCATTGAGCAAAAGAAATGTTAAACCGAAATATTGATAGGTAAGCATAGGAGTTTGATCTGAATCCTCCCTAATTTGTCACCATAGGACAGATGCCATCACTTAAGAACCAAATTGTAGTCCTAGTCAGTTGAAATGTGAGCAGCATCCAAGTGACAATGATGTAAACAACCAGCCCACATGGAGGGCTTCTCTTCAGTTTTTATAGCATAGTTAGTTAGGTAGAGGGCTGAATAAACCCTCCCTAGATGATTTGAAGGGAACAACTTTCTTGCTATCTAAAGAAATTAATGACAAGCTTTCATCAAAATACAACCCTTACAAATTGCAAAGCCCACGGAACAACAAAAATCCCAAAATCAGTATGGTCCAAGCTAACAATTATAAGCATTTTCATCGTAGACATCAATAAGAACTAGAATAAAACCATCAATTTGAAGATAACAATATACACAACAAGAAGCTCATTCAATTCTAGGAATATTATGAATTTATGATCTTCAAAATTCATATTGCCTGACTTTGAATTAAATTTCTGAGAACATCTACCAACTTCATACAAACATCAGATATGCCAAAACCCACAACCCTAATAACACTTTTCACAATTGATATTTTCAAATATTGTAGCACATTTTTTGATGTGTTTGTGTGTGTGGATGGGGGTTTGGCGCATGTGAATGCCAGCATAAAAATATATATTTAAAGATTTCTTTCCTGGCTTTGATATATATATATATATATATATATATATACACACACACACAAACACACACACACACACACACATGCATATAGAAAGTACTTAACATTCACGCAAAATTAAAATAAATTATATGAACTTCTTCTGCCTGTCTCATCAGCATAAGAACTACATGTCTAAAGTACCCAACTCCTAAAAGATTAAAATAAATAATTTTTATTCATTTTACCTGTTTGGTAAGCATGACAACTGGATGCCCAGCCCTTTGTAAACGCTCAAACATGCTGCACTCATACAGAAATTTGCTTGCAACATTTGAGAGAACTGTTGCAGGAAGCTGCTTAGGATCGCCAACCTTAAAAAATTTCAAACTTCAGTTACAATTCTTAAGTCTACACGGTGTTTGATAAAAAATTAAATCTTTACCATAATACACTTTGTCCCATTTGACTTCAACAGCTGGAGAGGAATCAAAGTAGCAGGCTCCAGAGCCTGTAGTGTTATCACAGAGCTCAAATGATTTAAAATGAAGCAACACTACCCTGAACCAAATAACTAAATGGACAAAATATTACCTGGGCTGCTTCATCAATAACAACACAATCAAATAGAGTATTCTCAGATGGATTACCAAATTTAAAACCCGATATAGATTCAGAGCACACTCCATAAAGATCTCCACCAGAGCCACTTAGTGTAGTTACCACTATTTCAGCTTCCCTCAATATAGACTTCCTCAGTTTATGTTTCAACTCTTTGGTTTCTTCATATGATTTCTTCTCCTGCAGCTGGGCAGCACTAAGATCTTTATAAATTTGTTTCTTTTGTTCATATAGCTTTCTGAGCTTCACCTCTACTTCTGCATCAGACATTTCTTTCACATCATCCCCCTTGTGAGCTTCATCTTCCAACACATTGTTAAGGCCTAAATTTCCATCTTTTACATTAGCACGCTTAGCTTCATAAAACCTAATACGGTCAACCAACTTTTCCAAATTAGAACGTAGTGTAGAAGAGTGCTTCCCCAAATCATTCTTAGAATCACTTAAATTCATCTTCTCTTCAGCCAAACGTTGGTCAACGAGTGTATCAATAAAAAAGGGTAGTGAATTTGGATGAACTGTTTTAATATTTCCAACCCTGACAAGATACGGCTTGTACATCTTACCATCACTACCATACAGGCCTTTACTAGATATTCTTGATACCAACTCATCAACTGCTGCATTTGATTGAGCACAAAGGAGCACCCTTCCTCTCACAGAATTTTCCAATGATTTTTTATCCCTTTCCATATCATCATTTAATTGCCTGGCCAAGGCTGCATCCTGCCATGCCCTTGCAATTGCAACAGACTGGCTAATTTTTGGCCTAGAATTGGTGCATGAACTACTTTGTTTCAGATGGCCATAGACAGAAGACCTAGAAGCAAGCAATGCACTGATAATGGCCACTATAGTGCGGGTCTTCCCAGTCCCTATTAAACCAAAAAATACATACAAAAAATCATCATGAATGCTGCATGCCTCATATCCACTGGAAGTAAATCAAAGAGAAAGAAACAACAATAAAAATATAAATAAAGAAATACCTGGAGGGCCCTGAATAAGGGACAATTCACAATCTTTCTTTAAATTCAATGACCCAATAGCAACACTGATAGCTTGCAGCTGACTTTCATTAAAAGAGGTTTTTAAAATTCGCTGCAAGGGCTGGGAAAGCTTACCAAGATCAGGTTCTCTTGATTCATTGTAACCAAGGGAAACACTGATAGGTTTCAGAATAATTGGAAGTAAAGGGATACTCTTTAATGATGATAAAGCATGAAATTCTCGAAGTTGAGGTGTAATGCTCATAATGAGACTAGCATGCCATTTACTACGTTCAAGAAGGTTCCTCCTTGCTTGATTTAAACGAGCAGATCCATTTTGAAGATAGAACCTCACGAGCACTAAGCTTGACCCTCGTTTGTGATCTCTTTCACGCCTCTCTACCTAAGAAACAAGTTGGTTCTTCAGCATAATACAAACATATAACACAAACTATTGGAAGACCAAATTAAAAAGATGTTCATATCAAGCTCTGAGCCACCAAAAAGTTCAGGTCTACCAATGATTTAAACAAGATCCAGTTGTTGCCAATTAAATAATAACACATCAACCTTCTGTGCTTGATTGATAGCATTTTAGAGAGTGGACATGTTTTCAATCTCCAATATCAGTATGGAGAATCTTTCCTTCTTTAATTTTTTCACCTTGTGATATCCAAATATCCCTCAACCTTTCTATGTTCATCAAGTTCTTAACTGGGATTATTGCTGGACGCTACAACCTTGATAATCAGAAAACATTACAGGTGGCCTTAAGGGGTTTGAATCCCTGACTCTAGATCAAATCCAGGGGTCTTTTACCACTCAACCCAACCCCTAATTGTTCATAGTATGGTGAATCTTCAACAATTATAAAAGGAATAGATTACAATGGATAGCAGACATTTAAGCCTGCCATCAGTGGGGCTGACAAACAAAATTGTATATCAACACTTAGTAATGACTTCAGGAAGCATATAGAGACCATGGTCATCAAAGATGTAAACCATTGCTGAGATATTTGGTAGCATTTTAGGATGAATAGGATACAAATGTTTAAGAAATATGTTGTCCAAGGATAGTGTAATCATCTCAAAGATCATACTATAATAATCTAATGTGTTTGTATGCCTGTTCGTGTGGGCATGTGTGCATATGGGTTTGGGTGTGGATGTGGGTGTGTGGTGTGTGTGTGTGTGTGTGTGCGTGTATCTAACACCATTATGTCTTTCTAATTTGTTGCCATCAACTACATGCCTTTCTCATTTGCAGCACTGAACAACAGCTGGTATCCACACTGCAAATTACTGACGATACTTTCTCTTTTGACAAACAATGGTACTATCTGGCAGATTTGCTAGTGATACAATCTCTGAGAACTATGATGGCCAGGATGTCAAAATAATTTGCCATTTGCATAAATGTATGGATTCCCACCCACCTCTAACTACAGGTGATTAGAGAAGTTATGACATAATACCTTTCCAACCATATGAACCTCATGGGAAGTCTTTCGCGGAGGCTCTCTGGTGAGCAAAACAAGGTCATTCTCTGAAAAGCTTTTAGATGTCACAGATTGATTGTCATCATGAACAAAACGAACAAGATGAAAGTCGTCAACCCTCTCAACTGACAGCACAGACAGACTGCCATAATACATATCCTCCAATGAAGACATTTCAAGAAAAGAACTATGTAACTGTGCTTTAAACTCCTCTAGAAGCAACGGCCGAAAGATGCCCAGATATTGTTCAGGTGATTGAAAACACACAGGAACCTCCTTAAATTTGCAAAGCACATGATTATCATCTTCACTAGAAGATGCCAGTCCAACCGCTGCAAAATAATCTATTTCCAGAATGGGTCTGTACCAGTCATCAAGCTTTGGTGGCCCGAACCTTTTAACTCCAGTCTCTGGCCTATGCAAATGGCCAGATCGATTTTCAAAAGGTGATTTAAGTTGAATGACTTGCCGTTTAGGAACAAAGGGACCCGATTTTTCCAGATATGACTGCGAATGTTTTGCTGATTTAAAAGCAGACTCCAGTGGATCATTTTCAGGATCACATACTAACTCTTTAAGTATTATATCAGTAGCTTTGGCAACCTTAGAAGATTCAACTGGTTTATTCCTCAAATCAACTCTATTCTGGGATGGGAAGGCATCATTTGCATTGGATTTGGAGTTTATTTCTTTCTTCATTCCATCCACAACTTTTGAATTTAGAGAATCTAGTGATTTGCCTTTCGATTTCTCCAAGTCCTGCTTCTGAGAAGCAGTGTCAGAAGCATCCTTAGCTTTTTGCTGGAAATCATCCAACAAATCCTTGGACGTATTCATACTAGAAACATTCTTCTGCAAAGATTCAGTTTGTGAAGCACTTTTATCAGATGTAGAAGTCCCTGTCTTGCTATCCAATATGCACTGTCTTGACTTCATATCACCAGACTGAATGGCCTGATTGACCGGAAGTTCTCTTTCAGTCTCATCATCTGAAACAACAATCAGAGTATCTATATTCCTGTCAGCCATTATTTTGGAATCCAGGACTTCAACATACGTATCCTTTTTGGCAAAAGGTAGTAAATCAAAAGCTACAGACTTTCTCTCAAAGCACAAGTTCTCAGGCAAATGTGCCTTTGACCTGAAGGAGGTCCTTTCGCCGTTGGAAATTGCTTCCTTTGATAACAAAACACACAGGCGTGATACTTTTTCCACCAATTCATCCATGTCAAGATTATCTAGAAGGGGTATAACAATACCAACAGATAAAAAAAAAGAATAAATAAATAAGTGGACCAAAATAGTTAATAAATAAGACTTCCGAACAGAAGTTAATAAATACAAAGCTCACCAGATGAAATGAGACTTTCAATGGACCTGACTGTCAATATGGAAGTACCATTGCAAGACTCTTTTAGCAGATTGAGAAGAGAAGTTACCGTTCGTTTCCAGTATACAACAACGACCTTAAGTTGTGACTTTCCCCAATCCATCAGGTCATGAAGCCATTTGAAGTCAAATACATTTTGCATTGTTGTTCCAGAATTCCCAGAGTGTTTAGGAAGCAATGGGCAAAGTCTTTCAAAAACAACAGGCAGGATCTCAAGTAAGCGGATACAAGTCATCTGAAACAAGAAAAGAATGTGACCAGATAAGCTTGTCTAAAGAAACCAAGCTGTGTTGTGTCAAAAAGAAACTCATAATGGTTCATATTTAAAAGTTCTTAAAAATCTCTACAAAACCAAAAATAGTCACTTACTAATCAAGAGTTAAAAAGAATAGAAACAAAACCAAATGGGATTGACAGATGACGATTTCCTAATTAAAGCCTGGAGTTTTACCTGACAAAGACTGTAATCAAGGAACGACTTCCCTTCTAGCAAACACCTCGTTACAGAAGGCCATGTAACCTCTGACAGCATGTAATGAAATTTCTCCCATAACTCGAAGTCAAAATTTGAAGAGTCTGCAGTCTTCACATCCAAAGATTCAAAGATGGGCTGCCTCAGAAATCCACCTTGAGAAGAGAATGTTGTAATATTTGAGTGATTGAAAGAATTTTCAGGCAAATCCAATTTGGATAAATTCTTTTCTTCAAATATTTTCCGTAGAACGAAGAAAAAATGATGTAGAGTCTGAAATTTTAGTAGAACAGAATCTAGCTGGACCTGAAATGTGCAAAATGACTTGTCAGTTCAGTGAAGTTCTGTTTTCATATCATAAAGGCACTAGATATTCCATATCCATCAGTTGAGAGAATTCCACATCCATTTTTTAAGAGAATCATTACCTTTTACTACAAAATCATGCCCAAGACCCCAACTGTCAAATGAATTATAGATTTCATACATATACTTAAGCCAAAGAGCAAAAAGGTTAAAAGGATGATTTAGAAAATTTGAGGGGGAAAAAAAACAAATGAATGCAGACATTAGCAGGTCAGAAGACCTAAAAGGAAGTGTGCCACTTACCAGTTTTATAGCATGTCTCAAGCCCAGAAAAATGGCCAACAAAGAAGAACCACAGGAAGAAAGAAACTTCAAACCACAAGCAAGACCTCGTGTGTTTGAAACTTGTTCCAAGATACACTTACCAAATTGTCTCACATTCTGCATCAAGCAAAGAGAAGAAAAGTTATGTCAAACTATTGGCTGAAAGTTCAATCACAGAAAAGGAAAAGAGCAAGTATCAAAATAATCAATTGATAAAAATCACAAACGTAAAATAACAATATTTAATAGTTAGATGCACTTACGTCATTAGAATCCACAAGTGCAAGGATCAAACTTTCACCCATCCTTGGCTCCCAGGTCCACTGTTTCCGAAGCTCTACCTGTCCTATTTGAACTACAAAATGTTCAGTTAACCTGTAAAAGCACATACAGAGTGATTACTCATAGGATTGCAATTCCACATTTGATTGACTATCTAATATAATTATAAGCAGCAGCTGTCTAATATTTAATCAACTTCAAAAAATATAATATAAATTGCAAAACTACATATCAGAAAAGATGAGTTAATAAAGAAAATAATAAGGTTTATTACCTTTTGAATGCCCTTATCAAAGGAAGACACATTGTTGACACTTCAATTGAGTTCTTGGACACCTTCCCACCTCCACCGTCATCACAGCCAGTTGGAACCTTCCACCCAAAAGTTGAAGAGATTTCTGTGGCAGATGATGATAGCCAAGTTCTAATATCAAGTGCCATTTCTGCATTACTTTCTGGTTCTGCAACAGAAAATCGAGATCGAGCCCAGAAGACAGACTTGGAAAATGATACTGGTAAGACTGAGGGACTAATATCAACTAGAACATCAATCCATAGCATTGGAATGCACATCCACATTCTGAACTCCTGAGAAGTGATTCTACTTAGCACACTAAATTCACTCCAAGAACTATTGTCCTTTTCTTCAACATCTGGAGCAAAAGGAAACTTCTGGTCATCTTCATCATCACTCATCTCAAGAGAAATGATTGTTTCAGTACTAAGGTGTCTGGTAGAGTTCAGCATGGAAGTTATTAAGTTAGCAGCATCAGACACTATAATAGTTTGTATGAGGTCAAAGGCAGGTTGGCGCAGAGAACTATGAAGTGACGAATCCTTCAGAGATGACACAAGGAAAGGGCCCCTGTCCATTAAAGTTGCTAAGAAATGAGTAACATAAGTTTATTTATATGAATATGTATGTGAAGTGGGATGAGACAGGGTAGGGTGAAGAAGATATGATTTTCAGTTTATTAGAGAAAAAGGAAATGAAGATCTACTGTTAAAGTTTTATCTCTGATTAAAGTAAAAAGATGTAAAGCAAACTTCATTTTCTTCAAAAACTCCAACCTTTGGGGAGGAAAAAAGATATCAAGTATCTCCTTTCTCATCCAACATCCTGCTGTAACATTTCTCTCCAAAAGAAAAAGGGAAAAAAACTTACAAAATTGCACAAATTTTCAAGAAGCTTGTCATATTCAAAATAAAGCACACAGCCAACTGCAGGAATTGTCATAGCCAAGTATATAGGCCATACTTCAACATATCACATATGAAAAGCTTTAAAAATTGCACAAATTTTCAAGAAGCTTGTTCATATTCAAAATAAAGCAGACAGCCAATGGCAGGAATGGTCATGACCAAGTTTGTAGGCCATAGTTCAACATACCACATATGAGCACATTCAAAGGGTGGG
Source organism: Azadirachta indica (assembly GCA_022749755.1). Classification (NCBI taxonomy): domain Eukaryota; kingdom Viridiplantae; phylum Streptophyta; class Magnoliopsida; order Sapindales; family Meliaceae; genus Azadirachta; species Azadirachta indica. The sequence continues at coordinate 13,387,059 of CM040442.1, read as the reverse complement.
CAAGGCGGGTTCATCTTGTAGCCTCGGTGTATAATAAGAAGGGAAATCTGAAAGTACACTTTTGCAACAAGCAATAGAGATGAGCTAGAACAATAGAACTATCTAAGAAAGTAAAAGATGAAAAAAGACATGCCTACAAGCCACATAAGCAAATCCTTCTGATATTCTAGAAGAAGTAACACAAACCTTGCAGCCCAATTGTGCTGTTAGAACACTAAAGTTGTTGCTGACTGGGACTTGATAGAGGAGAAAGTACAGAAAATGCCTACGCTGCTTTTCATGTTCCCCATCTTGCAAAGCTTCAAGTGACTGAATTAACAGGAACCATACATGTCAGTAACATCATAAAAGTTACCCAAACACCATAGTAACTTAAAAATTGACAAGAGATGAAACATATACTGAAATATTGAAGAAGGATGCATAAATATGAGAATTAACATGCCTGCAAGAAAGGCAGGAAAAGATCAAAAATGTCTTTATGGATTTTCTCATTTCGTGTATGAAAACATTGACCCAGCAGTGTATTTCGCATCACACTCGGCGACAACGTAGATCTCAACCAAACCTTACAACCTTCAGGCAAGTCATACGAGGAAAAAAAAAAAAGAAAAAAAAAAAAAAAAAAAAAAAAAAAGAAAAGGAACACAAAACGTCACTCCCAACTTTAGACAAAGTATCAATTTAAGAAAGAGATAGACAACTACCAAGCATTTTGAAGAGTTCTCTCAAGCAACTAACTGCATGAGAAAATTCAGGCGAATCACCACTAACATGGTTGAGAACAATATCAAAGAAAATGGGATAACGTTCAAGTATCGCTTCTTCTAAAGCTGGAGGTTCCAAAAACTCAAGCCTTCAAAAAGCATACACAAATCAACCGATAGGACTAGGTAGTGAAAAATATATATATACAATAATTAAGGATTAAGAGTCACAGCCATCAACTCCTACAATGATGTAATTCCAAGCCATATGGGCAAGTGTTCCAATTGTGCCCTCGGCCTCGAAGGCTTAGAAGTTGATGGTAATACTTCGGTCTCCAAAAAGGCAATGAATTTTTTGAGCAAAGGCTGCAATGGTTCCACATCTGTTGCCCTCCTACAAGCAAACAGAGAACGTTATTGAACTAAACATATGAACAATAAGATCTACATCTAATCCAGGATTTATGTTGCCATATGTTGGAATTAAACATTTCCAAAAATCTATGGTTCTGTACAGATAAGAAATATTTTTCATCTCATTCTAACCATATTGTCCTTCTAGGGCAATCAGATGATGATACTTCTAAAATATCCTTCCAGACCAAAAAAATTCAATGAGACTATCACATTGAAAAGATGTACCCTCCAGAAGAAGAGCCCATATCAAGTAACTTGAATGAAAAGATTGCCAAAGAATCTTATTCCACTTCTAGTCTCTCATCTAGTAACCAACCATAAGAATTAAAAAATCCATGGTTAAACAAATGACCTTAAATGTTTCTTGTTGCCTTTCTAATGTAGAACGCCAAATGCCCATAACCAGAAATATCAGGATATACTATCTTAGTTTTATTTAAACATAGAGTATAGCATAAGTACAAGGAAAATCACAGGGCTCTACTGGGGATGAAAGATGAGATTTGGAATTTAGCAAACACAAAGTCCAAACATTTATGCATCGATCATTATTTAGAAGTCAGGATTTCTAGTGGTTTTAATTCGTTAACATATGAATATTTCAATTTATTCTAGTCAGCTTCCGTATAGGCCTAGTTTGAAACTGCTATGCATTGTAATCACAACAGCTAAAATGTTATGTAAACACCAACTCTTGATGGGAGCCACTTATTTTTCAACTCATATTTAACATGCAGCGAGTTTTTCCCACAACACTACTGCTTCAAATCCGCAGCACCTCAATCCCAGACATGGCCTAAATTTCTACCAACATGATTTGATAGTAAGTGAATCACTAGTAATCCATTTCCAAGTTGCTCAAACTGAATGCAAGGTGCGCTATAAGGTGCAATTTGGGATCTTTCTCATAGTTGGATTAACATTGCTGAACCCATTCATATGCGCAAGAATACAGAAGAGACTGCTGGCCATATCTTTTTCAAATTGCAATACAGCTACTAGAGTGGAACAATTCATTTCAAGCAGCTAAAGCCTTATGGGCTTTTCCATCCTCTTGTGTTTTCATGCCTAACGAACATGTGTCAGCATTTGCTGGGGGAAATTTATTGTCTTGGCAATTTTCATGTATCTTGGCAACATAAAGAAATAAAATAAAATAATTTGTGGATTCTAATGTGGAAGATGCCAATTCTTTGTGTGACAAATCTCAGTTCTTAGCTTCTCTTTGGGCCTAAATCTCAAAGGAATTTAATATGCTTCGTTTTTCTTTCTTCATTATATTGGAAGGACTTTAAGGTTAATTTTGTATAATTTGGAAAGGGCTCACAAGCTAGATATTTTTCCGGGATGCTTTCTTTTACCTGTACATTCTTGGAGTACTTTTGGGGTTACTGGACAGCTTCTACATCTATTGTAAATTGCTCTTTTCTGTTGACACAATCTTTTTATATTTTTTATCAAAAAAAGGAAGAAAAAAAAAATAGAAATGGAAGCAGGAGCATGTCTAAATAGACCATGACTACAAGAATCATGTAATCCTTTTTTCACTAAGAAACTAAAACATTTATTAATGATGATAAAGAAAGAGAAATGTGTATGGTACTGCAGACCAGCTGATATAAAAAACAATAAAATCTTAAAGAAAATTAAAAGGAGAAAAAATTAGGAGGGGCCATCCTGCTAGACATAACAAACATCCAAAAACTGCCAATAATTATGATCCACTGAAAACAATTTCTGGATGTATATTTTTATGGAAATAAGTATAAAAACGCAGGACTATTCAATCCTCAAAACACCAAACTTATATCGTCAGCATATCCATAAATTTTTGACATTTAAATACATCATGACAACCAGAAAAGATAGAAGTTATAAGAGAACAGTACCTTAATTTACCCATAGATCTAGCTAATCTGCGACCAATAGTACGCACTCTTCTATTGAAAAAAAATAATGCAAAAACGCCCTGAAAGTTCAGATGCAGTTTATGAGGCAAAGAATAAAAAAAATCGAAAAATGACAATGAAAAAAGCAAAACTGATACCGGAAACAGTTGATGTCCATCCAAAGCCAATTCATGCATATTATCAACTGCTTCAATAAATATTTCAAATTCAGTGAACAAAGACTGATCATCCAGCAGGACAGGGAACATAAAAACCTGTAATGAGACATACAGGAAACATAAACCAGGGTGCATTCACCGTACATTAGAGGCTGTTACAAAATTTTTAAATCTACACAAAGAAAATTTAAGAAAAAAAGAAAAAGAGCATATGAATGAAAACTCAAAGAGAACAAACTACCTCATACATGATACAAACAACTTCATCATTATCACTTTGAGGATTATATTCTTGGCATGCTAATCTTGCATTTATCTCTCTCAAGTGCTTAGTCACCCTTTCCTCATCAAGACTTCGCAACACATCAAGAAGAGGACCAATGACACCCAAATCATACTCCCTGCTATACATCTCTTGAGCTTGGTGGTGTTGAGAAACGCATTGGATGCAATGTTGCATTTCCTGAGAGATCCTTTGCCACAAAAGCCTGAGAGGAGAGTCCTGGCACTCATCTTTGAAGTAATTATAAAATATCTCAATGTATGGCCCCATTACTTCCCATGAACCACACCATATGTGATTTTGTTTAGGCAAACTAATCAAGAAATTAAATGCATCTGCAAACCTAATGAAAAAAAAAAAAAAAAGCTTCACTTATCTTGAATGAATTTGAAACATATCAAAGTTCAAAACTATAGCGCAAAACATAGCAAACTGCAAAATGTCATGCTATTCATTACCATATATAGATACAAACATGGAGGGCCTATAATAAAATACAGTTATTTGATGATCATTAGGATCACTATTTGTATCAGCTTTTTCAGCAATCACTGGGATTAAAAATGCTTCAGTTATACATGGTGTACGTTTCAAAATATGAAAATCGAATAATTTCCAAGCAATAGAAAAAAAGTTGTTCTTAATAGTTAAAGACAACAACAATGTCTCTGCAGTAATTTTATGGTTAAAATCTTTTACCACTCCTGCTCTTTTCTTAATTAAACTCAACTGAAACGGTTTAGAAAATTTGTCACAAAGTACCCTTTTCTTTCAAATATTGCATAGCAACAAAATATTGAAGAAAAAAATAAAACAAATAACATTTAAAATCCACTCTTTTCACCAAAAAGGAAAACAAGTTCTTGTTCCATTCCAATTAACAAAATCCTTTTAAGTGCAACCCTAAACCCTAAATCCCACTCGTGAGGGGACTCAGGAAGCGTGCTTTCCCAAAGGCCACTCTCCTTGCTTGATGTTATTCACTTTGTGGGTGTGCCTCTCTCCTAACACCCTTTTTTTTTGTAGTATGTGGCAGGTCTGGCCTAAAAGCGAGGCAACCCAATCCAATCATATAAAATCAAATATAGTTGCATTTCGTGAAGTGTGCTTTCCCAGAGGCCCCTTCCTCCTTTCCTTCAAGTAAAAAGGTTAAATCCTAAGACACTAGCGTAACTTCACTCCACTCCACTCCACTCCATGATTTTTGAAGGCACTTTTGCTTTTTCCATCACAAAATTACTTTTGCCATCTTGATCCGTTAATTCAACTAGAAATCAATCGCCACATTGTCAAGAATTTTGTGAACTGTTTCATCTCTGTGTATTTGATGAAACATCAGGAGTGGTGAATAATATCTGCTAAGTCTATTTATTTAGCGATTTGAGTGACTTTGACTCCATTATTTACATTTTCGAACATGTATTAAAGTTTGAGTAGTTATTCCCTGGGGAACATAAAACTAAACAAAAGCGCTACCATTATTTCTGGGACTTTCTGGGTGCAAAAAACCCAAAAAAAAAAAAAAAAAAAAACACTTCCCCTACAGCAAAACTGCCTTCTGCACATAAAATCTAGCTTAAAATCCCTACCCAATTCAAATGTGGAAGCCTTTTGAATCCCATGTGTATCGTATAGATGCCTGAACTCACATCTCATCCTTTTATTAAAAAACAGAAGATGTCAAATATGGAATCCATCACGTGTGCATGCACTTTGACACTATTTTTTGCAAATTTATTAAGAAGATTAATGAAATTATACAAGGAAAAATGTACAGAAACAATTATATTGAAGTCAAGCTCAATTTCTCTTCTAATGCTTGGTGAAGTAAAAGATACAAGAAGAGGAGGCAAATGATAATGAAATAGGGGATACAATGAATTTGTGTGATTAGAGCTTTGTACTTCTTGCTTGACCAAATATTTTATCTCTGTTTCCCTCCATAACGGTCTAATATCTTGAGCAAAACACAGAACACAGTCCGGGTATGATGATTTCTAAGGGGCCAATGCCAGAAGCAGATATAAAGAAAATGAAGATATTGATCACATTAAACTCCCCACCTAATCCAATGCCAAAGTCAATATCTACAGGTTCTACAGATCAATAATTAAATACAAATTATGAAGTGATAAGATTTCTAGATATAAAAAACCCATTAACAGCCTACTTATACTATAATAGGATTGTTGATTTAACTTTTCAGGCATGAACTCATTCCTTATCAAAATCCTGCCCGTCAAAAGACTCACTTGAATCTCAAAATATATTTTTGCAAATAAACAACTTGCTCAATCGTAAATAGCCCCACAGAAGATCAATCCAAGTTTTCTCTCATTCATCTTAATCAAATTCCAACCAAACTAAAAATTTTACTGTAAGTTTACTAAACTTGTACTCTCCAATTTCCCTCCATTTCTTTCCATTTCTCTTTTCAAATATATCTAACTTTCTTCCATTCATTTTATCAACTTTGAGTTTGCTTTGACTGCAAACAAAGTCAATTAATTCTTACAGAATCAAATTCAGTCAACTGTAGTAGCAGTAATAGACCAATCTGAAATAATGAAATAATGCTTGAAAATCCAAACAGTGATTGAAACTGCCTCTAAAGCAAGAAAAGACAAAGAACCACTTTTTCCCGGTTGCAGATATTAATTATATTCATTTGAAGCATTTGAACCTACATTATATTGAAGCAAAATAAATGAACGAACAATTATACCATTCCTCTTTGAGTCGATGAATTCGTCGTCGTTTCAAGGGATTTTTACCGTCATCATCTTCTTCTTCTTCTTCAATTCCTCTCCACCGATCAAGTAACTCTCTTTTCGACGGAGTTTTCTCCTCCATATTTAAACTTTCTTTTTTAGAATTATTAGATGATCAATTACAAAGAAAAATTTTCAGATTTCCTGTTACAAACACACATTCAAAAAGTAGGGTTTTCTTCAGAAAAGCGAAGAGAAAGGGAGGGAGAATTCATCATTTTCAAGGTCAGGAGGAGTTTATATTTATAGTGTTGCGTGAACATTATACGGCAGCGTTTGGCGGCCAAGCTAAGGGGTATTAGGGTAATTTGATCAGATAACATCAAATTACGGATAAATAATATTTGGACCCCAAATGTTTGAAAATATTGAGACATAAATCCTTTAAATACTAGAAGTAACAATTCAAACCCTCTTAGTTATAAACTTAATGGAAATCGATTTGCCCTACGCGTTTCAAATTATCAATTTCATCTTCCTTTTAGAATTCTTATGTAAGACCTTTTAAAGTAAAGCTTTCATAAGTAAAGGTTTTTTAAATACCACATTTCAAAGAAAAGTTTGGTTGTCAATTAAAAAGATTCTTTTACAGTTAATTAAATTACTAAAAAAGATATCCCTAGGTATAATTCGAGTAATTTAAGATACACTTAACGCTTTTAAACTATCTTGAGTTTAAGTAATAGTAAGGACTGAAGTTTCTCACTCTCATCCACAACCTTTTAAAAGAAAAAATTATCAAAATAGTTATGTGACAAAGTTTATTTAATAATAATAAAATACATATAACTTGAGTGATTTATTTTAAATTGCACTCAAAATTTTTGATAATCAATATTTAAAAGTGTTTTGTAACTTACTTAACATATATTACTAATTTATTTGTGTAAGGAATTTTAGAACTTTTATTTTCATTGTTTAAGCAAACTAATAAGGTAGAATTATCAACCAATCTACTGGCAACTAAATAAATTGGTGGATGAGAGTAATTGAGGAGAGAACAGGTGATGAAGGGAATTAAAAAGGAAAATCAAGTGATTTATGCTATCTATCAATTATTCCACGTACAGAGAAGTAAGTTATAGCTTTGAGTTTTATATTTGTAGCACACTAACGTAACATTGGAATTCCACAATGAATGGTTGTTCATTAAATTCACGAGAATCTAAAACAAAATTGGGCACAACAAATAACATAATTTTTTATACTCTTAATGAGAAAGCACCAAGATATTATTAATAAAATGTATTACAGAAATTCATAAAATAAAAGACTTAAGAATGATGTTGTTCATTCATTCATCCACTAATTAAAAAAGATAACAAACTTCAAAATTCAAAAATAAAACAATTCAAAATTCATCAAAAAATAAAAAACCAAAACATTCAACTATTAACGATACATAAGAAGAATTGCAATTTGATCATGTTCTTGATCCATTTCATGTTTAGTAAGCAAACTTCTATTTAACTCGTCATTAATGTCTTCCCTTCCATTCTCTGCTACACTGGTTAGGAGTAATTCTTTCTTATCATCATAAGCCTTAAATTATTGATCTCTTTTTGCATGATTTCTTATGAAATTATAAAGAACTATTGAAGCAATCACTATTTTCACTTTCTTACTAAAAGGAAATTTAGGCATTTAAATAAAATTTTTCATCTATTTTTCCAAACACCAAATGTCCTCTCAATTACTTAAAAAAATTGTGTGTCTCAAAGAAGAATGTACATGATTAAATATTTCTTTTTTTCCTCTTGGCTGACTTCTACATCAAAAATCTAGAAGATGATACCGCTTATCTTTATAAGGTCATAAACAACAATTCGTGTGAAGATATTCAACATCTGCTGAATAATAATTACCTATAAAAGAAATATTGAAGATAAAACAAAAATTAAAATAAATATTTATGTTCAAATGTAATATTAATTATTAACTATATATTATGACTAACTTGATGGTGAATGAGGAAAAACAGAATTTTCTTTATATAAGGCCTCTAAAAAGATACGCATATATCATAAGCAGTAATTTCGTATCCAATCCATGTAAATGTAAAACACATGTTAAAATCACATAACCATCACATTTTGGGTAGGAAACCCTTCTCTTATTTGCTTTGATGTAGACATGACAACTAATAAATGTATTCTATCAATTACTTAACGCGATCTTTAAAATACAGCCAATATCAATCATCATCTCTAATTTTTTGTGGAATTCTTTTAAATTATGGGTTAGATGGTTTCAAAAATCAACAATCATATGTGATCGCAAGAATGCTAATCGCAAGGGCCTGGATTGTGTCTAGTTAATAAGTATAAGTATCGTCCCATGAAGATTAAAATTTTAAATTAAATACCAAGTACTATAGCATCAAAAGCCCAATGCTATCTAAGCAATATAAATTGATTAATTGTAAAGGCAAATAAAACTAAAACTCAATGATTAACTAAAAGAGAAATAGAAAATGAATTAAGAGTGTCGGTGAATAAATGAAATGTGCAAGGATAAACGATCTAGGGTCTTGATTTCACTTATCTATCCTTATGTTTCTCCCAATTAGCCATTATTAATGTGTTTTGGTCAGATTCACTAATCACAAGATGAAAATCAACCTTAATACATCTCCCAAGCTTCAATTAACATCTTACGTATAACTAATCAAGTCGATATTCCTATCTAGCTCAATTAATTATACGCTCATTACACATTACTTGTTATTCAACATTTAGAACTTAATTAGCTCCTAATCTCTTAAAATCCTAAATGTTGATTATATTATCTAGTTGTTGATCATCTCTCGATCTCACAACTACCCAAATTGTGTTTCTTTAATCCAATAAACAAATCAATCTTTCCCAAAAGTCAATTTATTCATCTTCAATTAACTAATTCATTTAATAAAACATTTTATATTAGGCAAGGTAAACACAAATGAATCAAACCATGACAACCTTAATAACATGCCAATTGGTTAAAACATAATTTGAATAAGTTACATCAAGATTCTAAATTAAGATATCTAGCTCAACATGTCAAATATTAACAACAAAATCATCATGTATTCCATAATCTTAAAATCCAACAAACAGAGTTCAAATGAAATACAAAATGAAAATGATGGAGTTTAGGAAACTAGACTGGAGATGAAAGCTTCAATGATCCTCCTTAAAGTCTTCCTCCAAAGCCTTCAACTTAAATCAATCACCTTCTCTCTTTAGAATCTTTCCTTATTCTTCACATTCTCTTACTCAAAACTCAACTTTCCCTTCTTAGTTCTGGTGGCCATCATCCAAAAACATATAAACCTAAAAGATACCTAAATTAGGCCATTAGTTGATGATTAGATCGCCAAAAATCATCCAAAGACATTTAAGATGCATATTGGCACTTAAAATGGTGAGGAGTGGGAGCTCGTTGGGTGGTGCGGTCACATGCCTTGGTGGTGAAGGCACGCCTATCCTCTTGGTCAATTTGGCCTTCTCATCCATGGGCATGGCAAGGGCACGCCATGCAAACAGCCTTTAATTTTCTTGCAGTGTGATCCCTGAAACTTTACATTTTGGTCCCCACTTCCTTTCCATCTATTCCGACATTTTTATTTAGCCAAATTCATCTTGAATGACCATTTTTTATTTTTTCTGTACAAGTCACTAAAGTTCATCAAATATTAACAAAACTTGAGGATTTATAAAACAATTCAAGTTTAAAAGTGGCCGATAAGTGTATATTCTACATACTTATCAATATGACAAATAGCATCTAACATAAATTCTTAAATATCTATGTATAATTTTACCTTACTATTAAAATCTTTTGAACCATTCTATTGCCAAATGCAATAAAAGACATAGCTAAAAATTCAATTACGAATACATCCTTACCCTTTCAAAGGCCATATGATTGACTACATACTTCATATAATTCCAGTTACTATTTTAAATAACTTATGTTCATCATTACTTTCATTACAACACTCCCCTGACCTTTAAATTTTTTTTATTTTGCCCTTCAACAATTTAAACATAGACAATTGAACCAAATCAGAGCTAGTGGTTTGAATCTTTTTTTGTTAATTGCAAAATAAATTTTGTTTGTGAAGATTCAAATTTTAGAACTCTATGAAATATACCACACTCTTACTGCTTTTGAATGACATTTTATCCAATCTTTAATAAATAACTCTTTTCAGAATGCACATATAATAAATTTTATTAAAAATAAAATTACTTTTATCAAAATAAAAATTTATAATTTAAAAATAGGTTTACAATCATTAAAATTTATAAAATTATTCTAAAATCATTACTAGTGATAATAATTTAAAATTTTATAATATTTTTAAATAATTGTTAAAGAAAATAAATCAAATTTATATAAAAATAAATTATTTTCAAATTATTATTAATGATAATAAAATAATTTTAAATAATTTTTAAAATTATTCTAAAATCATTACTAATGATAATGATTTAAAATTTTATAATATTTTTAAATAATTGTTAAAGAAAATAAGTCTAATTTATCATGAAAATAAAATTATTTTGAAATTATTAATGATAATAAAATAATTTTAAATTATTATATAAAATTATTCTAAAATCATTACTAATGATAATAATTTTAAAAGATTTATATTATTTCGAAATAATTGTTAAAGAAAACAAATCTAATTTATTGTAAAAATAAAATTATTTTGAAATTGTTATTAATTTCAGATTTAATTTTAAAAATTATAATTTAAAGATAATAATAAATTTAAATTCAAAATATTTTAAAATTTTAATGATTATAAAACTATTTTAAAAGATAAATTTTTTTTATATTAGAAAAGTAAATTTATTATTAATAGAATTTATTATATATTTTTTCAAAAGGGTTACAACATTTGGATAGTTAGAAAAGTTTACCATTTTGTGCATGGGAGTTGTGTTGAAAACATATATGCAAATAACTTTGGTATAGGGGTGACAAATAGGATAAACGAATCAAATTTAGGCCAACACAAATACGATTCGTTTAATATTTGTTCGACACGAATACAATTTATTTATTATTCGTATCAATTTTTTAAAATTCAAATATGATCCATTTATTTAAATACAATTCGTTTAGATACAATTATTTGTTTAAAAACGATTATTCATTTATTTATTTAAATACGATTATTCGTTTTAAATTTGATTATTCATTTATACACGATTCGATTAAGACAAAAATACAATTTGTTTAAGACATGATTAATTTTGTGAACAAAAATAATAAAAATATACTAATTATTATTTTGAACCAAACATAATCATTTAAATTTCTAAATAAAAAAACACAAATCTTAATTCTCTTAAATTACAAATAACAATATGAGTAATATATTCTATCATCCATAAACAATTGACAAGTAATAACATAAATTTTATTTCAATTCTCCCAAATAACAAAAGCAACATAAATAACAACTAAAAACTACACAACAAAATTCAATTCAATTCAATTCTCTCAAATAACAAAATCAACATAAACAACAAATTAACAGCAACTAAAATTTAAACAACATAAATTCAATTTTAGTTCTCCCAAATAACAAAAGCAATATAAACAACAACTAAAAACTACCAACAAAAATTCAATTCAATTCAATTCAATTCTCTTAATTAACAAAAAAAAAATAAACAACAAATCAACAACAACTAAAAATTAAATAACATAAATTCAATTCAATTCTCCTAAATAACAAAAAAAACATAAACAATAAATCAACAACTAAAAACTAAACAATATAAATTCAATTCAATTCAATTCTCTCAAATAACAGAAACAACATATATAACGACAACTAAAAGCTAAATAATATAAATTCAATTCAATTTTCCCAAATAACAAAAACAACATATATCAAAACTAAAAGCTAAAAAATATAAACTCAAATATTAATTTTTCTCAAGTAACAACTGAGAACTATTAGGAATTGTACTACTTTTTGAAGATGAAGCACTCGAGATATTCAAGTTTAATATCTCTCTAGTAAGATCATTCAATTGGGCAGGGTTACTTTCTATAACAATAACAAAAATAAATTATAAATATCATCACTTATAAGCTACAAAAAGAAAATTTAAATTAATTATATAAAAACTTTATTACCACTCTCTTCAAACAACCAATCTCTTGTACAAACCAATGCCTCCACTATATCCGGCTTAAGTGTACTTCGAAATTGATCAAATACTCTACCACTAACGCTAAAAGTTGATTCAGATGCAACAATAGATATACGAATGCTCAAGACATTACGAGCCATGGAAGAGAGGTTAGAATAACAAAACTTATTTCCTTTTCAAAAGTCTAAAATGTCTAAATTAGCATTTCTATTTATTCACGGCTTATCCATATAAAGTTTCAATTGAATCTTTTGATTTAAATTATTATAATTCATACTTTCAAAGTCATCAAACTCCTACAAGAAATATAATTATATTAGAGTTACATACAAGTCATAAGCAAAAATTAAATAATTGAATTATTATAAATAATTATAAATTTTACCTTTAGTATGTCCATGGTCTTATTGAATGTTAGATCATCACATGCCATATTTGAACTAATATGTTGAGCTTGGGTATAAATTGTGGATGTGATCGTGGAAGATGATGCAAATG
>CM040442.1:13040204-13374051 GCA_022749755.1 Azadirachta indica | reverse complement strand
TTAAAGTTCCACTTGGTATAGTGTCAAATCTCTTTGAAATTCTACTCTCCACCACTGATACAGGCATATAGAGTCTCGCCCCCACTTCCATCACCTCATTAGGCTTAATCTGTAGGTAAGCTGTGTAGTTGTAGAACAATTAAACCCACATGAAATTACAGAAAATTATAAAATCAAAAAAACAAAAATCAGTACCTTTCTCATGGGCTTGATTTGTCCTTCCAGTTCTACAGAGGAATCATACCTATTCATGCATTCAATCTGAACCTAAAACAAAAGAAGAAATCAAAGTATAGATTTATATGCTAACTTGGGTTGCATTCATAGTCATTTTCAGAACGTAAGATTTAAGATCACAGATGACAGTGTAAGAAACCAATTGTAAACTCAAAAGGCAATAAAAGATTTCTTTGTGTTTTAACAAAAACAAAAATTGGAAAATTCACAGAAATCTTAATTTATTTCCTTCCAAAGAAAACTTTACTTTCACTGTTTTTATTCTACACAAATGTTCTTCAAACATTTGGATGCTAAAATTTTGAATTTCCCAAATTCAATTAACATATCACTTTACATAAGCAAGAATCCAACCATATGACTCCTTGCAATCCCAATAAACAACAATATCAGAAGCCACCAAAATAATATAACGATGAAATCTTATACTTACAAGGCCCTTGTTGAAATGAGACTGAATGACAGAATCTTGAACTTCGTCAAAGTAATACTTAACCCAGCTTATGGCAGTTACTTGTCCTTGCTGCCCCCAGTTCTTCCCTGGTAGATTATGACCAGGAAATGGAGGCAAACAAAGGAGCTGACGCGGCTTTGGACCCACCTTCTGTGGGCCCAAGTGGGCTACATTCTTTTCTGAAACCCGGATTACAGCAGGTGGCGGTGGAGAGATTCTGGAGTAGCTTCTGACTGAAACCAATATGAATTGGGCTTGCTTCTTCCACATCATTCCAAATTCATATTCAAAATAACAAATTAAATACAAGGAGTATAACTTATATGTCACTGAGTTGTGATGAAATAACAAATAAAGGACATGGATTGCAAATTCTTTTTCACGCAAACACCTGCCATCAAAGGACATTATTAGAACCACTTGAATCTGCATTTGTACTCTAAATAGTAATTTATTAAAACCACCAATAAGTCCCTGAGGTTTTATTTTATTTTTTTCCCTTTCTTTTATTAAAAAGGTACTTTACATGTATCAATTCATTTCAATCGCATGATAAGAAGAGAGATAGATTAACATGTTCAACACATCCCAAAGAGAATCACTCAAGGATGAACTAATCATCAGAGCCAAATAAGCTAACTATTAATAACAGTTATAAACTTATTAAAACTACTGATATAAATGTAACCCAAGCCACAGCAATCTAAACTTCAAGACAACATAATGTAAAATTAAATAAACCCCATCATCATATGTATGAGAGTAAGCTACCATGTACAGAGTACCAAATCTCAACCCATCTCAATTGCTGAACCTCCAAGGAAAAGCTAAAAAGCATTATAAACGGGGATTGGATCAAGTTTCAGTTTTTCGACATTATGAGCTTCCCAATCTATAATCAATTAAAAGAATTGAAAAAGCTAATTTCCAATCTTTGTCAATTCAAAACTTTAACCTAAATATCCAAGCATAGAATCTACTTTACAACATCTTGTACCAAGAATTTGAGTTGCGTCTAATTTTTCCCAAAAGGTCCCGTACTCACCACAGCTTTCAATTGGCGGCGGATTTAAGCGGTGGCGCGCACGCCCATGGCGGCTTCTATTGACTTGTCTGTCGGCGGAATTGTGGACGGGGTTTACTGCCGGTAAGCTCTGAACCTAAGGTGTCATCGACCGGCGACAAGAAAAGCTCATGCAAGAACTTTGAAGCTGCGATAAAGGGTTTTGGCAGGGTGTTTTTCCCGGCAAATGGATTGAAAAAAGTTGTTACTAAATATAGGCCGAATGTTTCTAAGTACACCCGCTGAAGAACTGGCGCCTCTTACACTCGGGTCTAAAGCCCAATGCATTTTACATTTACAAAATCTTCCAGTTTCCGTATGCATATTTTTCTCTTTCACATTTTTTTTAAATTTATACATAATTTTTTAGTTAATTTATAAATTAGTTTAAACTACAAATAATGAGATATAAATATATAATTCTAAACGAAACAATTTTTTTCCATTCATAATATCTAAACATAAACTTTCTAAAAAATTATCAATTCACTAGAGAAGAGATTTTGACAAAAAAATTTGCTTTGCTTTTAGTAGAAAAAGTCCAGATTTTAAATTTTTAGCAATAGATTTTTTAAAAAAGTTAAATTGTGTAAATTTATTTTATATTATTTTAATAATTTTTTATGATATCTTTACAATTTACTAGAAATTATTTGTGACAACTAAATAATAAATAAATTTTTATTAAAAAATCAACTTATAAAAGTTTTACATGTAAAAAACTACTTCAAAATGTTCTACTTAAAATGTCATATTAAACAAAATTTAAGTGAGCTTATTTCATTTGATTTTTTTAATTAGTCAACAGGGCTTTTTTTAATATCAAAAACCATTTTTCTATTTTTTATTTGGTGTTGTATAGTTGACATAGGAGAAGGGTTTTAAGATTAAAAAAAAAAAAAGACTTTTTTTTAGAGGAAGAAATCCAAATTTCAAGCTTTTAACAATAAATCTTATTTAAAAATTTAAATTATCTTATTTTATTTTAAAAATTTTATATTAATTTCTTATACTTTAAGCTTAAAAACTTCTACACTAAAATAATTACATAATTTTTTTCAAAAGTTATATGTGATAACTAAATAGTTAATAATTTCTTGTTAAAAGCCATATTCGTAAAAATTCTACTTATAAAAGGTTTATTCTATCAAACTTTACTTCCAAAGTAGAATTCTAGCTATATAACAAAATAAATTAGTTAATTTGGCCTCTTTAATTAAGGGTTTTGTGCTAGATGTGTGTGAAAATATAAACAAATAAATAAAATATATTTAAATTTTAAAAGATCATATTGTCTCAAAAGCTTAATCATATTTTGTCTTCAAGCCTCAGGCCTAATGGTAAGATGTGGTTTGACTTCAAGTCCCTTATGGTTGGTAGGACTTCCTACTTTATGTAAGAATTTCTCTTAAAAATTATGGGTAGACTCTTTCTCTACTGAGGGTAGATTCCCAGGCACAAGTGTGCTATAACAATAATTTCAACTTTCTAGTAGATTTCTCGTTCAAAAATCAATAGAATTGTAATATTAAAAAAAAAAAAAAGCTTAATCATATTTTATATTCAATAAAAATAAAAATAAAAATCTATTTAATATTCAATAAAAAAAAGAAGCTAAGCAAGCAAATCTAATTGTAGTGGAAGAAAAAGAGTATAATCCAATTCATTTGTCTTTCGATAAGTTTAATCTCTAAGAGCATATTTGATCCAATTATATCACATACTTTTTTAAAAGATGCTTAGAGTAGAGTAGAAAAAATGTTTGAATTAATTTGACTTGATCAGTTAATTTCGCAACCTTTTTAATCTTATTGGATTTAATTTTGCTGAGAATCGATAAATTTTGTTCAATTCTATTTGGTTTGGTTTAAAAAACAGATCTTCAATATTGTGTTTTAATATTTTTTTGATAAATATAATAACTTTAATCTCAATTTTTATTTTCACTAAACAAGTAAACCAATTCTCCCAACTTAAACTTTTAACTCATGAACACTTGACAACTAACTCAAAACAATACTTGACAAGTCAGTAGAAGGTTTGGCATATCCTTTCATCCCTCCTCAAGCTCAAAGTCTGGGAAGAACTTAAAGCTTGCTACAAAGATAACAAAATTCTGAATAAAGGCAAAATTTTGGTAAGAATATCAGTAACTTGGTGAATGCTAGGAATATATAGAACTTCAAGTGTTTTAGCTAGAACCTGATCACATACAAAATGAATATCAAGTTCAATGTACTTTTGTGCTAGCATGAAAAATAGGATTTTGAGCAAGAGCAGCACCACTCTGATTATCACACTGGATTATAGGTGGAGTAAAAGGAGAATGATGAAGCTTCTTGAGCAAAAACTTGAACCAAAGTAATTTAGCTGAAACAGATGAAAGAGCATAATACTTAGATTCAGTGCTAGAACAAGAAACAACCTACTGCTTTTTCAAAGACCATGAAATAAGATTACCACATAAGTACACACAGTAACCACTAACAGATCGCCTATCATCTAAATCACAACCCCAGTTAGCATCTACAAAAGCTGTAAGTTCTGTTCTACCAATAAAGGCAAATTGTAAACCATGATTAAGAGTAAGTTAAAGATATTGTAGAACTCGTTTACAAGCTTGCCAGTGAAAAGAAGTAGGAGAGGAAAGAAACTGACTAAGCTTATTCTTCCTGCATAGCTTGTTTTCATTGAGGAGTTTGTAAAGCAATTTTGACTGAACTAGGTTTTGATTCAACAGAACTAAGATTACAAAGAAAGTGTTTTTGCTTGAAAATCCCATTCTTAGATCTAGTCAGTGTTGAATGCTAATTTGAGGCAACTCTTGGACTCACCCTTCTCAGATTATCCTTCTCATATTCGCCCCCTTGAATATCAGAATCAGTTAAATGGTCATGCTGATCTGAAGACACTATTAGCTGATTTTGTGTCTGAGTGATGAAGTAGTACTGTAGGAGAAGATACAGAGAGACTGATATTGCTGCTATGAGAACATAGAGGTAGTATGTACTAATGAACTAAAGGAATTTAAGAAGAAACAAAGGGAGCTGAATGTGAACCGGAAAAAGAGGATTTGACAGATATTAACTTAGACTATGGAAAAGATAACTCATCAAAAAACTCTATGTCTACCAATATAGACTTTCCCTAAAGCATGTAAGCAGTTGTAGCCTTTATGTAACGGACTATAACCTAGAGAAACACACTTCAAAGAGTGAAAATTAAATTTGTGTTTCTTGTAGCATCTAAGGTATAGAAAACAGGCACATCCAAATACTTTTAAGAAATGAGTACCCAAGTTTATGTTTATGAAGCTTTTCAAAGACGGAGATTTGATGAATAACAACAAAAGGTAACTTATTAATGAGGAAAACAACTGTATCAAATGCATTCCGCCAGAATTTTAGGGGCAAAGCTGCCTGAGCAAGCAAGGTGAGGCCTAACTCAATGATATGCCTATGTTTCTTATCAACTACTCCATTTTGGTAGTGGTGCATGGACAAGAATATCTATACATGATACCATGTTGTTTGAGGAAAAGGCACAAAGGCTAAAAGTTCACCCTCAGAATCAAATTGTAAAGTCTTTATATTATGATCAAATTGCTTTTCAATTTGAAGTTTAAACTAAGTAAATGCAGACAATGCTTCTGACTTTACTTTTTAAGCAAAAAATCCAAGTGTAACGAGTGAAGTCATCAACAAAGCTGATATAATATCTAAAACCACTTGAAGAAATAGCATATCAAGGACTCGTAAAGATCAGTGTACATTAACTCTAAAGGCGTAATGGTTTTTATGTTAGAAAGAGGAAAACAAATTTTACAAACTTTACCGTATTGACAAGCATCACAAAAATTTGGAATCTGAATTTTATTGATAGAAGCAAAGGAATTACAAGAACGTAACACAGTCTTAAAGGTCTTGTAACAAGGATGTTCAAGCCTTTGATTTATTACATTTATTAAATCAGAGAAGTTAGAAATAGAACCAACAAAGGACTGACAAGTAGATGTACAGTTCAATGTACATTTGTTTGAATCAGAAACAACTTGAGGAAAAGTGACATTATTTGGAACACAATCAATGAAACAACTAGAGAATGATAACACTGAACTAGGAGAGTTAAGACTAATATCATGAGAACCACCTCTTAAAGAAGAAGAACTTATCAGGAACTTAAACAATCTCTTCACAATAATACCTTTTAGTAACATAGTCCTGATTCTCTTGTCCTGAACAAAACAATCACCAGAAAATTCAACTATGAGATTGTTATCTACAATCAATCTTGAAACACTAATAAGATTTTTGGTTATTTGTGGTATATACAATACATCTTTATGTAAAATCTTGCTTTGAATAGAACTAATTGCAACAGTTATAAGAGACAAAGTAGTAGTACCAATATGTGATATCTATAGCCCTTCACCATTTCCTTACAATTAATTTGTCAGCACCTTTCAACTCACCTTTCGTAGCCAGATTATTGATGCTATTTGCGAGATGATGAGTTGCACCACTATCTAAATACCAACCTTCATCTACTATTCCTTTAGTGCTTCCAACATAAGTAGCCTTGTTATTCTGATTCGATGCTTGGTGATAACTTCTCTGATATGCTTGTTGTGATAGAGGACATAATAGAGGAAGATTCTAGTGCTGTTGAGAACTATTCAGCTATTGCTGTGGAATATAGTCCCTGTTGAATTGGTGATAGTAGATATTGGCTGTATGTCCGATTTTATTCCTTCTCTACTTCCATGGTTACTCATCTTACCTCAATTCCCTTTGTCTTGGCCACCAAATCCAGCATTATGATTATAATTCCTACCCACTTTTCCATCATTCTTCTTGAATTGTTTAGTCTGAGCATAATTTGCAGCATAGTTCCCCTGAGCTACTATCAAATTAACGCCATTCTGTTGCTCAATCTTATATTCTTGGGTAAGTAAATGAGAGTACATCTCATGTAAATTGATAGCATGACCTTTACTAGTAATGTTGATAATCCCTGAATCATATTCAGATATAAGTCCTTCTGGAATATACAAAACAAGATCATCATTGCTTATGGGATTTCCTACTACTACCAGATTATCCGAAATGTTTTTCATTTTCAGAAAGTATTCAGCGATTGTAGATCCATCTTTCTTTATTGTTTGAAGTAAAGAACGAGGATGTAGAACTTTGGCCTTTGATTGTGAACCGAATTGCTTCTCAAAAGCTTTCCGAACCTCACATGAAGATCTTCAACTGATCACAAAGAGTTAATATTGCCTCACTCATAGAAGAAATTAAAAGCCAGCCAAGAAGGTGGTCCTGCCTCTTCCGAATCACATATTCAGGATTTTCAACTAATTGACCTCTATGTTCTTCATGAAGAAACTGGAAAAGTTGAATTGAAGCTCCATGGAAGAACTCCTTGAGTCCATTTCCCTTAATTGATGGTAATACTTGCGATTTCCACACAAGATAGTTAGATTCGTCAAGTTTGATCGGCACTGAGAAGAAAAATGGAGAATTTGAAGAAGGATTTGAGAATAAAAGATTAGCGTTTGCCATATTATGGCTTTGATACCAAGAGAACATCCTATTATGAAAATTTTGGTTAACTAGAAAATTCTTCTTTAGAAATAAGAGCCAAATAAAATGAATTTTACATTCATCTCTTCGGTATCTATATATAAATTATATATATGTATATATTGGATAAGATTAATGATTTTTTTTTTTCTTTATACAATATCCTTTTAACGATTAAAATATTAATTACAATCCATTAGATCTTATCCCATTTTAACGATTAAAAGTATATCTGACATATATATTAATTATGAATGCATTAATTATATAATTATATATATATTTTATTTAAATTTTAAGAATTTTTTATAATTAATGTAAAATTTTGTGTTAAAAAAAGGATGTTGATCTTTTTTCACCGTGTATTATATTTTTTATATTATTATTAAAAAATTTAGATTTTAGATAAAGAAAAGAAATAAAGCAATAAAGTTATAGTAATAAATAATAATAAATGCAATTGAAAAAAAAATCGTGATTAGGCTCAATTATTGAAACTCATACATTTGTTTGATAAGATTTTATTATATATTATCTAGTTATATTTAGAAATTTCTCTTTTATTATATATATTAACTTAACTTTTTAACAAAATTTAATATCTTATGTCTACTTGGCTAAAAGTTTATATATATTATGTATATTCCTAAAATTTATATATATTACGTATTTAATGAGTTTATTTATTTAATTTTTTATGGTTTCAAAACACCCTAAACCATAATTCGTCAATACACACAACTGATTGTTTTTTAAAAAAATATACTAATGTTACAAATTAGAAATCTATTGAAAGTTTACATAATTACAATTATAAAACACCTCAAATTATTGTATATAATATGTAAAATTTTTATACTTCTTTCAAATATCTATTTATAATATATGAAATTTTTGTCCTCGTTGTGAGATAAAAGAGACATCAAGACTCATAATTACGCCCTTAATTGATGGTCAAGACTCTTTTAACACTTAATTGATAGGTGATTGCATATTTCGAAATTAAAGAATTTGTTTAAAAAATGGTGTAGTGAGTTTATTTATTTATTTATTTATTTATTTATAAGAAAATATCAAATTGACAACAATTCATTCATAGGAAGGAGTACTCAAATCTCACATAATACATTTTAAATGTGACATTTCCACATGTATGATCCAAAATTGATAATAAACGAAGATGTTATGAATGATAGTTTTTGTGTGTATTTGATGACTCCTTCCTCATCCAAGGGGCATCGATCGAACTCGAAACTTCTTCTACAAAATGGTCCCAAAAAGATAGAAAGTATTTTCAAAACACAAGAAAAGAAAAGGTAGCATGATGGGTGCACCGCATGGCACGTGGCTTTTGGCCCAATGACTACGACTCAAATAGTCAATGCTCTAGACTTTTGTTGTGTTTTCTTGGCTATTTCTAACAACTTTTGAATTTTGATTCATTCAAAAGCGAAAAAGAAGTTGCTTTTAGAAAAGAAAATTGGACCTACTTAGCAGCCAACTTGGAGGGCTTTGAATATGCCTTTTTGAAATTCAATTTCTACTACCGATCAGCACTGACTAATTTGTTAAAACGTTAAGCTCCATTCATAAATATAAGTAAATATAGGGATATAAATGATATTTTCAGTAATAACTCAAAATATAAATGGAGAATAAAGAAGGATTTACGCGTTTATAATGTTTGTTGTATTAGACTAATTAATTTTAATAATTTTAAAAATATTTAATAAGATTTTAATTTGTTAGAAAAATATCTCTATTTAATAGTGATTAGTTAAGAAAATTATTTTTTTAAATTTTTAACTAAAAATAAATATTATAACAATGACAAATACTATTTTATAACATCTTGATAATTAAATATTTATTAATATATTATTATTTAAATATAAATTTATTCAATTTAAAATATATTAATAATTTAACATTAATTTAAAAAAATATAAATATATATTATTTTATAGTATATATGAATTTAAGATATTAATAAATATTATATTATTAATTTGCTAAAAAATAATGTTATTATTTATTTTATTAATGTATTTTAGATAAATATATTATATTTTGTCAAACTTTAAAGATTTAATAATTATTTTTGTAAATGACTATTAAAAGGTCATGTTGATCTGAAGACACTATTAGCTGATTTTGTGTCTGAGTGATGGAGGAAGTAGTACTAGTAGGAGAAGATACAGAGAGACTGATACTGTTGCTATGAGAACATAGAGGTAAATATATTGTATTTTGTCGAACTTTAAAGTTTTAATAGCTATTTTTGTTAAATACCTACTATTTGACAAGAGTGTAATTGTTATTTTTTTAATAAATTAAGACTTTAATAAATGTTTTTGAAATTATTAGCATTATTAAGTTTAATAGGCCAAATTAAGTATGTAAATCCTTTATCCATATAAAAAAAAAAGGGTAAAAATGATATTTATATATATTAGGGAGTTTTGATTCAACACAAAATAGTGTGCATATATATATATATATATACAAAATAGTGTGTATATATATATATATATATATGGACAGGATCAGCAGTCCTTTTTTTACACAAAATTTTATATCAATTATAAACCGTTGAATATAAGCACATCTATCAGTTGAAATTACATTTAATAATGTAATTAATACATCTACAATTAATGCATATATCAGATGCAATCTCAACCGTTAAATGTACTTATATCCAACGGCTTACAATTGATGTAAGATTTTATTTTTAAAAAAAAGGAACTGTTGATCCTGTCTTTTTTATATATATATATAGGGCAAGATTAACAACTTTTTTATTTTACACAAAATCTTTCATCAATTGTAAACCGTTAAATATTGACACATACAACGGTTAAAATTACATATAACCATGTAATTAATGTATAATTAATGCATCAATAATTAATATATATGTCAAATACAATTTTAACTGTTGAATATATTTATATCCAACGAATCATAATTGATGTAAAATTTTGTGTAAAATAAAGATATTACTGATCTTGTAAGATTTTGCATGATATTAAACAGACAACCAATTATCCGCTATTTTAATAGCTGATTTATCCTAACAACATAACACATGTATTAGAACTATATTTAATGGTAGAAAACAAAATACGATATAAAATTAAAGGAGATGATATTTATCAATCATGTTGTGTGGTAGTTTTGACGAATAATCACAGGCCACATATTACAATTTAAATAAAATAACCAATAAAAAAATACCAAATTATAACATTATTTTATTTATATTTGTTTTTATAAGCAAAAAGATACCTCATACCCAACTTCAAATATGGTACACAGAAGTAGAAAGTGTAATATAAATTTTAGAACTAATATGATGCTTGATATTAACAGAACAGTAGGTATAAATAATTTTGATTTAAATTAAATCACCAACAATAAAATACGAAATTATAACATTCTTTTATTTAGTTTTATTTTTATAAGCAAAAGTCACGTCATAATAAATTTGAAGTATGATACACAAAATAAAAAATGTAATATAAATTTTGAAATAATTAAACAACATTGGAGCCATCCAACCTCGGGTTGGATGGTAAGAAGTAGAGAACATGCTCGAGTCATATTTATGGTAGAATTCTACTAATATGTGAATAAATACCTCTTTATTGAAGATGGATAATACACATTATACGTAAATATTTAGATTGTTTCTTATAATACTTAAAAAGATGTTGAACTGAAAACAAATAATGAAAAATTCATAAAACTAACAAATTAAAAAAAGTTAAAAATAGACTTGAAAAATTATATGCAAAATTGGAACTATAATATACATATTGAAATGACTATCATAGAACTTTTTTTTTTCTTTTGAAATATGGCTTCCTTAGAACTTTAAATAAAAGGAAAGTTTGTATGGTTAACGTTGAACTTGAAACGTTTAATGTCAAATATGATATATATATACATATATATATAACATAAAATTCCAAACATATTAAAAATATAATTGAAACATATTAACAAAACTTGACATGTTAACACAAAATTTGAAACTATTATATTGTATGGTTAATCTTTTCTTCTTTTTTTTTTTGGTAAAAATATTATCACATTTTTCTCTCGAAGTTCAAAAGTATATTAAGTAAATAGAAAAAATTGAGAATATATCACAGACCTCCTCTACTATTACATTTGAACATTAACTTTAAGGACAAAAAGGTAAATGTCATAAGAACATATTGTTATTTTATTTTTTTGAACAAAACCAAAATATTTAACCAATTTGTAAACGTAAAAATATAAGATTTTATTGTCATTTTACTATTTAACAAAACAAAAGTATTTTATCAATATGTATACTCAAAAACAATGAAACCTCAAGACTAAAAATATCAATCTCTGACAAAAATATTTAAAAGAATATATAATAATCCAACATCTTTGCATCGCTTTTAAACAGCATACCTTCTCTTAACTTCCTCAATTTCTCTTCTCTTCATAAATTTATTTTCCTCTCTTTCGGTGAACATTCTAAAAAATTATAGCCTATTTTTTGTTGGTAATTCGAATTCTCTTCATCATCTTGTTTAGGTTATCAAGATTCAGTTGATTCAACTCCCACATAACCATGAATAAGGAATAGTAAGATTTTGTTTTGTATGAGTCTTATTTAGAATAAAATTTGGTCTAATTTGTTTGGATATGTAATTCATTTGCTGTTTCTATTACATCGTTTGTCAAATTATATTTATCTTTATTGTTTCCAGTTCAATAAGTTCTGTTTTCCTCATTTGAGATTTTAGCACTTTAAATCATATATAAACTTTCAAATAAATTGAAAACATTAAAATAAAATTATCATTTGAATTAATTTGATTAGTAGTCCACAAAAAATAAGTGATACATTCTTGATATTTTTAA
Source organism: Azadirachta indica (assembly GCA_022749755.1). Classification (NCBI taxonomy): domain Eukaryota; kingdom Viridiplantae; phylum Streptophyta; class Magnoliopsida; order Sapindales; family Meliaceae; genus Azadirachta; species Azadirachta indica. The sequence goes on along the minus strand of CM040442.1, from coordinate 13,361,804 downwards.
TTTTTTTATTATTTTCTTTCTCCTTTCCTTTTCTGGATATTATAACTTTTCTGTTAATTTTAATAAAATAGTAGGACTTAATTTTAATTTAATTTATTAAAATTAATACGTGAGATAATCTACAATGACTAGTTAATTTTCACATTACTTTAGTAATATTATTGTATTACTTCATCTTCAGTTTTGGTACGTCTCAAAAGATTTATTTAAATAAATAAAAGTTTTTAATTAGTATTATATAATTATATACATACACAAACATTCATTGTACAAATATTAGATCAAACACATTTTCAAATAATATGAATCCTAAAAATATGACTTAAAATTTTTATTCTATTTTTTTAAAATTACTTTTAATCTTGAATCAAACAACCTAGAAAATTTAAAAAAGAAAAAAGAGAGAAAATATTAAGAAAAATATAATTATTTTTTAATTTTTTAATTATTTTGATATTGTATAATACTCATTTGGTTTAACTTTTTTATTAGTTAAAAAAACCTTTTTAATGTTAACCATTTTTTTTTAATTTCTTTGGTGTCATTTGGTTGGTTTTGGAGACAAATCTTTGAAAATTAAAAAAATTACTTTTCTACTAAAAAACTAAATTTCAAGTTTTTAACTGTAAAGCGTTTTAAATTTTTTAAAAATTAAATAGTTTAAAATATCTTTACGTTATTTTAAAGATTTTATATTATCTTTTTATTATATAGCCTTAAAATTTGTTTCATAAAATAATTATAGTATTTTTTTAAAAGTTATTTGTAATAACTAAATAATAATAAATTTTTAGAAAAAGCTCCGGCTATAAAAGTTTTAGTTGTAAATTATCTATTTCCAAAAATTCTACTTGAAAGCAATACCGACACCCCATAGTTATAATCTTAGATTGAATCAGTTCCGAGGGACAGTACGGGTATATGTTGATTACTTACAAAACATTGAGATAATTTTTTGTATATTAATATATAAAGGGGGCGATTTGAAATTAATCCCATAATAACGTTATGTAATGTCAGATTATATACATAATTAGGAAATTGTATAATAACATTTGAATCACTAGATTTTAACAAAATAACAAATGAAGATATGTTTTTTAATTTTAATAATTTAGTCCATATCGTTTGTCTTTTTACCACCTTTAAACAACATATCAAATCAGGGATTATAATGCTAAAATTTAAAAATTCATCTGTTAATTTATTATATGCTTATAGGATATGCATATTTGAGCTACATTAAAATAGGTATTATCTATAAGCAAAACCCTTCTAAACAAAATTGGTAGCTTTTTTTAATAAGGAAATATATTTTTCAAAAATACTTATAAATTAACAGATATTTTTATAATTTTAATATAGATTTAATACTGTAATTATTTTTATACCATATAAAATATGTGTAATAGATTACATACTTAATTTATACATATAATGTCTTCGATATATACATATTTGACTCTATATTAAATTGTCTTTATCATCGAATTATTGAATTTTGTTCGCAATTTCCAAAATTAGAAAAACATTTATCCATAATTTCATCCAAAAGGAAATAAAGTTGTACAAGATAAATTTTCTAAAATAGGAAAATTGGGAGATAACTTTAGTATTTTCAAAAATAAATTAATTAGTTAAAATATCTATTCATATATTTGTGGTACTAATTAGGTCAATGAGTTTGGGATTCAAAATTTTATCCAAATATTGTAAATTACTTTAATTAACTGCTTTTTTTTATTGTATTTAAACTAGTATTTTGTAAAATTAGAGCTTTAAAGAAAAATTTAAAAACAGCGCACTTATTCCTTTTAAATTATTGAATGGATAACTATTAAAATGCGGCAATGTTTATAATAAATTTTGAGTGAAAATTAACTCACTACTCTTAAAGTGTCATTTATTTTGAGTGAAAAATGACTAATTATTGTTAATGTACTAACTACTTTGAACCAAAAATGACTAATTATTCATGGGATGTCAATTACCGTTTGATTAATCTATGATCGTGATAAAGCAAAAGTAAATTTTAAGTAGTTTACGTGCTTTTTAACTTATCATGTGACTGTTTAGCCTCGTTTTTACTAACATCTTAAATTTTTTTTGATAATTTTAAATAATATTAGACATATGATAGAATGTGATCGGTTTGATAAAAAATCAAACTCTAATATGTATTTAGCATTTTTTCATAGATATAACTAAAAATAAAAATAAATTGTTTTATAAAAGTAATTGAATAATAGCATTTTTTGCCTCTAAACATTGTCAAATAACAAATGAGATTTTTTTTGTTTAATTTAATAATTTAGTTCCCAAAGTTTTAACCAGACGGCTGCACTTGGTAACATACTAACCTACTACAAGGCCGACTGTGGACTAAAATGTTATAATTAAGAAAATAACATTCTAATTAGTTATTTGATTTAGTTCAGGGACAAATATTTTACCAAAAAAAATTAAATAATTCTTTTTCTTTTAAAAAAGTAAAACAGTTTCAAGCAGTCTTGGTCTGGCGTGAGGGACTGGAGGTGGGGGGGTCTTGGACAGCAACAGGATAAAAAAAAGCGCCTAAGTTTAGCACTTCAAAAACCAAACCAAAACCCTAATCAAGCTCAACTCCTATATAAATTAAAATCCTAGAAAAAATAAAAGAAAATATTTTTATTTTTTTTAAAAAAAAATCTCTTTCTCTCTTTCAACATTTTGTCCATGTCCCAAAAATCCTCTTCTCAGGCGAGTCAATTCTCAACTCCCTCTCTCTTTATATAAAAATGGGTTCTTTTAGTTTTACAGTATAATGTGAAAAAGTGTTGTTTCTGAGAAGAAAAGTATAATGGATTTTGAAACTCAAACGCAGAATAAGAAATACAGAGCTGGGGCTTTTTGCGACATCTACACCGGTATAGTGATGCTGCCTAAAGAGATTGAGATTGAGAAAGAGGTTTCTCCTCCTTTAGAGCTTCGCTTTCAGCTTCCTGATTTCAGGGCTGCTATTCAAGTGAGTTGGTTTTTTTTTATATTTTTTTTTCTTTTTGGTTTTGTTTTGATGATTTTTGGTTGCTGGGAAACGGAGGAAAAGGAAAAGAAAGGAGTGTTTACGGTTCATGTTTGATGGGAAAAGAGAACCCATGTTTGGAAGTATTGAAATTTGTTGAGGAATGGAACTATTGAGATCTGGGACTATTTAATTGTCATGTACTTGCCATGGAAGGAGTTATTTTTTCTTTTTACTAGAATTTGTAAAGAACTTTTATGACTGTGTGCTGTTTGGTTGGCAAGAATAAAAACAGTTTCTGGAGAAGACTCAAAGCTGAAAACTTTTCTATCTCTTTTAAGTCTCTCAAGACATAAAAGTTTTCTGTTTGGAAAATTTTTTAGTTCGGTTCTGAAAGTCCCAATTTGGAGATGTATTTAGGATTCTTGTATTGAAAATAGAAAGACATGGGTATATATTTTTAAATATGTTGAGGAAAAATAAGAGATTTCTTATATTGTTTTCTCTCATTATCCGTGTTCATTATTCTCTGTTAATGTTTTTAACAATCAATTTCGTTCCTTTCATTTGTGGATCATTTAACTGCTACAACATATTTTGTTCTTTGACATTTACCTTGCCTTTTTATTTAATTGCTAGGAAAAGTAAGGTAAATTGAGGTAAAATCTGTTCCTTTCTTTTATTGTTATAGAAGCAAAAAGTTTTTTTTTCCTTCCCTTTGATCATTTTATATCAAATTCCCTGGTCGTGGAAAATGGAAAGCACACTGCAAGTAAGCTGTCTACGATTGGTAGTCTTGTTGGAAGGCTTGAAAATATTGGCACTCAATAAGTGAAAGCTTAATATTGGCTGTTCTAGCTTTAGTAATATATTAGGTCATTGTCAATCAGTGAAACATATCTGATGTTGGTGGTAACAGAAAAACGTACTTTCCTGTAATTCAGGATGTCTTTAAGACCAGAGAAGCCAGGGAGTTTCTTAGTGGGGCTTTGGCGGGGGGGCGATGACTAAAGCTGTTCTTGCTCCTCTTGAGACGATCAGGTTTGGTTTGTCTTTGGTTTTTCTTAGTATTTATTCAGTTCATTAAAAGTTTTTGTTTCTAGCAATTTTCTTAATTTTATTTCCTTGCTCAGATGTTTATTAATCATATTGCTTCAAACGTAGTGAAGATATGATTACTTATTCATAGTTGCTGGCATTTAAATATGTTTTAGCTCTAAATAGGAAGAATTATCTATTAGCCAACCAACATGGTTCATAAATATTGAAGCTAAAAGGTTCTTGAGATTTCCTCATTCGCATTAAATTTTTGAGGATTAGGTTTTTTTTTTTTTTTTTTGGTTAACAGATTCAGTCAATTGAATTTCTCATGGTAGTTGCCTGTTATGTTACAGCTACCTTCATTGTTACATGTTGCTGATCCATGGCTTCTTAAATATGCAGGACGAGAATGGTGGTTGGTGTTGGATCCAAAAATATTTCTGGTAGCTTCCTTGAGGTAATTGAGCAGCAGGGTTGGCAAGGTCTGTGGGCTGGCAATGGAATCAATATGCTGCGTATAATCCCTACCCAGGCAATTGAGCTTGGAACATTTGAGTGTGTGAAGCGAACTATGACATCAGCACAAGAGAAATGGAGTCAGAATGAATTCCCAAAAGTGCAAATTGGTCCTCTCAGTTTGAACTTTTCTCTCTCCTGGATTTCTCCTGTTGCTGTGGCTGGTGCAGCTGCTGGAGTTGCTAGCACTCTTGTTTGCCATCCTCTTGAAGTGTTGAAGGTATTTGCACATACCTTTAGGAAGGAATCAGTTTGTATTTCTTCTGCTATAAATTGTGGCATTAAATCTTCACCTAGTCATACTGTCTTGTTGTTTCTTCCACTTTATGGATTTGCATCGCATGACTGCCTCTTATTTGTTACACTGCTCTGAAACTTATGAATTCCCTACTTTCTGCAGGATCGGTTGACCGTAAGTCGAGATGTGTACCCTACTTTGAGCATTGCAATCAGCAAGATTTACAAGGATGGCGGAATTGGTGCTTTTTATTCCGGTATTTCGCCTACACTGATTGGCATGCTCCCGTACAGTACATGTTACTATTTCATTTATGATACAATTAAAACTTCTTACTGCAAATCAAAGAATAAGAAGACACTAAACCGTCCAGAGATGCTTGCCCTTGGAGCTCTTGCAGGTGAGAACTTGGCTTAGTTCCTCTAGTTCTTGCGAAAAATTTTTGGTTTCTTAAATAACATCCAATGAAGTGTCACTTATCTCATATTGACAAACTGTAAGGTTTTGCCTTTTTCTTCCAACCACTGACCATGGGTTATGTGTCAAAATGTTATTTATTCTGAGTAGGGTAGAGGAGTTTGCTTTGCTATACTCCAGCTTCTTGTAACCACGGATACATTTCACCTCTCCTTTATCAGATTTTCGGACATGCATCCTGGATACTTTTATGAAATTGTGATAATATTTTATCTGCTATCTGTATTTGATCTTTGTTTGTTCCAGAAGGGAGAACCAAAAGACTTGCTTGAATTGTTACATGCATTTCTGTATAAGAGGGAGAGCTGAAATTCCATATGAATCAAAGACTGTTGGGGTCCAATGTACCACACAATCAGATTTGTTTATTTTCTTCCATCATATGGTGTATGAAATTGCAAGTACAAAGTTTTCAATGGAAAGGGGAACCAAAAAATATCATAGTAGCACTTTCCCTTGTTGGTTGAACATGCTTCTTGTATGATGGTTGTCATTATTTTAATATCATCCCAGCTAATTGGTGTTCCATTTACTTGGCCAGGGCTAACAGCTAGCACCATCAGCTTTCCCCTGGAGGTTGCTAGAAAGCGGCTGATGGTGGGAGCTCTGCAAGGTAAGTGTCCACCCCACATGGCTGCAGCACTTTCTGAAGTCATTCGTGAGGAGGGTTTTACAGGCCTTTATAGAGGATGGGGTGCAAGCTGTTTAAAAGTCATGCCATCCTCTGGCATAACCTGGATGTTTTACGAGGCTTGGAAAGACATCCTACTCTCTGATAAACGTTTTATCTGACAGATATGGCCATGAGTTGAGACCAAGATTGTAGTCTCTTCTCAAATCACAAGATGCAAGATACTAATGAGCTGGTAAAGAATTATACGCATAGGAAAACTTGCGGTCTATTAGGATCTAGCAGGTTTACAAGTATTGGGGAGGGCTAGCTTTTTTGATAGCCCGTTGCAATGCCTAACACCAAAATGTCTGTGAGCTACCAATTTTGGCATCACATAGAAAAAGATTGACATATATCAACAGGTTTTCTTGTTCCATCTGCACATGCTGCTAATTCATAAGGTCCCCAATTTTTTTTAAAAACTCTATTGAAATTTTAATTTATAGTTGTGTTTGCACGAAGTTGAAGTTGTTGGAAATCTCTGCTTTAAGAAATTGGTCATTCCTATAGATAGTGAATAGAAGGTGTGGACTTTATTTGTCTTTATAGATAATAATCTTATCCTTATAATAATGTAGATAGTTTGGATGCCAAAATTTTTCTTGAAAATGTACGTCGTTCGGTGGGATATATGATTGCTAGCTGACACTCTTGAACATGACGTTTCAAAGGACTATATTATGTTTGAATTTGACCTTTCAAATTCGTGTTTTTTGTATGTATTTGCATTTTAAGAAGGGCTGAAGCTGGGGTTGCTGTAATTGTGGATTATCCACTGTTTTTGCATCTTATGGGTAAAGAATATATTAATTCTTAAAGCCTAAAATTAGATTAAATAGTTACGATTAAGAGGGTATTATTATGATTGTAATAGAGATAAGAAGAAATCATTTAAGCTAACAAAATTTTTTTATTGAATAGGGATATGTGGGTATTTTTGACATTAGTGGGACGTACTGTGGGGTTATTTTCAGTTTTTTTCTTCTAATTTATAGTTGTCTCATAATTTATTGATATATATTAAATGCACAATTAAAAGTTGACTTTAGCCTAATTAATGATAAAATGATTATTTTATTATTTTTTAAATTGAAAAGATAAGGGATAATAACGGTTCAGTACCAAACTTTGACTAAATAAATTAACTAGGACATCATTTTGATAAATATTAACACCTTAGTCCTTATTGTATTGTTACAACAATTAATATGTTAAATTGATAAAATATAAATTTACCCTTACCATTGTATTTAAATAAATATGTTGTATTATTTATTTAGAATATAAAATATAAGTATAAAAGTTCTAAAATATTCCATTGTCACTTGTATTTTCATCTTTTATCTTTTCTATATTATTATTATTATTTATTATTATTATTATTATTATTTTATTATTATTATTATTTTATTATTTTCTCTGTCATGACCATAGTCATTATTTCTTTCTCTTTTTTTCAAACACAAATTTTCATTAAATTGTACTTAAAAAATGTTGATGAAAATTACAATAACCATATAAGCGAATTATTACAATTAGTAGTGGGTAAAAAATCAAATCGGATCGAAATTTATAAGTTCAATCCAATATTTTATCAATTTGGTTCGATTTCGCTTTTTAAAATTAAAAATCTGAAATTTTTGGTCCAATTATGATTTTGGTCTAAAAATTTGGACTGAACTGAAAATATTATTTTTTAATTTAAACGACATCATTTTATTGTGTTTTCATAAAACGACGTCGTTTAATATACCAAAAAATTTTAAAAGGTAATAAATTTATCTGAAAACCGAATCGACCTAAAAGTTGGACCAATCGGTCTGACTTTAATCTAATTCTAATATATAATCGGTCCGGTCAGGTTTGAGTTTTTCTTCTTATTTAATTTGATTCAGTCTCAAAAATTTAACACTTGAAATTTTCGGATCCGATCAGATTTTTTAAAAATCCGGACCGAATTAGGTCGCACTTACCTCTAATTACAATCTTTATCATTGTTCGTTTTTAAAATAGTGAATTAAAGCTGTGTATTGTGAGTTTATATGTGTCTTTTTGGTGATCTATTTTTTGGGTAGCTTGTGTTAGTAATTATGAAGAAGAACAATAGTTGAGATAGCACAAATTAACACTAGGTGGAAAAAAAACCTTTGAAACTAGATTAAGGGATTTGATCGATGACATAAAATAGTAGGATAAATTGATGCATTTTTCTAAAAGAAAATAGTAAGAGAAGTTGGTAAATTTTTTCTAACAAGAGATGGTAGAAGAAGTGTGCTTCCTTCAAATTTTTTAGTAAATAGAGTAAAATTATAGTTTCTTAATGTTAAGGAGAAAAAATGAATTATACCTTCAAAATTTTTAATGAATGATGATAAATGAAACAGTAGGGACTAAAATATTGTAATTGACTAAAGTATATCATGATTTGTTATTTTATCAAAGTTTTAGGGATTAAAATTATATTATATTTTTATTTTATTAAAAATTAAGAGTAAAATAGTTATTTTACTGTTATTTGAGAGTGAAGTGATCACTTTTAATAAATTGATAACATATATTATATATGTCAATAAATTAGTAGCAAAGTTAAAATAATTTTATATTTTTTCATTAAATTTTACGGGTGCATATGTAAATAGTATTTCTAATTACATTAACATTGCTCGAACATGTTGGCATTTTAGGAAAGGAGTCCTTTCTGTTATGGCATACTTGGATTTGGTTAGGTTACATCACATCTAATGACATAATCATTATATTAAACTTAGACTTGGTTCGCTTACATTTCAAATGTTCAACATTTTAAATTTTTTCATATAACATTTGAAATGTTTAACACAATTTGGAATCTTAGATAAAAATTGGGATTAGATTTTTTGCTTTTGATAATGACATTCTTTTTGTTCTCTTAAGATCATTTTCTAAATAATTTTATTTACGTTAATGTCTAGATAATTTGGTACAAGACCACATGTAAATAATTTTGTTAAATGTACAGTAGTAAAGTTTAGCTAACTTAGATAAAATGTGGGATTAGATTGTCTTTTTCTTTTTTTGATAATGATATTTTGTTTTGGTCTATTAAGACCACTTTTAGATAATTTTATTTACGTTAATCTCTAGATAATTTGGTACAAGCATATAAATAATTTTATTTATGGGATGAATATACTAGAATTAGTTTTTAGATAATTTCATTTACAATTCATAGTTGGGTGGGAGAGTGTCATATTTAGGATATATTTGCTTTTTAAACTAAAATTTAAATAAAATTATTTAAATATTTAAGAGTTATTTGTTTTTTAACTTATATTTGAAAATTTACTAAAATGTTTAAATGTAATTAAGTTAAAAATTTAAAATTAAACCTTAATAATCAAATGTATGATAAATTAAATATTTTATTTCTCAATAATACCTTTAGTTTATTATTTAATATTTATATTTGTCAATAATTTAACATATTAATTTCAAATTTTTTAAGGCATATATGTTAACATATTAGTTTTATTTTTTTTTTTTTTATAAAAACAAACAACTTAACATTTATATTCAGATATTTTAAGTAAAAAAACATATCAATCAAATTTCGATTTCAGTCAAATTTAAAATTCAGCCATGTTCAAACTTTAGATAAAAAAAAAAAAAAAAAAAAACTCTACCTTAGTGAGACAAAGTGATTTTGCCACTTAATTAAGTAGTTTGGAGTAAAATTTGGTTGGGTCGGGAAATCATCTTAACTTTTGATCTATATTTAAGTGTAAGCTATCAAAATTAATAATTATCAAACTTATTTATGTGGTTTGTGAAAAATAAAGAGTTAAGAGAACATTGTTTAATTGAACTTTTTTAGTAGATTTTTTAAAAAGTAAATTATCAAAATTAATGTGGTTTTTTAATACACTAATTAAAAGTGTACATTGTAAATTTGTGTTAAGATTTTATCATTGTTTTTTTAAAGTAAGAATATCCTTCATTTCATTTCAAATAAAATATTACAAACTATTGTAGATTTATATCCATATCTTCAAGATAGTAGAGAGATCCATTATAATATATAATCGAATAAATCATAACTCATTGAAGTACATGGTATTTTTAGCTCAAAAAAATATTTTAAATTAGAGACCCTAATAGAACCTTTTCCACAACTCTTTCTCTTTACTCTCCAACCCTAGGTGATCTTCTTGATTCATGCTACAATAGACCTTCTTCAATAAACTTCTTATAATGTAAAACCCTCCAGATCTAGAACATAACGTCTACAAATTCTTCATATAGGTTTTCAAACTTTTATATTTGTGAGAAAATAATATCATACTATTATAAACAAACAAAAACCAACAAAGTCACCACATATTTAGATTTAGATGGATACAAAACACTATTAGGTGGAGAAAAACCACCATAAGATAAAAATAAGCTATCATAAATCTAGATTTAGTTGAAAATTTATATTTATTAAAGAAGAACGTACGAAAAGCTGAGAAAAATGGAAGAAATCTCACTGGAGAGGGAGTAATGAGAAGCAAGGCGAGATTTTTGGTGGTGAGAGTGTTAAGGATTATAGAGAAAGAGACGGAAATTGAAAGAGTTTACTTAGATTAATCATTGTGAAATTCTTTTGATTCACAAATCCAATTCTTTAGTTTTAGTAAGTGAAACAATACTAATTTTGTGTGGTCTATATTATAAAAGAGCTCCAACTATATATGCATATTATATTCATCTAGTGTTATTATTCATCTATAAGTCATAATGAACACTGTATACATGCCTTATCCATAGGAAATTGTTATTATACATTATGAGTTAATTGGGTAGGTTATATTGACCGAGTTGAATAACTTGTTATGTTTCAGTTTATTTAGAATTGTGTTTAAGTGAGTATTTTTATGGGATATATTTTATACTAAAAAAGTACAACTCTTTGGAGAGAACGGTTATCTCGGAAAACCATTCCTAAATTTCCTAATCTCTTAGCATCATTTTTATCTTTTGAGCATTTCAATTGGTGTCAAATTTAACATATGGCTAACAATTCTAGGTAAAAAATTAAAAAAAAAAAAAAGAAGAAGCAGATTTTAAGACTTATGAGAAGTTTGAGAATCAAGATGCGACCATGCAGGAGATTCTTAGAAAACTTCAGGCTTTGGATTCTAAGTTTGATCAACTGAGTGCCCAGTACTGCCTTGTCAGTGCAAGTGTTTACCTTAGTCTAAGACCAAGAAATCACTCTAATATAGTGGAACCATCTAGTTTGTCTTCTCCAAAAACTACCAACTAACATCTAAAACTCAACTTTCCAAACTTCAATAGAGAAGACTCAAATGGGTGGATTTATAGGGTTGAAGAGTTCTTTGCGACTACTAGAGTACTAGAGCAAGAAAAAAAATAGGTCAACTTGCTTCTTTTCATCTTGAAGGTATAACATTATAGTATTATCGCTAGATGGCATAAACAAAGGGACCAGTAACATGGGTTAAATTTACACGAGCTTTGCCTAGCGATTTAAACTGAAGGAATTTGAAGATGCTTTCAAGGTATTATCACAATTCAAGCAAAAGACCACCATACTGCTACACCAAGAAGCATTTGAAAGACTATCCCGGTTAGGATGAAATTTGCTTAAAGGTGAAGATTTAGGGACTACAGCTGTCAACAGCTATATTGGCTTTGCTCGGCTTGTCAAGGAAAAGTGCAATATTCGGAGGAAGCTTACAACACCCCAACTTCAGCTCTAGGGTTGCTAGGATGCAGCCAAATATGTATATTTTGCTGGTTAAACACTTAACCCCCGAAGAATTAAAAGATCGAAAACAGTGGGGATTGTGTTATTACTGTGATGATAAGTTTGCTTTGGGACATAAATGTTGTAATCCGCAATTATTCGTGGTTAAAAGAGTCAAGTAGAAGAAGAAACATTGATAGAGGGTGAACAAAGGACACTTGAAGATGTCAGGGAAGTTGATGCACAACAAACACAAAATGGTAAAGGTATCTCTTCATGTAATGATGGGGTCCAGTCATCCTCAAACATTGCGTGTCCTCGGAGTGATAAAGGGCACCACAACATCGATTTTGGTGGATAGCAGTAGCACCCATAATTTTATGGATCCTTCTACGGTTGCCCAGTTTGCACTTCAAGTGGTTCATGGAAGCAAAATTCAAGTAATGGTGGCCAATAGGACCCATTTGATTTGTGATAGTCATTGTACTGGCTTCTCTGATTCTCTTCAAAGTGTTCAAAACGAAGCTGACTTTTATGTTCTACCATTAACGGGTTGCTAAACAGTGTTAAGTGTTGAGTGGCCAATTCAATAGGATTTCCAGCAAAGACACATGGTGTTTAAGTTGAATGGGCTAATGCACAAAATTGGAGGTCTCACGTGCTCAGACTTGGGAGTCATTGGAGATCAGATAATTAGCAAGATGGTAAGGCGTGGTCCTTTGCTCCATATTTCTAAAAGTGATACTAGAAGTTGTCTTCAAACAATGGATCATGAATTAAAAGAACTTCAACGTGAATTTGGCGGGGTGTTTAAGGAACGAAAGGGCAACCTCCAAAATCTTTGACACACGGAAGCCATCTTGTTAATATAAGCCCATATCAATATCCTTATTATCGAAAATTAAAAATTGAGAAATTAGTATGGGAGATGTTGAGTGTAGGTAATACATATCATAATCGAAGTCCATTATTTTCTCTAGTTTTGATGGTTCGTTAGGTAGATGGAAGGTTGCGTACGTGTGTAAACTACTATGCTTTAATAACATTACAGTTAAGGACACATTTCACATACTAGTTATTGACTAGTTGCTAGATGAGTTAAATGGTACCAAATTTTTTTCAAAGCTTGACCTCAAATCCAACTATCACTAGATTGACCTCAGATCCAACCATCACTAGGTTCGAGCCATTGAATCAAATGTTCATAAGATAATATTTTGCACCTATGAAAGCCATTTTGAGTTCCTGGCAGTGCTTTTTGGGTTGTTAAATGTTCCTTCTACTTTTCAAAATTTGATGAATGAATTGAAATACTAATGTGCAACCTAAGAAGGACAGTGAATTGGGTTTTTAACAAATAATAACAACAAATTCGAGTTTTAACCTAAACTCACAAAATACAATATATACAATAATGTAAAAGAGATAGTGTTAAGAGAATACTGGATTTATAATGGTTTGGCAAACATTTGGCTTACGTCCACTCTTTCAAGCTCTACTTGAAGATTTCACTAAATAACTAAGTTTTGATCACACAAAACTTCAAATTACAATCAAGAGAATTGCCAAGTAACCCTTACAAGTGTTTGTTCAACCCAAACATTTAACTATAATCTCAACCAAATGAAAGATCCACTTCTTTCACTTCTTTATAATAAAAAATTAAATTAAAGAGAAAAGAACACTTATAAATTGATCTCCCATAAGATAAGTAGTACAGATGAATATTTTTAAAGATTCAATTATGTATATGATAATTTCAAGTTGAAAAATATGTTTAAAAACTTTGTAAGCATTTTGTGTTTTTAAAAAATGTGTTCCAAGAGTTTTAAAATGAGTTTGAAGTCTCAATTTATAATGAATTCAAAAACTAGCCATTAAAGGTTTGAAAATTCAAATTTTTGTACGTTTTAGTTAATTAGGTGACAAATTTAGGCTTAATTGCAAATATCAAAAATTTCCTTGATTTATTAACTTTTTATCAGTTACACACCTATTATTTTAAAATTACAATATACCGCTCGACGTTACATTTTTTCGATTTTACCTTTCAAATTAAATAAATAATTTAAGTATGAACTGAACCGAAACGAACCACTAGTTTGCATAAGAACTGATTTTATTAAAATTGTAAAAAAAGTAAGTTTTTAGTTGGAATCAAACCTAATAACTATATGAAAAATGCCTATGCCTTAACCCACTACGTCACTTCAATTTCATTAATAATTTATACAGTCCTTACTATGTAAACATTTTCAACCGTGTATATAGATATATATATATATATATATATAAAAATAATGGAAAGCTACATCTACTACTCCCTTGTTAGATTCGAATCATAACATTTTCAATCCTATAAGAAAAAATACACAAAATCCCTCTTGCCGTCAAGAACTTAACGGTATGAGTAAACTTTTTAAGGGTAAAAAGGACTTTCAAAATAGTAAAAGCTGATATGGCAAACAAAATTTCTTTTCTATGATGGATATTAAATTTTTACATATTAAAAGTTTAAATAAATAAAATTTTATTTTATAATTAAAATAATTTAAAATTACATAAATTAAAATCAAAAGAAAACCTTAGATCTAAACTTTCTCTGCCTCTCACCCTCTCTTCTCCTTCTCCCCTCTCTTCTTTTCTCTTCTCCTTCTCCTCTTGTACGCCTTTCACCCCTCTTTTCTCTTTTTCCTTATACTTCTTTTGTTGGTCTCTCACCCATCTCTTTTTCTTCTCCTTCTATTTCTATTGCTAGCTTTTTACCTCTCTTTGTTCAACCCCTACCATGCTTGCCTGAGATGGATGAGTTGATTTGGAGATTTCGATGATTAATTTTTGCGAGAAGAGTTTTATATTTGGTAGATTTGATTGGTGTGGCTGAGTTACTTCTTTTAAAATTTGTTATGAGTTTCTTTGAATGTTTAGGTAGATGACTAAGAATTTTTTTATGAATTAGTAATGGCGTAATGTTTTTTTTAATTTTTGGTGAATTTTGGATGAATGGTTTGGTAGATATTGGAAAAAAATAATTTATTATGGGTTGGGTAGATAGAGATTTGGAAAAGATAGGAAAAAGAAATACTTGCTTTGATCAATTGTGATGAGGATGAGTCTTTGGTAATGAGGAATCCGAGTTGAAACAAGGATGTTTATCATCGTTTGAACCCTATTAACACCTAAAGTAGTTTTATCAGCCAAGCTTGTTCCTTTAATGCTTTCTCGTCTTGTTTCTCCATACTCATTTGGCAACGAAGTCTTTGACTTTGGAAGAACTGGTATCTCGCCATTTCCCTTCCCATCATGTTTTATTAGCCAAGCTTTGTTCCGTGTTTAATGGTACCAGTTATGGATGCCAAACCATGGACAAGTGAAGAGAATTTCAATGCAGCACATAATTTTTTAATTTTTATTAATTAAAAAAATTAATTGATAATAAAATATATGTTTTGTTTTGTGTGGTTGAGTGATGCATATATTTATATGAATAATAAATTTAATTCCTATTTATTTAACAATATATTTATATATAAATATAAATACATAATTTATAATTTTTTCACAACTTAAATTAAATTTAAAATATTTATAAACCAAATAAATTTAAATAAATTTATTAATAAATTACGTAATATATTTATAAATTTAATGTCAAAGTCACCATTTTTCTGCTGATGACGACCGCTTTAACACAATTGCAATGACTTCAAGGGCATTTTAGTAAAACTATAAATTTTTTGTTAACTTAACATACCAATCTTGACGGCAGGGGAGATTTTGTGTATTTTTTTCTAACATTGTTGAAAATATTACAAATCGAATATAACAAGGGGTAGATGTAATTTTTCCTAATTATTATTATTAAGATTAAAAATAGTTTTAACTAATATTTTTTTTAAAATGAAAGGAAAGTTTTAATTAGTAAAAAAGATGTAATAATTTAAAAATCAAATAAAAATAAAATAATAAATATTTTAATGATTATAAACAATTTTAATATAAAAGATGTAATAATTTAAAAATAATTTTATAATTATTAAAATAATTCAAATTTAAAGTTATTATTATTATTATTGTTAATAATAATCGCTTCAGATGTATTACATAAAATAAAATTGTTATCTATAGAAAATAAAATTATTGTATGGGATATTATAAATTCTAATTAAAAAATAATAAAATTATGTATAATCATTAAATTATTTATTATTTTTTATTTTTATTTGGGTTTTAAATTATTGCATTTTTTATATTAATTAAAACTTATAAAATAAGGTTTATATAGTAAGAATTATATAAATTATTAATAAACTTGAAGTGATGCAGTGGTTAAAGTGTGGGTATTTCACATAGTTTTCAAGTTCGATTCTCACTAAAAACTTATATTTTTTGTAATTTTGAAAAAATTAGTTCTTATTCAAATCATTGGTTCTATTTAGTTCATACTTAAATTATTTATTTAAACAAAAGGGTAAAATAAAAAAAATATAAATGTCAAGAGATAAATGATAGTTTTAAAATAATATGGGTGTAGCTGGTAAAAAGCTAATAAATTACGAAAAAATTAGCATTTTTTCCTTATGGTTAAATTCGGTTAATTGGATGCTTGGCCAAATTTTGCAACCTTTTTGTCTTCTATTTGGTCGATTGAATTACATTTTTAGTTGACCAAAATTGTTCACTGGTTCATTAAATAGTCGTTCTAATTTAGCCCAATTCAGATGGCCTGTGAACACTACCTAGTTTTCTAACAATTTGAAAATTTTGCAATTGATCCATTTTTTGGGTTTCAAAATATTGCAATGTGGTCCTATTCTTGAAACTTTAAAAATATTTGTTTTTGAAAAACTCTTGAGCTTGACACATAATAACACATAATAAAATATCAAGCTTATGACTTCATTTTTCAATTTGCTTAAAGGCTTTTATTATGCTTTACTTGAATGTTTTGATTTTAAATGTTTTTTGAATCTTGACAATTGCATTTCAATTTTTCATGCTAAAAATATTGCAATATTTGCTATAAGAAGAATTTTGGTTTTTTAAGGATATCAATATTTGTTATTATCAAAACAACAAGTTATGAACCTTAAGCCTAACATGAATTATTCAACCGTCTTTGTTGCTTTATTTTGGTAAATTTTTTTATAACATATTGCTCTATAATGACAATTGGCCTAATTATATGCATCATCTTAGAGTAACTCTTTCCATCCTTCAACAAAAAGTAATTGTATACTAAGCAATCCAAATGTTGGTTTTGTTTATTAAAGATTGACTATTTGGGATATTTTATATCCCTATAAAGGCGTATCAATAAATCCAACAAAAGCACAATGTATTTTTGAATGGCCTAAACAAAATTTTTTCAAGACTTTATGGGGTTTTCTTAGTTTATTCCAAGTCCTGAAATAAAATTTCACAACCAATTTCCTTGAATTGTGACTTTAAAGTACACCATGAATTCAACTTCTATATTGGATGCAAAAATGACAGATTGCTCTGGACTTTTCCATGAGACTACTTCTCTAGCTAAAAGGAACAGATAGCCAAAAGTGGATTTCCTTATATCAACACTTCCAACAAAGTCCAAATTTGAATATTCAATCAGTTTAAAATGATTAAATCTTCGATAAGTAAGAATATGTTCTTTTGTTCTTTGCAAGTACTAGAATACTTCTTTGCTAGCCTTCCACTAATTCAATCTCGGATGGCTTTCATACTGGCCAAGCATCCCAACAACGAAACTAATGTCTAGCCTAGCATAAGTTTGAATATACATCAAGCTCCCAACAACTGATGCATAAGGAATTTCTAATTCATTTTTTGGGCTTTGGATACAGCCAAATTCATCTCTTTTCTGAATTGGAACGACACTTTCTATACATTTTCCATTTTGAATCTCTGTAGAACTTTATTAATATATGCTTTTTGAGACACCTTTAACAATCCTTATGATCTATCTTGGAGTATTTCTATTGCAATCACATACGCTGCCTGTCCCACATCCTTTATTTTAAAGTTCTTAAAGAGAAATTTCTTTATCTCATGTAATAAACCAAAATCATTAGTAGCAAGCAAGATGGCATCAACATACAAAATTAAAAATATAAACTTCTTCCTACTAATCTTTAGATATATACACTGATCAACAACATTTTTTTAACATCCAAAAGAAGTGAGGGTACTATTGAATTTAAGATAGTGTTGGAGGGAAACTTGCTTAAGTCTACATATTAATTTTTTAAATTTACAAACTATATGTTCTTTTCTTTTAATAGAAGAACCTAAGGGTTGACCATATAAACTTCTTCTTCTAAATTCCTATTCAAAAAGGTAGTTTTCATACCCATTTGGTGTAACTTTAAGTCATAATGAGCCACCAAAGTTATAATAATTCTGAAAGAGTTTTTCTTATTGTCAACTTGGTAAGAAGAAAAATTTTGTGTATTGACTTTAATATTCAATGCTTTACATGGGTGTCCTTCTTATAAAAGATATTACAAAGCTAAAAGGAAAAAAAATGCTATTTACAATAGCTTTCCTATTTAATAAACTTTGCTATTATATTTCATTGAGTGAAAGCACAATCTCCTAATATTCATTAATTCTTATTTTCCAACACTCCTCCTTAAATTGGTTTGAAGATATCTTCTATAACTAGCTTGCTAATCAACTTGTTGAACTATTTCTTAAGTAGTTCTTTAGTAAAGACATTAGCAATTTGTTCAGCAATAAAAATGTAGGGCATGCAAATCAGTCCATTATCTAGTTTCTCTTTGATGAAATGCTTATCCACTTCTACATACTTCGTTCTATCATGAAGAAGAGGATTATGAGCAATAGAGATTGCTATTTTGTTGTCATAATAAATCTTCATGGGTAAAGAAATAGAGAGTCTTAGATTCTCTAATAGTCTTTTAATCCATAAAACTTTACAATTCCTTGAGCAACAAATTTGAACTTAACTTTGGCACTACTTCTAGCCACCACGTTTTGTTTTTTAATTCACCAAGTGACAAGATTTCCTTCAATAAATGTACAGTAACCAGAAGTTGATCGTTTGTCAATAACATTTCCTGCCCAATTCACACCAGTGAATGCCTTGATTTTTAGGTGGCTAATATCAAACGCTTTCTGGGAGTTCCTTTTAAGTATGTTAAGATCCTATAGACGGCATCAAAATATTCTGGTCCAGGTGAGTGCATAAATCAGTTGACTATACTTACAAAAAAGGCTATGTCAAGACATGTGTGGGATAGTAAATTAGTCTTTAATGAGTCTTTGATTTTGCTCTCTATTCTGTACTACCTCAGTCTTAGTAGGTTGTAATTTAAGATTAGGTTAAATTGGAGTTTTTACTGATTTGCACTCAAGTAGACTTATTTCACCAAGTAAATCAAGTACATATTTTCATTGGTTGACAAATATACCTTCTTAGATCTAGCAAATTCCATTCTAAGAAGTATTTTAGTGTGCCTAATTCCTTGATCTCAAAAGTAGTTGCCAGCTTCTTCTTTAGCCTTTCCAATCTTCAATATCGTCTTTTTTAAGAACTATATCATCCATATAAATAATTAGAATCGCAATCTTACCTTCTTTGTTGTGCTTGTAAAACATTGTAGGATTAGCCTGACTTTGATCGTAACCATAACTCTTTACTGCTTTTCTAAAATGTTCAAACAATGTTCTAGGAGATTGCTTCAGACCATATAGGGATTTTCTTAGTTTGTAAACTGTATTAGGTATTAGATATTTCTTTCCTCAAATCCTGGTGGTAGACTCATGAAGACTTTCTCATTTAGATTTACATTTAGAAAGGCATTTTTTACATCCAATTGATGCAAGGGCCAATTAAAATTAATAGCTAAAAACAACAAAACCTGAATTGAGTTTATCTTTATTACATGAGCAAATGTTTCTTGGTAATCAATCTTGTACGTCTGGGTAAAGCCTTTGGCAACCAATGTTGCCTTAAATCTTTCTACACTACCATCAGCTTTGCATTTCATAGTGAAAATCTACTTATAACCTACTGTTTTTTTTCCTTTAGGCAAATCATCTATCTCCCAAGTAACACTTCTTCTTAAAGCATTCATCTCTTCCATCACTGCTAATTTTCAATTTGGATCATTCAAGGCTTCTTGAATATTTCTAGGGATAAACAAGGATGAGATTTTAGAGGTGAAGCCCCTATAAAGGTGAGAGAGTTTGTCATGAGAAAGGTACTTAGCAATAGGATATTTTGTACAATTTCAAGTCTCCCTCCTAATGGCTATAGGAATATCAAGATCTGATGGCATGTTTGAGATAGAAATTAAAGGTGGATCAGAATTAGGAATTAAAAAAGTAGCAACACTTGTAATAGTTTGGGTACTAGTGCTCGAAGATTGGGATTGATTAGGTTCTTGAGTTATAGGTTGATCTTGACTCTTGTAATTACTGTGAAGAGCAAAAAATTTTTTTTGAATATATTATGTTGTTATATTTATAAACAAAGTGTTATAGTTATATGCGAAGTTGTGTTAAACAAACAATCCTCAATCTGTTTTAGAATTTTAGATTTACATTTAAAAATTTATGTAACTTATGTTAAAAAAATGTGAATAAAAATAAAATTTTGTATTACATTTTATTGCAATAATTTTGTAATTTCAGTTTTACAATTTAAAATTAATATTAGTTGTTAGTAATAAAAGTATTGATATAAATGGGCCAAATGAGTTGTGAATAGTAGACACATGGGATAACGGACAAATAATAATGGCACACCTAACCCGGCAAGATACTACTAACAGCTTAGCATGTAGACTTTTTTAGGGCCTAGCCCATGAACAATATGTTGCAGTGTTGTGAACAATAACCTGCTATGCAAGGCCATGATGCTATTGTTCATGGGTTAGGCTAGCCATTTGCCACCTCTATACGTAACTTGCTGGTAGGGATAGCAATTTTTCTCGCCAATCCAGCAACACGTGTTGTTTAGACCAAAGATGGGGACATTTTTTTAGGTTAAAATAGGGATCGAGCTGGAGATGAGGAAGAAAGCCCATTCTTGTTTTAAAATTGGGCTAGGTACATGATGGATTTTTTTCCTTAGCCTATCCCAATTTTCCAATAACAAAATTAAATTTGAGTAATAATAATTTCGTCCCTAAATTTTAGTGAAATAGTAAATTAGGATACATTTGGTATATTTTAATATTTTTTCCCTAATATTATGACGGAATTAAAATTAAGAACAAAAATGGAAATAGCCTTTAGAGATTTTATTTTTCTTCATGTTCTCCAAATTAAAACTCTAAAAAAAACACTTTAAAAGCTATCTAAAAAAATAGAGAGTGGTGATAGGTATGGATGGAGTCTAAGAGGAGTAGTGGATGATGGCGATAGGCAAGAAGTGGGAGGAACAAGTGATGGGTATAGAGCTAATGGTGGTGGTGGGTACAGTCAGAGAAAGAATGGTAGGTGTAGAGGAGGAGTGGTGGTATGGTTAGGTAAAATGTGAGAGGAAAAAGTGGTGGGTATGGTTTGAGGAGTGGGTGGTGGTTCTTCGATAAGATGTGAGAGGAATGAGTTGTGGGTATGGAGGTAGTGGTAGTACTGGGTACAATTAGAGGTGGTTGGTGGAGGAAAGTATGGTTAAAGAAGTGGTGGGTGATGGTGGAGAGGTTACGGTTGGAGAAAAAGTGGTTAGTATTGTAGAGAAGGAAGACGGGGAGGAGTTAATTTATTTTTAATAATTAATTTTTCTATGAATAGTGATTGGTTTGGGTTTATAAGGAATTAAAGGAAGGCTAATTATATCTGGATATTAGGGTTTGAAGAGAGGGTGATTTGAATTTTTTGGATGTAGTATTTTTATGAAGGGTAAATAGGTAATTGCATACATTTTAATTAATAGGGATGAAAATGTTAAAATTCATCAAGTATGTCTTAATTTATCATGTTGCTAAAGTTTAGGGACTAAACTGTTATTACTCCAATCATATTTGATTAAAGTTGCATATAAATTCATTATGTTTAATAAATAATTAAGAGTTTCATATGTTTTAATTTAGTCAATCATGTCCCTTAAAAGTTCATTTTCCTTTTAAAATATTTTCATTGTTAAGAAACTAACGACGAGAAGGTTTTTTGGATATTATTTTCAACATGGGGAAATCAAGTAGGTTTGAATCTAACAGGGGGTACAGGTCATTTCCCTTAATATTATTATTATTATGATTATTATTATAATTTTTATTTTTATTCCTTTTTATACTTTAATATTTGAAAATTATTTTAAATCAACTAAAAAGTATTGAATAATGAATGACGTAATAGATTAAAAATAATAATAAACTAAAAAATTTAAAAATAATAATATATCCAATAAATTAAAAATTTACAACGTTTGTTGTTTATTTACTAAATTAAAATTTCAAATGACTACATTTATAGCAATGAACAATTAAAATTTATAATAAAATATATTACTAATTACATTTGGATCATAGCTTAACCAAGTGTTTTAGATACTGTTTTTCTTTTGAATATACAAATTACATATACAATCTACCAACATTACATTAAAAATCTATCGAAAATTGGGATATTGATTAAGCTACTCTGACACCATCTAAAAATCTAGACCTAATTTGGATAATATCTCTTTTCAACTTGGAGGAAATTTTTCTTACACTTAAACTTTGTTGATGGTGGGGTTCGGAGACAAGACCTCCCTTTGAGAAGACTTGTCGGTTGACCACTTAGGCTAGGCCTCGGTGGCTAAGAATTCTAGATACTTACACATGTAGCATTAAAAATATATAATATGATATTCAATCCTACTTAATTAGTTATAATTAACATAATATAAAAACATTAACAATAAATTAATTAATTAAAATTGTAAAAATTTGTTCGAGTAATCATACAATGATATATTAATTCTATTAGTAATTTGCATAAATATTATCTTATTATTAATCGCAACTTAAATATAGTAAGTAATATTATATATAAAATTTAAATACAAACTTTGTCAGTTATAATAATGAATCATATTAATACATTTTTAAGGTAAAATTTTTCTTTTCAAGTAGTAATTACCGTGAAGAGCAAAAAAAAAAAAGTTATGAATATATTATGTTGTTATATTTATAAACAAAGTATTATAGTTTTATGCGAAGTTGTGTTAAACAAGAAATCCTCAATCTATTTTAGAATTTTTAGATTTACATTTAAAAATTTAAAAATTTATATAACTTATGTTAAAAAAATGAGAATAAAAATAAAATTTTATATTACATTTTATTGCAATAATTTTATAATTTTAGTTTTATAATTTAAAATTAATATTATTTGTTTGTAATAAAAATATTGATATAAATGGGCCAAATGAGCTGTGAATAGTAGACACATGGGCCAGCGGACAAATAGTAGTGGCACAGCACGATACTACTAATGGCTTAGCACAGAAACTTTTTTGGGGCCTAGCCCATGAACAACATCTTGCGGTGTTGTGAACAATAACCGTGCTATGCAAGGCCGTGATGCTACTGTTCGTGGGTTAGGCTAGCCATTTGCCACCTTTATATGTAACTTGCTGGTAGGAATAGCAATTTTTCTCACCAATCCAACAACTTGTCTTGTTTGGACCAAAGATGAGGACTTTTTTTAGGTTAAAATAGGGATTGGGCTGAGGATGAGAATGAGAGCCCATTCTCGTTTTAAAATTGGGCTAGGTGGAGGATGGATTTTTTTCGATGGCCTGTCACCATTTTCCAATAACAAAATTAAATTTTTATTTTAGTAATAACAATTTCATCACTAAACTTTAGTTAAACAATAAATTAGAATATATTTTGGTAAATTTTAACATTTTTTTCCCTACTGTTATGATGGAAATAAAATTAAGAATAAAAATGAAAATAGGCCTTAGACATTTTATTTTTCTTCATGTTCTCCAAATTAAAACTCTAAAAACTCCAAAAAAAACACTCTAAAAGCTATCTAAAAAAATAGAGAGTGGTGATGGGTATGGATGGAGCCTAATGGTGGTTTTGTGATAAGATGTGAGAGGAATGTATGTATAGAGGTAGTGGTGGTACTAGGTACAATTAGCGGTGGTTGGTGGAGGCAGGTATGGTTAAAGAAGGAGTGGTGGGTGATGGTGGAGAGGTTATGGTTGGAGAAAAAGTGGTTAGTATGGTAGAGAAGGAAGAGGGGGAGGAGTTAATTTATTTTTAATAATTAATTTTTCTATGAATAGTGATTGGTTTGGGTTTATAAGGAATTAAAGGAAGGCTAATTATATCTGGATATTAGGGTTTGAAGAGAGGGTGATTTGAATTTTTTGGATGTAGTATTTTTATGAAGGGTAAATAGGTAATTGCATACATTTTAATAAATAGTTTGAACAACAGGGATGAAAATGTTAAAATTTATCAAGTATGTCTCAATTTATTATGTTGCTAAAGTTTAGGGACTAAACTGTTATTACTCCAATCTTATTCGATTAAAGTTACATATAAATTCATTTTGTTTAATAAATAATTAAAAGAGTTTTATATTTTTTAATTTAGTCAATCATGTCCTTTAAAAAATTTTATACTTTTTTAGTTTAATCAATTAAATCCTTCGAAATTGTTTACAGTTTTTCAATTCAATCAATTTTAGTATTGTTTAAATTTATTTTCTTAATAAAAGATTTACTGAAATAATCAACAATTAAAAAAATTTAATAATTTTAATAATTAAATTTGGAACAATGAATTTTGATAAAATAAAAATAATCAATTGATATCAAAATAATAGTCATCAATTTATAAGTAATAAATTAATTTATTTTAGCATAATATTATAAGATTTAGAAAATAATAAATTATTAAAGGTTTTATTTTTTTTCATATTTCATTTTTTTTATTTGTCAAAAAAATTTTTCTACAAAATTTTCAAGAAACATGAAACTTTAGGATTAATTTGATATATTTTCTCTAATTTTATCAATTCTATTAAAATTAGATCATAATTTACTATCATGTTTATTTATTTTTAATTTATATAGGTTAATAAGAAATTGAAGTAAATCAAATTTGATATTTTATTATAATAAAATTGTTATAAGTTGTAATATTTTATATCAATTGTCTTAATTAAATTGATGATTGTTACTAATTACTTTACTTACATCAATTAGATTATGAAGAAGTTAAATATTTATTTTTATTATATTATTTTGATGATATGTGAAATAACAACTTTATATATGAAAAATTAATTTATTATTATTGAAAAGATATAAAATATTTGTTTTGTATTAAATTTTTCTAAAATAATTGTTAACAAGAAAATTGTTGTTAAATTACTCTTAATAGTAATACTTATAATTATTACATTTGAATTATTTTTTATCAATAATAATAATTTAAAAAAATATTTTAATAATACAAATTAAATATTTATTCATAATTAACTATTACTTATTTACATAATTTAAACTTTGATTGTGCTGCATTGCTTCCGTAGAAAGTGGCTACATGGTTTAGTTATAATTTAGTTTTTTTAGAATTGTATTGAAGTGAATCTTTGAATAGAATGCATTTTATAAAAATTTACTGAAAATACAACTCTTCGTAAAGTATGATCCTCTCCAAGAAAAACCGTTTTCTAATCTCTTTATATCATTCTTATCTTTTTAACATATCATCTTTGTAACCCACCTCCAGGTTCAGACATGAAAATTGCCAAGCAAGTGTAATAAAAATTCTCTAAGAGATTGTTTTTTACATGTTTCGTAAACAAATAGTAAAGTGTTATTATCAATTTGCCCAATGATTTCTTTTCTCTGGTTCAACATTCATACAATTCTCTATAAGTGATCATATAATGAAGTTGTATTTACAGAAACAATACTATGAATATGAAACTGATCATCAAAAACAAAACTGGGATTACATGCTGTCTACTTCTGCAGTAGTTCCATTTCTTCCCTTTAGAAACCTAGATCCACAATTGCTAATAGACTGCGAGTTCTCCGCAAGCATGTAAAGACAGAACAAGCATAATCCTGTTTCCAGTGAAAACATGAAAGAGATATAAGAAAACCATCAGTTGTAAGTGGTTTTGATCACAGATAGTACATATAGAAATGATCAATCGGCAAAGGTAAGCTTGGTTGAGAATCAAACTGTAGGACAGACACATGTTGCTCAAGTAATTTATACCAGCAGTAATCCTATATTTGTGTATTGAAATTATTATTTGATAACAGAAGGTCATCGATCATTAGCTTTCATGCTCATGGTAAGTAGATGATGCTAGCTCAACGTGAAAAATGAAGCTCTCTCCTTTACATTGTTTATGAACAAAATATCAGAGCTTTCTTGTGTCAAAATGCCCTAATACTGTTTTCACACATGAATCTGTCAGATGATGAGGTAGCCAAAAACAGATATAATGATCAGTATACAAGAAAATAATAGTATCAATACCATGGGAAAAGGCAATCGGCTAAACGGACAGGCAACTTAAAGCATGCAATCTACAAATTAAAGGTCTAGGAAGAGGACTTTGGAATTCTGCATCTCAAATTGACTAACATTAACTATCCGGGTAATTAAAAAACAGCAATAACCATCAACCAAACAAACAGTTGAGCATAGATTAAATAGTTACCAACTCAAAACTTTTATCGTCTTTTTTGAAAATTATGGGCGACACTTGCAGGAATTTCAGTTGCACAGAAAGTTAAAATGAGGTAAAGAGCATACATACCAGCATAAGCAACTGTAACACCAGAGACCAGTCGTCCCAACACTGACAGAACGTAGAGACAAACAGCAACCTGAAAAATGCATATATTAGACTAGTTTTTTGGATTACAATGATAATGAAGCTCGAGATAAATTACAAATGCTAGATAAAAAAGAAAAATGCAAACAAGAAAAAGTGGATTTATGAGCTAGGAAAAATTAGGCTTCAAGATGGGCTGCTTTATAGTTATTCCTTGCTGCATAATCTATATGACCCAGCAAGTAGTCTTCTAGTCCGGGCATAGCTCCTATACATGCAAATGCAAGCAAAAAATTGTCTGACTCTCATATGAGCACAGTCCAGTTCCTAAGGTTAAAAAATCCACATCATATGCTTGCTGGTTGTGGCTTATTGCAAATAAAAGTTACTGGTTTGCATGTCCTCCAGCAATTGTCCATAAAGGAGAATTCCTAGAGGAACTGGGCTTTCAGAGGACAAGCAAAAGCAAATGAAAACCTGGATCAGTTCCCATTCATCAAGATAAGTTCAGTTAGATTATTGTTGAAACTTTTAGGATTGTCACACAGGTGTGAATCTATTATTTCATTTTTAACATATGATTAGTCTGCATATTAGCAATAAGTTCAATTAATTCACAATTATTTTCAAAAGTTTACCATTCAAAATAAATAACAAATAAAAAGCATTAACTAGGAATCAGTAGATTAACTGAAACATTAAGTTTTTAGTTTTTTAGGTGCAATTCACAAGTTAATATAAAGGTTCGCCAAATAACACCTGTGGTTTCAGACCTAATGGATACACCATGTTTTCCTCAATTTTCACCCACAGGAGAATTAAGACAAAGTTAGAGCTCCAGATGCATTCTAGCGTTGAATAGGCTATTGGCCCTAAGTTTCAAAACTCTTTTGCAATGACACAAGGAATTGTCAGAATTAATCCTATTGAAATAGTGCAATTTTTAAGGAAGATTTTTGTTAAAGCCATTACATTAAAGCTTTAGAGCATAAAAGTAGGGGGAAAAAAAAATGAAAAAAACAAAGAACTGATATATCTAAGAGATGTTATGACGATGCCAAGGAAACACTTTTGTCTGCCTTAGTTGTTCTCATTCCTTCTCATCATCAATAGCAATGAATTATTTATTATTGCTTAATGTTAAATTGGTGATTAGGAAATACAGCAATAAACTTAGGCCTAGGCAGTAAATTGAGTGCACAAGGATAAACGTGGGCATAAAGTCTATTTTACCCTATTGTCTCCTAGTTTGGCAGGATTCTATCTTGAGATTTAAAAGCCACCCATAGGTCTGTCTAAGTGCCTGTCTAGTTAGGAGTTAAACATAGTGCTTCAGAATATGCCTTTGAGGAAAGAATAGCTACTCAAAAAGTTTAGCCAAATATTGCTCCTAAAATTGCAATGATATGCATTCCACAAACCATTCTCTATTTTGCCATCTTGTCAGATTGGTAAAAGTCAAATTTTTCCGTAGCAATTTCGTAAGGGCTGAAAGGGCAACCATCTTGCTTAACAATGAACTAATTCTTACTGTCTTATACTCTGGGCTAGTTGTGTTATCACTAGTTAGGTCCTATGACAAAGAATTCCACCAAGAGTTTTCCAATGAGGTGGTTATTATTACTTAGGCTTTGGTTTCAAGTCAGTTGTCTGTAAATCTCAACTGTTACTCGAAAACAATCGCATATGGACAGAAACAACTTTGTGAGTTTGGTGTGCTTATTATATTAAAAGAGGTCATTGTCTTTTAATTTTTTGTGTACCCTTCACCATGATGTATGTATCAATAAACATCATATCTCTAAATATTCGTATCTCTAGATATCATAGTATAAAGGATAAGGATCATCACAACCCCATGAACATCTACAAAATATGAACCTAGTATTGTATCTAATAAGCTTAAATTGACAACTCTTCTCTGTTTTCAACTTTCATGGTTTAGCCAAAACAAATTCAATGAAACTATTTTACAACTTAGTACTTTAAATCCTAAATTTCATCCATTTCTGCCAAAAGTACACACTCCAACACATCACAAACACAAATGTTTACTTATATATGATACATGAATTTGTATAGGACTCAAACCTAATTTCCAAAATCTCTTAGCTTCTTCCCCTTTAATCACAAGGTTCTCATAATCAGAAACCAGTACTTCTGATTGTGTGATCTTCCAAGCCACAAGAAAAGAACCCAACTTTTCACCACAACTATCTAAAATAATCAGACTTGTGATGGGCTAATTTTAGTCATTGAAGACTTCAACTCACATCTCAAGAAAGGCAAGCAATTGATCAATTAAACACATTACTCACCCTAAATTAGACCATTATTTTTATTTCTATTTCCTTAGATAGAAAAATGATTAATCATCATTTTATCAATGCCATTTGATCAAGATGTCAGATTTGAATCCTAGGAAAGCCATCATCCTGCTAACATTAGTAATTGTGTTTTGACTTGTGCATAAACTAAAAGAATGTAAGTGTCCTCAGGTCATAACTTAAATGGTAGATCACAAAACTGGTTTTCTTGTACAAGTAGAATTTCAAGAACTTAAATGTAGTAAGTTAGAAATCTTGAGAGTTGATAGAAGCTCAATCTACGAATAGATATTCCTAAAGTACCTTAAAGAATAGCCTCTTGTCATGCCCAGTGGCAGCAACCCTCAAAACAGATTCAGCTGCCCCTACGGTATTAGCAAACCAAGCAACAATGCTATTAGCAGTTTCTTGAGAGATTTGCCATTCAAGCGGATCCACAGGTACCCTACAAAAGAAACATTTCATGTCAAAACAAGATAATTCTAACATGGAAGCCAATAGTTAAAACATAATGCCTGTGTTCACTAGATCCCAAATACATCAACAATGCATACAACCAAACAAAAATGAAAATGGATAGACGTAAAAACCATTTTATTCTTAATAAGGTAAGAAACAGACTGAATTATGACAATACCAATATAGGTCATTTTTTTAATATCCAGAAATCCCTTCGGCACCAGGTTTGGAACCGGAGATTGCAGCTGGAATTTACAACCTTTATTAAAGACATCCTAAGTGGATGGCTCCAAGGGGGATTGAATAACAGTAAATATTAGAACACAGTTTCTTCATGAATTAGTTTAGTGTAATACTCAATTCCGTAAGAGTATTTTTATTTAACATGCAAATAAACACAATCCTTAACTAGACAGATCATTCAAAAGTTTCAATTTTCAGTATCTTAAAATTAATAAAAAAGCTCAAAACCCTAATCAAAATCGTTATCCCTTGGAATTTCCCACATTTATCTCAGAAATCAAACAACCCAAATCACAGCAATCATTAAAAACAATTAAAACAACAGATACCCCAATGAAAGAAATTCAAAAGGGAGCAAAGACTCGGGTCCTTTCGATTCTTCTCCAACTTTCTCAACAACCAAACAGAACCGAGACTGACACTGAAAAATGAATTTCTAAACAATTAAAAAATATGAATATCCAAATAAACAAATGAAGAGAGGAGCTTACGAGATGCTCATTTGGCGAAAGAGAAGGCCGAGAATGGCGAGGGAACAGAGAAGAACGATCAAGACATCTGAGATCAAAGAAAGAAGACTGGAATTTCGATGAGCACAGTGGTAGTACACCAACGTACCGCATATCAGCACTCCCAATGATTTCCCTACTTGATTTCTTCCGCAACCCGTTTCTTCTTCTTCTCTTCCCATTTTCTCTTCTCTTCGATTTGCTAAATTTTTTCAAATTCAAGCTTGACTATAGGTTCTCTGATGCCTTTCTTTTTGTCCTCTCTAGTTGTCCCTTTTGAATAATCAGCAACAACATTCTATTATCAAACATTCCCCACTAAATATGTTAAATTTTATAGTGACCCACAAAATATTTTTTTAATTCAATTTCCCCATCTTCTTCCTTAAATTTCATCACCTCCCACCCATATACTTAATAGAGACGCTGTCTGAGTGTCTGTATATTACACAACATACAATGTAGATTGAGATAAATCAGCATTTTCTCACACAAGTTATTCTAAGCTTACTTTTTTTTATTCAAAATTTATATTGAAATGTGATAAAAAATTTAGCGAAAATCAAAACTTAAGGTAGATGTTAATATAATATTGTTCACAAAAATTTATGTCCAATTTAAATAAAATATATCTGCATTAAGGAAAATTTATCTCAAAACTAATATAAAAAATTGAACACCTTTTCACTCATATTTTAATAACTAAAAAATAAAAATTATTTCTAAATTGAAAATATAATTTATAAAATTTTATAAACATTTCATATTAATATTTTATCACTTAATTCATAATGTTATTTTATTTAATTAATAATAGAAATATTAAAATCATAATAATTTAACACAAATATTTAATTTATAACATCAATTTTAATTCAGTTAAATAATTTTTCATTAACTAACAACTTAAACATCTAATTCATAATATTAAAGTGTATAAAATTAAAATATATAAAATTTTTATATATTTAACAATTAATTTAAATTAAATTTATACATTTAACTATTTATTTTTTAAAATTTCTTTAATTAAACAAATCACCAACCTATTTCATCCCAATTTTATTGGATCCTATCCAGTTGAATATGACTTTAGTACTAAATACAATAATATATATTTTTTATTTAATTTAAGATTATTAGCACTCAATTTATTCTTCTTTTATTTTACCTCATTAAAATCAATCACATGATTCGATGATTATACAACTCTTCTTTGAGGTTGGTATGAAGAAGACTCGCTTCCTTGACTTATTATTATTATTTTTTAAAATGGTTTAATTTAGACTTTCTAGAGGTTTTGGACTGCAATACTTTTCTTTTTATTTTTAGTTGGTCTTGTTTGAATGAGTTGAAAAATAATCAGAAACAGGCAATAGCATCAGAGCCCCTACACTTTTACATTTTCTTAAATAAAGACATAATTTGATCATTTGTGTCAAATAAGCCAAAATTCGATACAACAAATGTAAATAGCCTGTTTAATTGTTGGATAAATAAAAACAGAACCGTATTGGTTCTGGACCGGATTTGTTCGTTAATGATGTGCTTATAGGGAAGGGTTTTTGAGAACCGGATGATGTACAATTCAGATGGCGGCTTTTTATTGAAGCCCGCATATACCAAACTGCATATAACATTTTCTTATCTTACATTTTATTTAATATTTTGTTTTTATGTATGTGCTTGTTAAATTAATAGCCAAGATTCAATTCCTTCTTTTTGTATTTTGTACATATAATTAAAATCAACAACAAAAAAGTAAAAGGTCATAAAATGTAAGTATAAAGTAAAAGAATAATTGTACAATCCTATCACTAAGAAAATCATTATCATGAAACAAATTCAATTAGACCTTGATGATGAAGATAAAGAGAAAAGGCAATAGCTTACGATAAAGAGTAGCAACAAGCAAATTCGAGGAACAACTTGAAGTGGGTCTCTAAATTTTGATGGCAACAAGTTTTGCTAAAGATTTCATACAATGAATGGGAGCAATTCTTCAAATATGAAGACAGAAGATATGATTCGTGAATGTAGAATTTAGAGCTTCTTCCTTTCTACTACCTTATTGAGTTCTTTCCCTTAAACTTATATGTCTATTTGTGCTTATGCTTATATATGCAACACATATATCAGTATTTTGAATAAGATAGAAATCAAATTCTACACGTAAGATAAATTAGTGAGAACCCGTACTGTTAGAAGCAAGTCAAGCAAAGAATTACCTGAATCACAGCAACACCACCTAAAAGTTTTGCCTGCTGCCTGCATGATTATACATTGATAATTACTTGAGAGTAGTAAGACAAATGATGAAGATCTATGAAAGAAAGATTTCAATTAAAGCACCTTAAGAAGGTTTCAGTTCAGTGCAACTCTTTTATTTAATGTAATTTGGGTGCTTGCATCACCGACAATGCTTCTCATTTCCACGAAAATATGGTACATAAAACCTTGTAGTAATAAAAAGGAGAAGATTTGAAAATATTAAACTACCAGGATTCAGGATGGCTTACTTGTAGCTTCTTAATAGCTTCACTATCCTACTTGAAACTTGCTTTATATAAAATTTTCTACTCCCTCTATTTTAACGACGATGTTCGTTCTGCCTCCCAAATCCAGCGTCTATCGCCCCTCTGATATTAATTCATGATAATTAATAACATCACTTGAATTTTGAAATAACAGCTCCACAACAAAAGAAAACAAATGTTGTGCACTGAAGACATATAATATAGTCGCTGCAAATTACCTGTTTTGCATATCAACAGAGAAATGAATTATCTTAAGACAAGCAATGAAGGTTTGTGAAGGCTCGTGATAGAAAATATCTCCTCTTATTCCT
This sequence comes from Azadirachta indica, assembly GCA_022749755.1. Lineage (NCBI taxonomy): Eukaryota > Viridiplantae > Streptophyta > Magnoliopsida > Sapindales > Meliaceae > Azadirachta > Azadirachta indica. Next base: position 13,328,963 of record CM040442.1, on the reverse strand, counting down.
ACAAAAATAGTAAAATGATTGAAAAGAATATTAGTTTGCTGAAATGGAAAGGAAGAGACATTAACTTGACATAAAATTTGGCTATTAATTTTCCTTTTAACTCCTTAATATTAAATTTGGGTTTGGTCTTAGACCAATAATAACCTTTCAATCTGTCATCTATTTGATACTCTTAATTAATGGTTGGCCCAAAACAAAAATACCACGCCTCTCTTTAATTACAAATATATTTTTCCCAAGTCACTGAATATTCTAAGGATCATTTCAATATATTTATATTTGTAAATTAGAAAATTTATAAATAAATATTGTCATTCAATGAATAATTCATTGAATAAATTGCGGCACCAAATTTAAATAATTAAGTACCATAAACAGCCTAGATAAGTATTTTATATATATAGATTCCATCTAAGGCATTAATAGGTTATTTTGGGCCAAAAATTAGCATTGATAACATTATGAATTTCTTTTTCATGTAAAGTCATGGAGAAAGATTGTAAGTTATTATTATAACAGGCTAACAACTATAAACAATGCTCTATGTGCTATGTGGATTTACCTCATCAGTTGAAAGTGCTAATCTAAAATCCTAAGATCTTGTGCAAACTTAGGCCACGTGCCATCAACTAATTGCCTGGTCGGTGAATCTGCTAGATGACAAAACTTGTTATCTTTTATTTTCTTTGTTGCATAGCAAATTAAGTTTTCAGTAATGTGTGGTGATAGAAACATGTGCTTAATCCTAGGGATAGGTGGAAAGTATCACAAAGTCTTAGCTGGAATTTCATCTAATTTATTTTTTTCATTTGTTTTCTAGCCTTTTCCACTTACTTTGTTTATCAATATGGTTTGCATACTCCTTTCTATAAAGAATACAATTATTTCTACATGCATATATTTTCTCATATTTTAAGCCTAACACTTTTATGGTTTTTTTTAATTTCATAAATTGATGTAGGTAAAGTATTATTTTCAGGTAATATATCTACAAGAACATTCAATAAAGTTGAAAACTCTTTGTCTGATCACCCAAAATTTCCTTTAACATTATAAATTCTCATTAAAGTAGATAGTTTCGAATGTTTAGAACCTGAAAACTATGGCTTTTCAGCATCTTCAAGCATCTCACTAAAATACTTAGGATTTTTTTCACAGTATTCATAAGCATCTTCTACTATATCAACAACATTATTAAAATCCTTGTACCTAAATTGATGACTTTCATAATGTATTTGAGAATTTGAAAAATTAGATTATTGTCTATCTCTCCATGTCTATTCCAAAATGGTGTACGTTGGTAGAAAACTTTTTTCAAACAAATGTGATCTTATTTGTTTAGGTGTATGAAAATCCATATTGCCACATGAGTTACATGGACATCTAATTGACCTAAAGTTTTTTGCATTTACCATTGCAAAAGTTAAGAATTCATCAACCCCATTCTCATACTTTGTCAATAATCTATCATTAAATATTCAATTTTTATCCATCTCAAATTGTCAACTTGTTTATTTGTATGCCATATATTAGTATGAAATCAATAGCATATACAAAATATGAAATATACTATGAAAATATGTGCCTACTGTAAAATAAAAGAATATAAATAATATGTATTCATGCACAAAAAATAATACTTCAATATTTAATTCAACTATAACTACAATCATAACCACAACCATAACCACAACTACAATCATAACCAAAGTAAAATAATAAATAAAAAAAAGAATGTCAAGACAACTTATTTGATTCACAACATTATTCAGGCAATTTATTAATTTTTTTTTTTGATTCCCACGAAACTACAAAATATTAAATCAAATATATATATAATTATTTATAACACGAAACAAAATGTTCTCAATAAATGTTAATTTCTAATTTCTTCCTAAAGTTGTAAATGATCTCAGTAACCAAAATAAGGGTAGAAAAAATCTTACGTTTTTTAGTAACAACTTTTGATCGAACTAGCAATTTTGTAATTTAGGGTAAGAATAAGGGTTTTCGGTGATTGTCAAGGTAAGGGAGAAGGTAAAAGAGATTGTCTTGAATTTTGCTAAGTATACATAGGTATGTTTTCATTAAATATAAAATGATAAGTTCGCAATATAGGGTAGGGGTGGGTACAGTTTAGGTCAATTTAGTTTTTGAAAAACTAAATCAAACCCGAAAATTTCGAGTTTCAAAATTTTAAGACTGGACTGAACTGATTACATATTAAAATAGGATTAAAACTAGACCGATTGGTTCAGATTTTATGTTGATTCAAATTTTGGAAAAATTTATTATTTTTTTAAAATTTTTCAGTGTAGTAAACATCATTTTTTTATGAAAACACACTAAAATGTTTTTGTTTAAATGTAAAAATATTAAAAAAATAATATATATATATATATAGCAAATTTTATTAAATTAGAAATATTATTATTATATGATATCCTTTAAGGGCACAAATAATAACATAACTGCTAAAAAAATTATATAAATGCCCTTTTTAACAAATAAATTTACATTAATATTTCTAATTTTCAACAATTTAAAAAAATTATAAAATATAAAAAAATATAGAAACATAATATACCAAAAATGAAAAATAATTAATATATTTTGAAAATGAAAACCAATAAAATTGAAATAAACAATTAATGCATTATCATTAATGCATATAACATATTCAATCTTAACTGGTAGAGCTTCCTAAAGCAAAACCTGTCTTTTTTGTGTAGCCTCAATAATGGTGACTGGTTGAGAATTTTCACTATCTTTGCCAATATGACCAAGAAACGTAGCTAGGCCCTCCCCCTTATCTTGCACACTATTCATAGTTCTTCGTAGAAAGTTTCCATGCAATTCTCTATGAGTAGAACATTGAGATTGGATGCCTTAGCCCCATAAAGTCAGACAAAATATTTAGTGTCTTATCTTGCATTCGAGAAAACCATCTTCTTCTTCAACAATTGATAGGTGTTTAGAATATGCATTTATCCGCCACTTTGAACACAAAATATTGTGCAAACTCTCAAGTCATGTTGTATTTGATGATTTTCAATGTCTGTGTAAAAGAAAATTAGAAAACGGTTATTTGAGGTGAATTTGGCATGAAAGAAAATGGCGGACAAGTCGAGAAAAAGACCAAGACCAAAATGCAAACTTTTAGGGACCAAAATGTAAGAAAGGCAAAGTTTGGGTGTGCATGGCGCGGCCGCGCCATGTAATCTACCTTAACATACCCCCTTTGGCAGCAACCATGGTGTGGCTGCATCACCCCTCTTGTCAGCTTAGTGCCCCCGCATTATTTCGAGCATCCCTGCACCACTCAGACTTGGGAATGACGTTTTGGTTGTGAGATCATCAACAAATGGTGTGATTGAGGTATATACTAGGTTTTCATGTTTATGGGAGATGGCCACTACTTAACCAAGAATAAAAAGGGATATTTTTAGTGTGAGAAAGGGAGAAAGAAAAGAAAAATTCTAGAGAGAGAAAGAGGTAAACTTCCTTATACTTGAAGGATTTGGGTGAAGACTTGAAGTTGTGGATTGAAGCTCCCTAATCATCAACTAAGAAGCATTGTATGAGTTAAAGCAAGCACCTAGGGTCTGGTACAAAAAGCTAACGAATGCTTTGAAGAGTTGGGGATTCAATAACTCAAGATGCAACACTTCACTATTTTTCAGGAAAGTCAGTATGGATATAGTAGTGGTACTAATTTATGTTGGCGATATTATTATAACGGGAAACAACACTGATCAAATTGAAGAAACAGTCTGAAAAATGCATTCAAATTTTCTCTAAAAAAACTTGGGACAACTAAACTCCTTCTTGGGAATAGAAGTATGCAGAACTCCAACCAACTGTTCCTTTCCCAAGGTAAGTACATTTATGAACTATTGAAAAGAATAAACATGGCACAATGTAAGGGAATTGAAACACCACTTACCTTGGGTGCAAAATTGTCAAAATCGGAAGTCAAAAACTTTAAAGATATAGAAGTGTTGTTGGTGCCTTGCAAAATATAACACTAACAACATTTGAGTTGGCTTTTGTAGTAAATAAACTAAATCAATTCATGTCTAATCCCTTAGTTCCTCGCTGGATAACATGCAAGAGGGTTTTAAGATATTTGATGCAAACTATAGACTATACGTTGGAGTTCAATACATCTTATAATAATCATGCATTAATTGCTTTTTGTAATGCTCATTGAGGTAGTGACATAGACGATTGAAAATCATTGAGTGGAAATTTTATATATTTGGGGGGAAATCTTATGTCATGGAGCTCAAAGAATCAACAAGTAATATCTCGGTCAAGTGCAGAATCAAAGTACAGGGTATTGACACGCATATGCTCAGAAATCACACGGATAAAATCATTGCTCAGTAAACTAAAAATGCCTTCTTCTTCTACACCAATAATCTGGAGCGACAACATCAGTGCAGCAGCCATGGCCAAGAATCCCGTTTTCATGCCCGAACTAAACACAGAGAAATCAACCTATATTTTGTGAGGGATAGGATTTCAGCTGGGGAGAAGAGTATAATGTACATACCACCTGAGGAATAAACAGCAGACATACATACCAGGGCCTTGAATGTTGAAAATTTTGCTACCATAGAAACAAGCTTAAGGTTACTGAAAGAATTACCTTAAACTTGAGGGCATTTGTTGAAGATCATGGAGCAGAATCACCAAGTGGGCTTGATAGAAAAGTCCAAAAAATAGCCCAAACCAAGTCCACCGTTTAGTTAACCTTCCCTGCATTAGAATATAGAAAAGTAGTGCAAAAATAGAATTGTAAATTAGGGGTTTTTTAGTTTATTTTTGCCTAATATAAAAGGCAACATTTGTATCACTTGTAATTACCCTGCCTTTTACTAAATTGAAAGATAACTATTTTTCAAAACTTTAAGTAAGGCAACGTTTATTTTCTTTTTGCATCGAACATAAATCTTCACCAGTTTGTGATTCGTAAGTAGCTCTTATTGATATAGCCGTGGTGATAGTCTGTTCTAGATCACAGATTTTTATTGTGGAGAGGCACTAATTGACGAGGAAAACAATTTGACAATTCGACCCTGCCGTAGCATATACTGCTTGAATAGTGGCAGAAGATAGAGGATTGAAGAAGGAAATCTGTGAGTTTGCCTGCTACTTTATTTGAAACATGGCAACAGCTAAGATGAACTCCTCAGATCGCTTCGAGTTAAATGATAGCATTGACCACTGCCGCAGGTCACGAGTTTAATTTGAGGCTAGTAGCAGTTCATTGCTTGAGGCAATTTTCTTTTATTTCCTTTTTTACAAAAAAACTATAATTTTGTTCCTCATTTCTCGTGTCATTTTTTTACTCACATCTATTGAAAACTACTTATTGTGAAGAGTAGGATTTAGTAGTACCGACATTTATTCTCTTTCTTTATGACCCTTTTAAAAAAATGTAGTTTTATTATGGTAGAATTTTTATGTTGGGACTATTCTATTGATTTGATTATAAACGGTACTTTTCTCAAAACTGAAATTCATTAAAAGATTAAAATTAATGGTTACAGAAATAGGAGTACATAATTATTTGGATTTTGGGTGAAAATATGACACCTTATATGAAAAAAATACTAGTTAGCTTTCTCCATTAAATTACAATATATATATATATATATATATACACACACACGAATATCATTGGACGTTAAAAATGCGGTTCAACAAACTGCAAATTAGGTGGTGATACTAATTTATGTTGATGATATTATTATAACAAGAAACACACTGATCAAATTGAAGAAATAGTCTCAAAAATGCATTCAAATTTTTCTCTAAAAGACCTGGGACATCTAGACTTCTTCTTGGGAATAAAAGTATGCAGAATTCCAACCAAACTATTCCTTTCTCAAGGTAAGTACATTTATGAACTATTGAAAAGAATAAACATGACACAAGATAAGGGAATTGAAACACCACTTACATTGGGTGGAAAATTGTCAAAATCAGAAGGGGAAAACTTCAAAGATGGCTACTATATAGAAGTGTAGTTGGTGCTGACACGGGAGTTTCTGAGCATTAAGAGCAGAACTTAGGTACTAATAATTTCAAAATTATTACCCTAATTTACTAAGTTGTGAAGACACTGTCAAAGGAGTAATTACGGAATTTAATTTGTATTCACTGAAGTAATATTTCAAAAAATGCTTGATATCATTGGAAAGTTAAAGAAGTAAACTTTTTATAAAATTTTACGATTTAGCATTTAGAGTTTTTTAAAGAAAGTTATGATAATTTTTTCACAACATGTTCATTTTTCAGGTAGAATTTGGATGCACGGATTTTAAAGATTTTTTAATTTAAATTCAATGTGTTTTGTTTAATTTCTAAATGATAGAAGGATTTGGTGAGTTGTAATTTAAAGTCTTAGCTGTCTTGTTTTATTTTCAAAGAATTTTAAATGTTTGTATTCATTTGTCAAAGTTAGGTAATAGTTGTTGGCTTAACCACTGAAATTTATAGTGGTTGTTGGCCTAACCTTTGACATTTCTTTCCTTGTAAAAGCCTTTATAAAGGTTTCAAGTATGTAGCATTGAAATCAAGTTGTTTTAAGTTGAGTTAAATAAAATTCTTATATTATATACTCTGTATCTCTAGGAGAATTTTTCTATAGAGTGGTGAGTGTTTTCTTTGAAGCTCTACAACTTTTAGTAACAATTTTAGGGTAGTGTTTCTATATCCCTTTTATTGTGAACCTTAGGAGGAGAGCTATTTCAATCCTTATTTAATAAAAACCTAAATTCTCACACAAACCAGCATTTTTTAGTATCAATTTGGTATCAGAGCTCAAGGTTCCATGGCTACACGTCGTCGCCACAAGCAGTCTGAGGAAGGTCTTTCAAACACACAAGCTGATCCTTGTGATGCTCTAATGGTATAAATGAGAAGGAAAATCCAGCAACTTCAACAATGGTTGGAGGCATTTGAAAATCAAAAGAGAAGTTAGTAGCATATATAACCTATCCATGAAGCTCTCAGTGAAGAAGAAGAGGGCTTAAATCCTTTGCAGCATGTTTCAAGTCACTTGTCAAGTGGCAGTAGCACTCCCGCACACCCAAGAGAATTACGAAACTTTCATTTTGAAAAAGATTTCAATATGAAAGTTGATATTTCAGATTTTGAAGAAAGAATGCAGTCGAAGGAATTTGTTGATTGGCTCTACACCATTGAACGAATATTTGAGTTCAAGGATATTCTTGAGCATATGAAGGTGAAGCTTGTTGCCATCGAGCTGGAGAAACATGCATCTTTATGATGGGAAAATCTCAAGGGACAAAAAGTACGTGAAAGAAGAAGTAAAATTATCACTTGAGAAAAGATGAAAAGGGAACTCAAGCAAAAATACTCACTAGAAAATTATCGGCAAGATATTTTCTTAAAGTTTCACAATTTCAAACAAAAAGATTTGTCCGTGAAAGAATATAATGCCAAATTTGATTACCTTATGTTGAAGTGTAATATTATTGAGTCGGAAGAACAAACAATAGCTCATTATTTAGGAGGATTAAGACCAGAAATTGGAAATATAGTGCAATTACAACCTTATTGGAGCCATAATGATGTGTGTAGATTGGCTCTAAAAGTGGAGAAGCAACAAAGAGAAGCACGGGGTATGGCACTTGTTTTTCCCGTGACATCACTTCTAATCGTGAGAATACCTCTATTTCCAAAAATACTTCTAACATGAAATTAGCAACCAAGATTCCTGCCAAGAATGATGTAGGAACTAGCTCTAAGCAACAATTAAGCACAAATTCTCGATGATGCTTTAAATGTCAAGGTGTTGGGCACATTGCTTTCGAATGTCCTAATTACAAAATTATCACACTTGTTGAAGAAGATGTTGATTAAGAAATTGAGGGAGGTCCACAATTTGATTCTAAAGTTCCAATAGATGTAGAAGAAGATGATGTTGTATATGTTGATTATGGCGAATCCCTTATTATGCGGCGAAGTTTGAGCATTGTATTTGAAAGAGAAGATTGGTTACAAAAGAATATTTTTCACACGCGATGTACTTCTAATGGCAAGGTTTGTAATGTCATCATTGATGGTGGCAGCTTTAAGAATGTGGTGTCTATTAAAATGGTGGAGAGGTTGCACCTCAAAACTGAGCAACATCCTCAACCATACAAACTTTCTTGGCTTCGAAAGGGCAATGAGATAAAGGTAAACAAATGCTATCTTATTTCATTTTCAATTGGAAAAAAATATATTGATGAAGTTTGGTGTAATGTTGTGCCCATGGATGCTTGTCATTTACTTTTAGAAAGACCTTGGCAATATGATAGAAAGGTTATGCATGATGGGTATAAAAACATTTATGCTTTTGTTAAAGATAGAACAGAAATAGTTTTGGGTTCGTCGAAGATGAAAAATATTCCTAAACTAGTAAAAGAGGAAGAAAACAATTTGCTTGTCATATCGGAATGTCAAAAGGAGTTGAATTTGGGGAATGAAGTTTATGTTCTAATTGTGTTTGAGGAAAATGAAGATGGTTATGAACCACCGCAGATCATGAAGCAACTTCTTGAAGAATTTCATGATGTTGTTCCAGAGGAGATTTTGCTCGGACTTCCTCCGATGAGAGACATTTAACATTGTATTAATCTTGTACCAAGAGCTGTTCTACCAAACAAGGCGGCTTACTGAATAAGTCCAAAAGAGCATGAAGAGTTACAAAGATAAGTTGATGAGCTAATTGCAAAGGGATTGGTTCGAGAAAGTAAGAGTTCTTATGCTGTTCCCATACTTTTAGTACCAAAGAAAGATGGATTGTGGCGTATGTGCTTTGATAGTAGAGCGTTAAACAAGATAACAGTTGATTATCGCTTTCCAATTCCATGCCTAGATGATCTTCTAGACCAACTTCATAGGGCTAAAATGTTTTCAAATTTTGATCTTCGGAGTGGCTATCATCAAATCAGAATGCGGCTTAGAGGTGAATGGAAAACTACTTTAAAACTCGAGATGGGCTTTACGAATGGGTGGTGATGCCCTTTAGTCTCTCTAATGCTCCAAGCACTTTTATGAGATTGATGAATCATGTTTTCAAGTTTATCATCGAAAAATTTGTTGTTGTGTACTTTTATGATACTCTTGTATACAGCAAGGATGACGAACAACATGTTAATCATCTCTGTCAAGTGTTCGACACATTGCGGCAACAAAAGATCTATGCTAATTTGAAGAAGTGTGAATTCTTTACTAACAGCCTCATCTTTTTTGGCTATGTTGTATCTAAAGAAGGCATCAAGATGGATTTTAGTAAGGTAGAAGCAATCCTCAACTGGCCAACACTTAAGTCTTTATATGACATTTGGAGTTTTCATAGCCTTGCATCGTTTTATTAAAGGATTTAGCACAATTGTTACTCAAATTACTGAGTGTCTTAAGGGAGAAACTTTTAAGTGGACAGAAGAAGCGCAAAGGAGCTTTGACACTATCAAAAGTGAGTTAACTCAAGCACTCATTCTTTCACTTCCGGATTTTAATCAAGTGTTTGAAGTTGAATGTGATGCATCAAATATTAGAATTGGTGGTGTTTTGAGCCAAGCAAACAAACCAATTGCTTTCTTCAGTGAGAAACTAAATGAATCTTGTAAGAAATATTCTACTTAAGATAAGGAGTTGTATGCAATCTATCGCTCTTTGGCTCATTGGAGTCAATATCTTCTTTCAAAACCATTTGTTCTCTATTCAGATCATGAGGCCTTGAAATTCATCAACAACCAGCATAAGCTAAATTGATGACGTGCTAGATAGGTTGAAATTTCTTCAATCTTTCAATTTTATCATTAAGCACAATTCTGGAGTTCAAAATGTTATAGCTAATGCACTTAACCAAAAACATTCCTTATTATCCTCAATGCAAGTGAAAGTCGTAGGCTTTGAAGTCATGAAGGAATTATATGTAAGTGATCCAGACTTCGGCAAGATATGGGCAGAATGTGAAAGTCATCCTTACAATCAATTCTTGCGGCAAGAAGGCTATCTCTTTAAAGGTAATTGTTTGTGCATTTCTCAGTGTTTTTTAAGAGAGTCTTTTATCATGGAAGCTTATAACAGTTGTGTTGGAGGTCACTTTGGTAGAGATAAAACACTTGCTCTCTTGAAAGATAAGTGTTTTTGGCCAAAGATGAGATGCGATGTAATGAAGCATGTGGAAAGGTGTAAGATCTACCATGTTGCAAAAACTCATAGACAAAATACGGGTTTGTATACTCCATTACCAGTGCCTAACACTCCATGGGAAGATGTTAGTTTAGATTTTATTGTTGGGTTACCAAGAACTCAAAGAAATAAAGATTTTGTCATGGTGATGGTGGATAGGTTTTCTAAAATGGCTCATTTTATTCCATGCAACAAAATAGTGAATGTCTCTAATGTGGCTAATTTGTATTTCAAAAAGGTAATGAAGCTGCATGGTATTCCAAAAACTATCGTTTTCATCGAGATTCCAAGTTTTTGAGTCACTTTTGGCGAACGCTATGGAGAAAACTTGGCACTAGTCTCAATTTTAGCTTTTTTCATCATCCTCAAACTGATGGTCAAACAGAAGTGACAAATTGGAGTTTGAGAAATCTCTTACGAAGTTATGGTGGTAAGAATATTCGACAATGGGATGTTATTTTACCTTAAATTGAATTTGCTTATAATCGATTAATTAGGCAATCTACTTGTCAAAGTCCTTTCGAAGTAGTTTATGGCGAAAATTCCATCAATCCAATGGATTTAGCTCTACTTCCAATTCATCAATACTTGTAAGAACACTGTAAGAGGAATAATTATAGAATTCAATCTGTATTCACTGAAATAATATTTTAGAAAATGCTTGATACCATTGGAAAGTTGAAGAAGCAAACTTTCTATAAAATTTTACAGTTTAGCATTTGGAGTTTTCTAAAGAAAGTTATGATAACTTTTTCATAACATGTTTATTTTCCAGGCAGAATCTGGATGCACGAATTTTAAAGATTTTTTAGTTTAAATTCAATGTGTTTTGTTTAATTTCTGAATGATAGAAGGATTTGGTGAGTTGTAATTCAAAGTCTTAATTGTCTTGGTTTATTTTCAAAGAATTTTAAATATTTGTATTCATTTGTCAAAGTTAGGTAATGGTTATTGGCCTAACTATTGAAATTTCTAGTGGTTGTTGGCTTAACCTTTGACATTTCTTTCCTTGTAAAAGCTTTTGTAAAGGCTTTAAATTGTAGTATTGAAATCAAGTTGTTTTGAGTTGAATTAAAATTCTTGTATTAGATACTCTATATCTCTTACAGAATTTTTCTATAGAGTGGTGAGTGTTTTCTTTGAAGCTCTGTAACTTTTAGTAACAATTTTAGGGTGGTGTTTCTGTGTCCCTTTTATTGTGAACCTTAGGAGGAGAGCTATTTCAATCCTTATTTAGTAAAAACCTAAATTTTCATAGAAACCTACATTTTCTAGTATTAGGTGCCTTACAATATATAACACTAACGAGATTTTTGTTGGCTTTTATAGTAAATAAACTAAGTCAATTCATGTCTAATCCTTTAGTTCCTCATTGGATAACATGCAAGAGGGTTTTAAGATACTTGATGAAAAAGTAGACTCTAGGTTGGAGTTCAACACATAATACGATAATCATGCATTATTTGGTTTTTGTGATACGAATTAGTGTAGTGACATAGATGATAGAAAATCATTGAGTGAATATTGTATATATTTGGGGGGAAATCTTATGTCATAGAGCTCAAGAAGCAACAAGTAATATCTTGGTTAAGTAATGAATCAGATGCTCAGAAATCACATGGATAAACTCATTGCTTACTGAACTAAGAATACCTCCTTCTAAACAATAATATGGATTCACAACATCAATGCAACAGCCATGGCCAAGAATCCCCTTTTCATGCCCGAACTAAACACATAAAAATCGACCTACATTTTGTGAGGGATAAGATTTCAACTGGGGAGATGAATATAATGTACATACCGACGAAGAACTAGCAGATATACTTATTAAGGCCTTGGATGTTGAAAATTTTGCTACCATAGAAACAAGCTTAAGGTTACTAAAAGAACCTTAAACTTGAGGACGGCTGTTGATGATCATGGTCATGAATCACCAAGTGGGCTTGACAAAAAAATCCAAAATATAGCCCAAACCAAGTCCACTGTTTGCTTAACATTCTCTACATTAGAAGATGGATAAGTAGTACAAAAACTACTTAATAACAGTTACTATATTGGTCAAACAGTTAGCTGTCAAACTGACAAATAATGCACGTTATATTGTAATGACTGTGTCTTGCACTAGATTAAAGTAAACAAAATAGAATTCTAAATTGGAAAATTTACAAAAATATCCACTGTTCACCCTCACTTTTCTCAAATGACCATTGTTTAAAATTTTTTTCAAAAATGACCAATTGACTTTTTTTGGACAAAATTGCCCTTAACCTAAAAATTAAAACCTCATTCTTTATTCTTTCTTTATTCTTTCACTCTTCTCTCTCTCTTCATTTTTTTCATATTCTCTCAATAAAATTATTTCTTTTCTAGTTTTTTTTACCACAAACTACTAACCAACCATTTGAGTTGAAGGAAATCAACCGACCATTTGTTCAAGCAAGTGAGTAATTTTAATTTGAAAAATATAAAAATTAATGTTGTTTGTGTGTATTTTGAGATTATGGTTATAGAAATTATTATTGAGGTGTATGTAAATTGTTTGAATGTGTTTGATATAGATGATTGAGGGAGAAAATGAAAATTGGGATTTTGCGAACAAATCTGCGACATAGTTTTGATCATGGGTAATTTTTTCTTCATGATCGAAAGTTAGTTTCGATCATGAGGAAAAATACCTATGATTGAAAGTAACTTTTGATCGTGAATATTTTTCACATGATCGAAACTAACTTTCGACCATGATGAAAAAATTGCCTGTGATCAAAAGTTATTTTCGATTAAGGGTAAATTGCCGTGCTTGAAAGTTTTTTAGGAGCACCATAAAATTTGTCGTTTTTCCCCAATTTTTAAATAGAATTTGAGCAACTTTTATTCTTCTTAAATGATGAAAAATTATCTTTAGTTAGAATTGTGTATATAATATTGTTAACATTGTTGAGTTTTTGTATAGGTATGGCAGAGCCATTAACGATAATTATCGTAGATGGGGGCTTATGGGAGCGAACACCAGATGGAGATGAAAAATATGTTGGGGGAAGGCAAAGAGGCATGCGCATGGAACGAAACATAACTTATAATGAATTTATGCATATGTTATTTAAGGCATTGGATATTACTTCTTCCAAATATATCATCAAGATAAGAACAATATATTCATTGTGTATAGAACCAGAGGGGAGGCTGTTGGCTGTAGATATTACCAACGAATTTGACTTTCAAGCTTTTATGACTGCTAATAGTCTGTACATTATAATTAAAAGAGGTTATTGTCCATTATACATCACACTGGATCGTCCAGATAGTAGAAAACAAATAAGGCCACACGTTTCTAATCATGATACAACAGGTGGAGTCCCTACAATATCAACCTAGTTTACGTCTTGGAGTGGAAGTAATCAAGTGAATGATACACTTCCTGCAACGTCACCAAATTTCCACTACAACATAGAATTTCAATACACAAGTCAAGGCCTAACAGATAATTACTCCCAACCAAATGAAACCCATGAAAGACTTGTACAGCATTATAATTTATTTTCTGATGATATGACCCCCGTACATGGAGGCGATTCTTCTCTTCGATACAATGAAGATAATGATAATAATTATCATGGTTGTCAGCTGGATATTGGTGGCAATCATACTGCTAATCAGTGTGAAGAAAGAAGAAATGTTGTAGCCGAAGATACTGAGGAAACGAAAGGTTGTGGTTTTAGGCCTAGTTATATTAATAGTTCAGCAATAGCTCCACCTACTTTAAATCAATTTATTTGGAGGTTGCCTCCTGTTACGCCATGCATTACGATGTTAACAATCTCAGCATCTTCAAGTACAGGATCGGGTAATGTTTGTATGGGACAGAATGTTAACACTAAGTAAAAATTTCGATACAAATTAGGTTTAATGGCATTAAAGAACCACTTTTAGTTAATCATCAACGGATAGGTTTGAGGCCAAATGTATTATTGAGGGATGTGAATGCCAAGTTAGAGCTACAAAGAAGAACAATGGTATGTATTTTTGGGTGTCTCCCATGAATTTGGTCCATAAATGTCAAAATGAAGAACTGTAGGATGGCCATCGGCAAGCATTGACTCATTAATAGGAGAACTAATCAAGGATAAGTTTATAAATGTTAGTAGAATTTATACTCTAGGAATATTCGTGACGATGTTCACATGATTATGGGGCTCACTTAAGGTACATGATGTCATGACGAAGTAAGGAACATGCATTAAAGCTCGTGTGTAGTGATCTATCCGAATCGTTCAAAGGACTTCCGTTGTATTGTCATATGTTGGGGGAGAAAAATCTTGGGACAGTAACAGTAATTCAAAAAGATGTTGATGACTATTTCTCATATTTCTTTATGGCATTAAGGCCATGCATTCGAGAATTTCGCAGCATAATACGTCCCGTTCTCGTCGTTGATGGCATGTTCTTGAAGGGAATGTACAGAGGGACATTGTTCGTGGCCGTTACATTGGATGGAAATGATAAAATTTATCCTGTTGGTTTTGGTGTTGTCGATTTAGAGAATGATACGTCATGGGAGTGGGTTTTAGTAAAGCTTCAAGAAGCAATTGAGCTAGTATAGAATTTGGTATTCACATCAGATCAACACAATAGCATTGAGAAGGCTGTAGTCACGTTATTATCAGAGGCAACCTATGTTTTTTGTTCTTATCACATTTCTAGAAACGTGAAGGTAAAGTACAAGCTGCAATTACAACAAATAGAGACTTTCTTGGCTATATAGGAAAATATGGTTGTGTTGCATACCGTGTCTTCGAGCCATTGTCCTTCATTAGCAACAACGCTCACTCAATTCGGTGTCACCCTAATTATATAGCTTTCAATGTAAACGTCTAGAGTGTTTATCCATAAATACTTCATTCACATCTCCTCAGGAATTGGCCACACAGGGTCTATTTCATATGCAAAATCGTACGTCGGCCATCCTCTCCTTATTGAGGGCCCTCGTTGCTTAAAAGGGTTTATATATGGGGAACACTATGCCTGACTCCTCTTATATTCTCGCCCATATCGACTGACGTTTGCTTGGGGGGGGGAGGGGTACTCAATGATATGAACACCATCCTGGCCCATGCAATTAAACTGTAAAATCACGAAAAAATATCCCATCAACAGAGATATTAGTTGAATGAACTTACACTTAAATAAAACGGATAGAGTTTCCCCTAAACATGAGAATACCCTAAAAAAATTTGGATAAAAATTAATCACATTTAATAATATCATATCATCGGGGCTTGAGGCACCAGACAACTCCACAATGTGAAATTCAATAATATCAACTATAATCTAATATTTATACTTTGGAGTATGAGGTACTTATAAGTTAAGAATTAGGCAGTCACGTAGGAGATAGTCCTACCTACGCGTCTTTAGCAGGCATTCGTGCATCTTCATCTAGATCAGACCAAACTCGAGTACTCATTTCTTTGACCAATATTGTAAGAGTCTCTTTTTGCTGTCGTAACAACTCTTCCTGATTACGTAAGATATCTTCGTGTCTATGCCACTTTTTTGTCTGCTCATCTTTGTAGGCATCAAAATTAGTACACAGGGAACGTAGTTCACGAAGTATAATCTGACCAAAATGAGATGATGCTGGCTCATCGACGAAATCAACGACTCTATTGTGTGAATATGAAGCAATAGAAGGAATGAGTTGAGGGCTCGACCATCAGATCCATATTATACTACAAAACCTTCATCGTAAGGAAAACAAGAGTGCAAAGTTATAAAATAAGTTCGTCTAATTACTGTGCAAACTAAACCTTCAATCCGCTCACCTTCCTCCCACTCTTCCGTGCCGGCATGGGCAGTGGGATATGCGTATCATGATCTACAGTCTGAAATACAAACATGAAATTGTTAATATACTCTCAATTCTATTTTTTCTCCTTGTCACATGTATGGCATGTCAGCATAAGTTAATACTTTCGAGTGATTCAAAATATAATAGGTAAAAATACCTTATCTGGACTTGTATTTCTCGATGAAGCAGACTTGTCGCTGGGCACGGCCTCGTCATCTGTGTGAACCCCTTGGCCATTACCATTAAGTGTATAGAAAAGATCACTCCGTACTCTCCCTACAATGCTTGATCAGAGCCTAAGTTCATTACATAGGACTCTCCTTTTTCAATTTGGTCAAGCTTCAATGCACGCAAAATTGTAGAGGGTTGCCCAAAACAAAAAAAAAATCAACCATTGTACATTGATCAAATATGAAGCCTAAACAAAACTTGTATGATTTGTAAATCTAAACCTATCTGTCATTGAATATGAAGGTCTTTAAATCAGTATCACGGACATTCTTTCTCTTCATAACCCATATCAATATACGAGTTAGGTGATTATTGGTGCGTGTACCCATCTCCGTCTCGGCTATAGCAACCGCCTCATATATCCAAATCTACACAATGTTACTATTATATCAGTCCATATATGTCTTTTAACAAGTATCATAGAGGTGGAAACATAATATTGATAAAGAAATCATACCTAGAATGCAAATGGAAATCCCATGAGATTATATCGATTCTTATGCTTCTTCCCTTATCTTTTTTGTTGGGCAGATTTAACTTTGTACGTCGCCAATTGTGCACACATAACTCTACTCAAACATCGGAATTTGTATGTGTATACAGTCGATCCCCATAGATAACGGTTGAACTGGTCCAGATCATTACCCATTTGCAGTAACCACATATTTGCATGATACTGTCGGCCTCTTCCAAGTATAACAAGCTCTAATATGACATACAACAACAATTTCACTACATCAAAGTCATCAATTTGATGAAAGTTCAATGCATTGTATGCTGCCTCTATCTTCTACAAGGGTATAACCATCTCTCCCATAAAGTACGTATCTATGAGCCTTGTTATCCCACCAGTATTATCTGTCGATAAGGACCAAATTGTAACCCCATAATTAGGCCAAACTGGATATGTGAAAAATGAAGAGTTTGCTCACTGACAAGAAACCACATCTTATCCTTCACAACTTTCGTCGCCACCTCATGTAAAAGCATATTGTGCACCAAATTTTCAGAGAACTTTATATCCTTTAACTCTAACAGGTGACCTAAACACGTCCCTCGAAATATCTCACGTTGGGCCTGAGTCAGTTTTTGGCAAACTTACTTCAACACACGCGACCGAGATCACGATGACATTACGGTGGGAAAATTGTCTGTAGGCTTAATCTTTAACTCGGTGCTTTTCATCCTATCCATACCTGTAGATAACAAAAAAAACCAAAAATCTCAGTGATCTATAATACACATAGGTAGAAAGTTATGTAAGCAGACATAATAGGGCAAGCAAAAGAACCGTACATAACAGAACATATGAATGTAAAATGCATGTGTCACTTCTTTTATGTTTGAAGGGTAATCTGGAAAATTGAAAGTGCAGTTTTAAGCAAGCAAAATAGAATAACCATGCTCGAAACTATACTTTCGAACATATTAAAAAAAAACAACATGCTCAAAAGTACACTTGCGAGCATATTGTTTTCTTATATATCCATAATCTCATTTAGGGTTATCAGCCATAGAAATTCTTTTAGAATTGGAATTAATTAATTATTAAATGCTATAAAGGATTTAAGTTAGAATATTTATTAGCCTAACCTTGAAGTACATCTAGTAATCTAAGATTCCACATCTGTACATCAGGTTGTATCACATTTTCCATAAGCTTCAATATTATTGATTGATGATTTCAGAAATAAACAAAGGGGTAAATTTTAATAGGCAAATCAATGTATGACTAATGTAGATAAAATCATATATATGTAGATCAGATTAATGCTAACTAAGAAGAAACTTTTCCCCTATAACATCTAGTAAGAAACCTTTCTAATGATTAGGCATAGAGTATCATTCAGCTATCGGGATAATAAGTTCACCAAAATTGAAAGCTTGTTCACCAACACTCTGCAGATCTTTTTGCTGATTTTATCACTGTCTAAAATTTGTGAAAAAGTATATTCGTTTTTTCTCCTGTCATCAACCAAAAAAGCACATTTAACTTGGTAAACTAATAATATGTTTTCAAAACGTATAAATATGGCACTGGCATCATCCTTATAGAGCTAAAAAGTAAATAAACTCAAATTAATATATTGCTAATCCCACATAAACAAATGAAGGCTTCAAGGATCACTATGTCTTTAAGAGATTTAAGAACACCGCATGACATAGAAACAGTCCACTATATGCCTCAACACCTACTTTCCATAAATTGATATATAAACTAAAGATATATTCAACTTGGTATACGTTGTCCATGACGAAAATAAAAAGATATTTACATATTTACAAAAAGTTTAAAGTAAATTGAAGTACAAATGATAATGGTTAAAATTAATAGCTTTAAAACAGGGATGGAAACGAATAGAAAAAATAGCATCCTATAACAGTTATTATGAAAAATCAAATCTTGAGGAAACTGAATAACTTAAAATATTTCTTCAAAAGATTAAAACACATCACTTTCATGTTAAACTCAAGAATCATGTCCATCTACATTCAATTAATATATACGTGTTTAAACTCAAGTGAACACGTCCAAAGTGAATGGTAAAAAATATGATGAGAGTAAAGCAACACAAAAATACAAAAGCCTATAAGAGTTGCAATGAAAATTAACACTGTTGGAAAAAAGCCTAGAATTTGATTATACTAATACATAGATCCATGTTTTAAAAGTATAAAGTATTAATATGGCACTAGTGTGATTTACATTATAATTACATTATAGACAAAGCATATATATATATATATATATAATTAGGAAAACTAGCAAAGCTCGCATCGAGTTGTAGGAAGCAAATACACAAGAAAATTAGCAGCTAACAACAGCTAATTGCACTAGCACCAATGGAAAAATCTAGCAACTGAAGTTAAACAAGAAAACTACCACCTTCTAACAAACCACTAATTTCTAATAGCACCAACCAAAATCAGTGATAGTAGAATCCCAAAGTCGAAGAAATAACCAAATAGAGATAGTAGCGACAGGAAAAAAAAAAAATAAGCATAGGTCATGAAATCTATAATTAGGAAAACTCATATAATTTTAGTGCAACAAACCTTTTATTTTGTTTGGAGAATCATACAACTAATGCAAAGAATGATTGCAGTTAAGATCACCATTATCCTTTTCAGATGCTGAAAAATAACACAATCCATCAACAATCTTTATATCTCCAATCACTAACCATTTGTCTTAAAATTCAAAGAACATTGTTAACAATAAAAATCCAAAATCAAAACACAATCATTCATGAAATCCCATCAAAACCATAACATTAATTTGCTCAATAATAAAACTCATTGTGATGAAAACAACTAAAACAAGCATAAAATTACTGAATACACAAAGACCTAATTCTTTAATATTTAACCATAAAAAAATATATTTAAGATTATAATTTTATGGTTTGATACTTTCCTTCTAAAAATTTTGCTCAAATTTCTAGCATTTTTTTCAATATTATTAAATAAGAAATTATTTGATAGCATTTTTGTAATGCTACAATGATTAATGTTATACATAACATTACTCAAAATGCTACAAATTAAATATCATATATAATAAATTAAAAAGTATTATTATTTGAACACTTAATTGTAGTGTTTTTTTAAAATTGCTACAATAAACTAATATTTAATAGCATTATGAAAAAACTTGCTACTATAAAATGCAACCATAAGTTATTTTTGTTGTAGTGAATATTTATAGTGTTTTATGTTTAGCTCTAATTTCCCCTTTCTTAGCCTTAACTGTTGTTTTGATTAATGTATTTCTTCCCACTACTATAAGTTTTCCTGTAGTAAGTGTTAGAACTAAGTGAGAAAATGCCAAAATGCTCAAGCCAATCGATTTTGAGTGGACCCCCTAAGTGAGAAAATGCCAAAATGGCGAAGCCACTTGATTTTGAGTGGAGTTTTATGATTTTTACCTATAAAGTAATGAGATATAAAGCAAAAATAACCATTGATAATTAATCAAACAAGACATTAAGCTATGTGTAATGTTAGCTTAACAATGCAACCAAGACATTCTCCAAAAAAAGGGTAGTCAAAAAATGACTAAAAGATGCATGGACACAAAGAGAAAGAAAAAAAACCTAGTTCACAAATTGGTTGTTTAAATTACAGGACAAAGATCATAATAAACAGGATGCTAGTGCCATAATAAACTGAAAACTAATAAATACAAATATATAAGAACAGGAGAGATCAATTTAAATAAAATGTATATTTTCAATGTTACCTTTTTTTTGATTGGCGAAGTTATAGCAAACGTTTATCATTATTTTCACTAGCAATAGAATTCGCGATTATAAGATGAAAATCCTAAGCTATCTTCAAGATATGCAACAAATAGATAATTATTGATAATTATTAAGTTTACAAGAAAATGTCTCCAAGATTTAACAAAGCAAAAAGGAAAGGAAAAGTAGTATACAAAGGGTCCATTTGGCTGTGCTAATTACGAAATATAAATACGTATTCATGTGCTTGGCTATTTGTTTTAATGGTGCTAATCAGATGTAATTAGGAGTGCAAATAACACTTAGAATTTTTTATGGATTACACTAATAAGCATTGTAATGAATTTTACTTAAAGGTAATAGGAAAAAAAAAAGTGAAAATTACATAAGCTTTTTTGGTTTAGCACTCTAAACACATCTTTAGACAAAGATTTGAAGAAGTCTTGCAATTACATTAATAAAAATTTGGCTAATCAGTAAATTTTTCTCACTACAAAAAGTAATTATATTCCTTTGATTAAATTCCAATAAATTTTGATTTAAATGAGTTTATCATTACATAATCAACAATTGAGTTTCAAAGACTTTAAAAAAAAAAGAGAAATAAACAAACTTTACATCCAAAAGAAAATGTAAAGAAAAAATTATAGATAACATACTAGAGAAATACAAAAATACCAATTATCAGGTGCAATGAGAACACGAGTACTGTCAATATGCTTTCCTCAAGCCATTCAGACCTGGGAAAAAAAAAAGAAAAGGAACAACAAATAAAAGAGCAGTCTTCATACAAAAAATAAAAAATTAATGGTAGGAAGGCAAAAAATAAAAAATAAAAATAAAACTTCATCTAGCTAAAATAAACATTTCCTATAATTAATCAACAAAATCCACATTTTCCATACAAATCAACCTTAAATTTATTTTAAAACCGAGAAATCAAAACAAATACATACCGTTACCGTCCGTTTTTCACCGGATTCCTCCCCACAAGTTATCGTTGTAAAACAGTGAAGATAGCTACTTGTGCCGCCGTCTACACGTCGTTTATGTATGTCGGTCAAGGATTTCGAATCTAAAATGAAGATTTTTGTGGCTTCAATTTGTTGCTTCGATTTTTTCTTCAACATTTGGGAACCAGGAGATCATCAAAATTGGGCAAAATTACACATTTCCTATAATTAATCAACAAAATCTACATTTTCCATACAAATCCAACATTAAATTTATTTCAAAACTGAGAAATCAGAACAAATACATACCGTCGCCGTCGATTTTTCACTAGATTCCTTCCCACAAGTTATCATCATAAACTAGTGAAGATAGCTACCTTCGCCGCCGTCTACACCGTCCTTTATGTACACCGGTTAAGGATTTCAAATCTGAAACGAAGATTTAGTGGCTTCAATATGTTATTTCAATTCTTTCTTCAACATTCGGGAACGAGGATATCGTCAAAATGTTGGGCAAAATTAGGGATTGGAATATTTGGGTAATTAAGGGCAATTTTGTCCACAAAAATTAGAGATAGTCATTTTTTAAAAAAATTTTAAAAATTAGTTATTTGAGAAAAATATGGGTGAACAGTAGATATTTTTGTAAATTTTTCTTGTAAATTAGGGGTTTTTTTTTTTTTTTTTTTTTCTTTTGCCTAATATAAAAGACGACATTTGTATCACTTGTAATTAAGCTACCTTTTACGAAATTGAAAGATTACTATTTTTCAAAACTTTAAGTAAGACAACGTTTTTTTTCTTTTTGCATTGAACATCATCTTCACCGATTTGTGATTCATATATAGGTCTTATGGACATAGCCGTGGTGATAATTTGTTCAGATCAC
Source organism: Azadirachta indica (assembly GCA_022749755.1). Taxonomy (NCBI): domain Eukaryota; kingdom Viridiplantae; phylum Streptophyta; class Magnoliopsida; order Sapindales; family Meliaceae; genus Azadirachta; species Azadirachta indica. Next base: position 13,306,577 of record CM040442.1, on the reverse strand, counting down.
AGATTTTTATTGTGGAGAGGCATTAATCGACGGGGAAGACAATTCAGCGATTCGAGCCTTCTTTGTGGCAGTATTTACTGCTTGAATAGTGGCGGAAGATAGAGGATTGAAGAAGGAAATCTGCGACCTTGGCTGCTACTTTATTCGAAACATGGCGAAAACTAAGATGAACTCAGTTGGATCACTCTGAGCTAACTAATAACATGAGAGTTTGTATTTTGGTGTCTCTTTTCCTTATTGAAGACCTTTATTTATTCACATTTAGGACAACTACTTACTGTGAAGAGTAGAGTTTGATAGAGCCTATTTATTTCGAGGGGTTTTTGTTACCCACTTCCACTCTGTCAATAACTGACATTTATTGACTCTTGGTTTATGAACCCCTTAATAAAATATGGTTAGGTCATGGTAAAATTGTTATTTTTGGACTATTCTATCGATTTGATTATGTGCTTTTTTTGAAAAACTGAAACCCATCAAAAGATTTAAAATTAATGGTTACAGAAAATGGGAATACATAATTATTTGAGTGTTGGGTGAAAATATGACAACTCGTATGACAAGAATCCTAGTTAGCTTTTCTCCATTAAATTACATATTATATATATATATATATATATAGTATAATATCTTTGGACGTTGAAAAAGCGGGCCAAGAAACTATAAAGAATTTTGGATGACAATCAACTCCATATAAATTCGACATAATCTCAAGGCACGGAACTGTGCCATTTTGGTGGACGAGTACGGTAGAAAATTATTTCATTTGTTTCATTAATTAATTCCTGAACTATTATCATTGATAAATTTTCAATTAATTAATGTGATTTGATACCATTTGTTTCGTATCATTATATTGACAATTAATTAATTAATTAATTAGTTAATTAATTAATGTGTTTGATTCATGCCACCACCTACTACGCATACTACTACCTAATAAATTAAAATTAGCTAAGGCCAAACATCAGTACTTTATGTATTAGTATGTATATGAGATTAATGCATGTGAACGAGAAGACAAGTAATAAATTTAAATTAGAAAGCTGTATTTTTGTTTCTTATTCATCCAAAAATGGAATTCAATTCCATTACCGAAAATTATCTTTCAACGTTTGAAGTTATTGATGAATACAAATGAAAGAAAGAATAGAAATAGAAACAATTAATTAAGATATATGGGATGAGTTGCTCATGTTCATGGAGCAGATTCAACCCCTTCGAACCTGCACGAGTCATGGCCTGTAATATTGCCAAGAAACCAAAAAAAAAAAAAAAAAAGAAATCAGAAAATCGGAAATTCAGAAAATAAAATATCAAATTAACGTAATGTAATGTAATGGTAATTACTTGGGTCGTCAGTTGTCCGCACAAAAGCGCCACGGTAACTGCAAGCCGATGCGGAACCATTGTTGACAACGAAGAGAGAATGCATGGCGAACTCAGCGTGACTCCTCTTGTTGTTGGGCTCATAGCAAGCGCCACCCGGTTTAATTGGCGAGCAATCAACACCACTACCCGCCGCGCACGCGTAGTCAATTGCTTCTTCCAGGGTTTTGTCGTCAACTTCGACTGGCCTTGCAACACAGAATTTCTTGCCTTCTCTTAGTGCTTGAATTCCCAGATCTCCTCTGTCTGGCTCTGGTGCGGACCCAATCGGGGTTGTCGCAGAGCAAGGACCGGCCGTAATTGCTGCCAACGCCAACACCAACATCACCGCCACCATATTCATCTTAACGCTGCTGTTGTCGCTTCCCATTGCCATTCTCTATCTGTCTGTCTTTTCTTCTTTCCTTTCCCGGGATGACGATATTACTACGCATAATTCATACCTATTTATACTGATTAATGTACGTACATTATTAATTGTTTGTCATCTTCTTTTCCGTTTGTTATGCCGCCCGAGATTAAGTCAAAACTAAATAAAGTAATTAATTAGCTACGTTTAGTGAGAAGAATATAGTTCGGAAATCTTAATTCAGAATATGTCAAATTTCTTAATTAAACTTAATTTCTTATGATATATTCTCTTTAATAAAGAAATTAAAGAGAAAACCTTACTTAAAATTAATGATACGTCGGTCATATTTGTGTATTTATTTATAGGATAAATTTCTGCCTCAAGTTAATATATTAAGTTTCAAATTAATCTCCATTAATTATATCAAAAATAATTTCAATAAATAATCTAATTTATTAATTTAAAAATTTAGAGTTGAACTCTTAAAATTATAAATAAAAACTTTAAGTCAAAAAAATTACATTATTTTCCTGAGGTATTTTGTGATGCTATGTTAGATGAATTTATTCATCTAACTCAAAAAAATATGTCAGTAGCATAATATGAGGCAAGGTTTTAAGCATTAAGCCCAGTTTGCTACTTCAATAATTTCGAAGGAGAAAGACAAGACTAAGCGGTTTGTGAAAGGTTTAAAGCAGTCACTTCGACATGAACTTATAGTGTTGAACCTGCAGAACTATTCAGAAGTGGTTGAACGAGCCTTGATGATAAAACAAGATGAGAAAGAGATCAAGTAAATAGTGGAATCAAAGAAGAGAAGTTTTTAACAAAAGCTTCCTAGGTGGGGAGAGAAAAGACAAATGAAAAGTTAGTCTCCAATCCATGATAACCGAGGTCTTCGGAAGATGTCACGTGTGTGTTTTGAGTGTGGGCAACAAGGTCATCACCGAAATATGTATCCGCATTTAAGGTAGACACAAGGTCAACCAACTAGATTTGTCCAAGGAAGCACCCAAGATGACTAGAGGTCTCGTATACCTTTAGGTGTGTGTTTTGAATGTGAAGAACATGGCCATTATCGAAATTAGTGTCCATGTTTGATGCAGACACTGAGTCAAATAACTAACTCACAATAGGGGAATGCTTAGTTAGTAGCACAACAAAGAAATTATGAGCAGTTGCCTAAGAGTTCCCAAGTGTCAAAAGGGCGAGAAAGACCTAAAGCTCAGGGTAGAGCTTATGCTATCACTCAGGATGTGGATCGGGTAGATCATACTGTAGCAAAAGGTATTTTTCCCTTATTCAATACTTGGGCTAGAATATTATTTGATTCTAGTGTTACATATTCTTTTATTTCAATAGAACTTGTGTCTTCCTTGGATTTAGAGATTGAACCCTTAGAACATGAGCTATTAGTTGAAACGCCTATTAGAAGTAGAATAAATCTGCATGGGATGTGTCGTAATTGTGAAATTGATGTAGGTGGGTGTAAAGTCATATTTGGGTTAGTTGTGATGAAAATGGTGTATTATGATGTGATACTAGGATGGATTGGTTGTCATCTTTCCACGCCATTATAGATTGCCAAAAAAAAAGCGTAACTATTAATCTTTCTAACGATGAAAGATTTCATATCGTTGGAAGTAGGAGGACCAATTATCATTATACCTATATTGGATATAATGAACATAAAGATTATTTAGGATGGGTGGCAAGTGTGATGAGTTATGATGTTGATGATTCAATAACTTCAACTGTTCTAGTAATTGACGAGTTTCAAGATGTATTTCCTAATGATTTACCCGGATTACCCTCTAAGAGATAAGTAGATTTTACTATTGAGACGTATTATGATACCTCACAAATTTCAGTAGCCCCTCATAGGATGGCACCAGCTGAACTATAGGAGTTAAAAATTCAGTTGCAGGAGTTACTAAATAAAAGGGTTTATTTGACCTAGTACCTCTCCTTGGGAAGCATTGGTTTTATTTGCTAAAAAGAAGGACAAGAGTTTGAGGTTGTGCGTGGACTACAAACAATTAAACTGGGTGACAGTGAAGGACAAATACCCTCTACCTAGAATTGATGACTTGTTTGATCAGCTGCGTGATTCTAAATACTTCTCGAAGATCGATCTTCGATCTAGCTACCACCAACTGAGAGTTAGAGATAAAGATATCTCAAAGATGGATTTCCGTAATAGATATGGACATTTTAAGTTCGTAGTGATGTCATTTGGTTTAACTAATGCTTCTGCGGCATTTGTGGATCTAATGCATAGAATTTTCACCCCTACCTTGATCAATTTGTGGCAGTGTTTTTTGACGATATTTTAATATATTCAAAGTCAAAGGAGGAATTAATGTGTTTATCAATGAAAAAAAAACTAATAAGTTAATATTTGTATTCAGACATTTAGGGTAAAAAAAAAAAGAAAAATATCAATCATATTTAGATTTCAATCAAATTTAGATTTCAGTAAAATTTATATCTAAATTATATTCATACTTTAGACAGAAAAAAAGAAAAACAAACGTTACCTAAGTTTTCAAATCCTATTCAAAAATTAGTTTTTTTATAGACTTCAGACAAATTTAGACAAATATTTTTCTTATATTTTTTATTTTCATAAACTTAAAATCCTAATATGAATACGAAATCAAATGGGCAAGATTGGAACTTCATTAAAACATCAAAAACCTCTGTGTTTTGTCTCTTTTGTTTAATCCAATAAATGAACGAGGATGAAGAAAGAAGATGATGAACTTCTTGAAGCCTTACAACCACCTCCGAATTTTAAGAAATTGTGGATATCTAGCTGTAGATGCAATTGCCTTTCCTAAATTGAAATTGTTCACAATTTGCATCATGAGAGAATTAGAAGCGTGGGATTTTTATATTGTTGAAATGTAGAAATCACGCGACTTCTTTTTTTGTTAGAAATTTTTTGTTGTGCAAAACTAAAGATAATCCCAAACATCTTTCTTAGAAGACGACACTACAAAAATCGAAGTTTGCATGTTGTCCTCTTCTTGAAGAACTTATAGGAAGGAAACAGGACAACATTGAGCTAAGATATCTGACATTCCTAAAATCGAAATTGCTTAAGAAGTGCGAGCAGGACCTTGCTGTGTCCTCGAATGGCCCTTATGTAATTTAACTTGTTCTCTAGTTCTATTTTATTTAGTTGTTATAAAGAGTTTTAATTAAATGAGTTTTTAATCTTTTAGCATGGATTATTAGAATCCAGCCTTGGGTTTTTAGTGGAATGGCCTAAAGTTAACTTAGAATAGAAAGGCCACATATATTATAAGATAATTGGTTCTGAGTTTTCTAAATTGGAGTTAAGAAATCCGTAGTCTACTAGCTCTTGTGAGCCTAACTCAGAACCTAATTGTGTATTTAAAATGAGCTTTAAACATATATTTGATATAGAAAACATAATACATGAAAAAGAGTCATCTTTTGGTTTTTAATCTTGAAGCACAACATAGGAAATGTCTCTACACGCATGAGTGACTATATAGGGATATTAGGAGATACCCCTGAAATTTAACTTAAAGACATATACCCCTAAATATTTAAGATAAACAAATACCTTTTGAACTTTTGACAAAAGACAAATATCTCCTTAAATCTACTATGACGTTAGTAACTTCTATGCAAAATGACTATTGTACCCTTAATATTTAAAAGCCATATAATCGAACCATTTTATCCTTATTATTAATACATAATGATCAATGTAACCTTTTTACTTTGAAATAGTATAATGATAATTATATCCTTAATTAACAATAATCATTTTAATAATTATTCTTTTTTTTTACAATTTTATCTTAAAATTTCTTTCCTTTAATAATTTTCTAAACATAGGTCAAAGGAGATTGAAATTCAACTAATTTAGAAGGATTATTTTATAAAGCTTCAATAATTACTCTAGCAATTCTAATCTCATCAAAAGTGTCTAAAACACATACCTAGAAGTGATATGATGTAGAGGCCTTTTTTCTCGACTGATACTACTCTCGCAAACTATCTTACTTACTAGTATATTCTTTTCTACGACTTGATCACTTATCTCAGATTCATCAATTGAGGAGGTAGTTGCTAATCGCTTCAATTTCTCATTATTGAGAAAGATGATTTTCAAGAGTGTGTTTTTTAAGATTTTCTACTAATTGTTACTTAGATTAACACTTTTGAAAATCAATGTAATAACATTATGGTGAAGGTATTTTATATAATATGATTATATAAGATTAGGTCAAACATATTTTGAATTATTATATAAATTCCGTTATAAACTAAGAATTCATAAAATGTCAATAGACGATCATATGTTGGTAAATCTTAATCGTGAGTAATCATAAACTCTTCTTTATATCATTAAGTAATTTGAATTACCTATTAAGATTTGTTCTAAGCGCAAACTCAACACTTGTATCTTAGAGTTTTAATGAGATAAAATAGTTGGGCATGTGACCTACAGATATGGAATCCATTCATTCCTATCAAAAGTCAAAAAGACGGTTCTCTTAAGTGTTAATTTTGGAATTGAATAGTATGAGCGCTCAATTTATAACTTGTTTATAAATCAACTATTGTTGATACACCTAAACCAAAACTATGTCATTTTACCAGGTAATGCATGCAAAAGCATAAGTGCACCAAGTTACTCTTTAGGCTCAAATTGTGGATTGTGGTGTAGACAATAAAAGTAGGCTCAAGTGTAGCCCAAATGAACATAATGTCCTAGAGATAGTCCATTTAAGGGGTGCTTAGTGTTACGAGCTAGAGGAACAACCCTGAGACAAGCCTTGTTAGTGCGTTGCATATCTAATTGATTTCGACCTGCTTTGGTCTCATCAGGAGGACTCTCGTGCCATGACATTAGTGCCAATGGATTTATTATATGATTTAGACTAATGCATAAGGAACATAAAAGCCTAAAAAGTCTTTCTTTTTTTTTTCAGTTGAAAAACTTATTTTAATTAACTTAATTAAAATAAGTATTTTATTCTAATTAGGATTAATTACAATCATTGTTTTATTACAAGCATGAGTTTTAAACACCTCTTTTAAATAGGATTAAATTACACTAATTTAAATTCTAGATAAAGTATTGTCTTACGAAGGCAACTTGTATTACATTATATATCCTAATATGACTCCACATAACATACCATATAAACTACCAATGATCCCACATTGAGGGAGTCAAGATCAATTAGCAGAAAATCCTAAAGAAACACAATCTTGAAAATCATCTTCCTCTCTTCACAGCAATACAAAGTAACCTTAACTACTTTGCAGCAACCTTTGAACACCCAAGTCAACTTTAAAATATCACTTTATAGCATCCATACATTTTTCCTACATCCATTGGCCTTAAATTGGTTATCTTAACCTCCAAAATCAACTTGTTTGTAGCCTTAGAATTTTTCAAATTGCAATTGATCGTATTGAACATCGCCACAATCCAACCTATTAAATATTATTCTAATTCCTCAACAATTATGATCTACCCTTAAACCATGTGTTATTTTGCATTGATACCGGAACTAGCTTACTCCTACATACATCGTGGATTCATAATTCGCATTTGGTGCTTTTATTAAGCATTTTCTAGGTAAGGTAGTAGAAAGAGCAGATCCCTTCGTTCAAATTCAAGACAGTCTCATAAGGTTGCACGCCACCACTCTCAAACCATCAAGTGAGATTCAAGGGACGTGGTGGGCTTTAATTCTACAACTTAAAAAATAATGCGAAAGCTCAATTTGAATCTAGAGGCCCAATGATATATATCAATGGATTGCTGAAAGTTTTTATTTATAATTTTAAGAGTTCAACTCCAAATTTTTAAATTAATAAATTAGATTATTTATTGAAATTATTTTTGATATAATTAATGGAGATTAATTTGAAACTTAATATATTAACTTGAGGCAGAAATTTATCCTATAAATAAATACACAAATATGACCGACGTATCATTAATTTTAAGTAAGGTTTTCTCTTTAATTTCTTTATTAAAGAGAATATATCATAAGAAATTAAGTTTAATTAAGAAATTTGACATATTCTGAATTAAGATTTCCGAACTATATTCTTCTCACTAAACGTAGCTAATTAATTACTTTATTTAGTTTTGACTTAATCTCGGGCGGCATAACAAACGGAAAAGAAGATGACAAACAATTAATAATGTACGTACATTAATCAGTATAAATAGGTATGAATTATGCGTAGTAATATCGTCATCCCGGGAAAGGAAAGAAGAAAAGACAGACAGATAGAGAATGGCAATGGGAAGCGACAACAGCAGCGTTAAGATGAATATGGTGGCGGTGATGTTGGTGTTGGCGTTGGCAGCAATTACGGCCGGTCCTTGCTCTGCGACAACCCCGATTGGGTCCGCACCAGAGCCAGACAGAGGAGATCTGGGAATTCAAGCACTAAGAGAAGGCAAGAAATTCTGTGTTGCAAGGCCAGTCGAAGTTGACGACAAAACCCTGGAAGAAGCAATTGACTACGCGTGCGCGGCGGCGGGTAGTGGTGTTGATTGCTCGCCAATTAAACCGGGTGGCGCTTGCTATGAGCCCAACAACAAGAGGAGTCACGCTGAGTTCGCCATGCATTCTCTCTTCGTTGTCAACAATGGTTCCGCATCGGCTTGCAGTTACCGTGGCGCTTTTGTGCGGACAACTGACGACCCAAGTAATTACCATTACATTACATTACGTTAATTTGATATTTTATTTTCTGAATTTCCGATTTTCTGATTTCTTTTTTTTTTTTTTTTTTTGGTTTCTTGGCAATATTACAGGCCATGACTCGTGCAGGTTCGAAGGGGTTGAATCTGCTCCATGAACATGAGCAACTCATCCCATATATCTTAATTAATTGTTTCTATTTCTATTCTTTCTTTCATTTGTATTCATCAATAACTTCAAACGTTGAAAGATAATTTTCGGTAATGGAATTGAATTCCATTTTTGGATGAATAAGAAACAAAAATACAGCTTTCTAATTTAAATTTATTACTTGTCTTCTCGTTCACATGCATTAATCTCATATACATACTAATACATAAAGTACTGATGTTTGGCCTTAGCTAATTTTAATTTATTAGGTAGTAGTATGCGTAGTAGGTGGTGGCATGAATCAAACACATTAATTAATTAACTAATTAATTAATTAATTAATTGTCAATATAATGATACGAAACAAATGGTATCAAATCACATTAATTAATTGAAAATTTATCAATGATAATAGTTCAGGAATTAATTAATGAAACAAATGAAATAATTTTCTACCGTACTCGTCCACCAAAATGGCACAGTTCCGTGCCTTGAGATTATGTCGAATTTATATGGAGTTGATTGTCATCCAAAATTCTTTATAGTTTCTTGGCCCGCTTTTTCAACGTCCAAAGATATTATACTATATATATATATATATATATATATGTAATTTAATGGAGAAAAGCTAACTAGGATTCTTGTCATACGAGTTGTCATATTTTCACCCAACACTCAAATATAATTATGTATTCCCATTTTCTGTAACCATTAATTTTAAATCTTTTGATGGGTTTCAGTTTTTCAAAAAAAGCACATAATCAAATCGATAGAATAGTCCAAAAATAACAATTTTACCATGACCTAACCATATTTTATTAAGGGGTTCATAAACCAAGAGTCAATAAATGTCAGTTATTGACAGAGTGGAAGTGGGTAACAAAAACCCCTCGAAATAAATAGGCTCTATCAAACTCTACTCTTCACAGTAAGTAGTTGTCCTAAATGTGAATAAATAAAGGTCTTCAATAAGGAAAAGAGACACCAAAATACAAACTCTCATGTTATTAGTTAGCTCAGAGTGATCCAACTGAGTTCATCTTAGTTTTCGCCATGTTTCGAATAAAGTAGCAGCCAAGGTCGCAGATTTCCTTCTTCAATCCTCTATCTTCCGCCACTATTCAAGCAGTAAATACTGCCACAAAGAAGGCTCGAATCGCTGAATTGTCTTCCCCGTCGATTAATGCCTCTCCACAATAAAAATCTGTGATCTGAACAAATTATCACCACGGCTATGTCCATAAGACCTATATATGAATCACAAATCGGTGAAGATGATGTTCAATGCAAAAAGAAAAAAAACGTTGTCTTACTTAAAGTTTTGAAAAATAGTAATCTTTCAATTTCGTAAAAGGTAGCTTAATTACAAGTGATACAAATGTCGTCTTTTATATTAGGCAAAAGAAAAAAAAAATGAAAAAACCCCTAATTTACAAGAAAAATTTACAAAAATATCTACTGTTCACCCATATTTTTCTCAAATAACTAATTTTTAAAATTTTTTTAAAAAATGACCATCTCTAATTTTTGTGGACAAAATTGCCCTTAATTACCCAAATATTCCAATCCCTAATTTTGCCCAACATTTTGACGATATCCTCGTTCCCGAATGTTGAAGAAAGAATTGAAATAACATATTGAAGCCAATAAAATCTTCGTTTCAAATTTGAAATCCTTGACTGGTGTACATAAATGACGGTATAGACGGCGGCGAAGGTAGCTATCTTCACTAATTTATGATGAGAACTTCTGGGAAGGAATCTAGTGAAAAATTTCCTTCTTCAATCCGCTATCTTCTGCCACTATTCAAGCAGTAAAATGCTACCGCAAGCTCGAACTATCAAATTGTTTTCCTTATCAATTTGTACCTCTCCACAATAAAAATATGTGATCTAGAACAAACTATCAGCACGGCTATGTCCATTTGACCTACGTATGAATCACAAATTAGTGAAGACAATATTTTAACGATTGGGGACCTAATGTCGTAGATGTGTAGTTAGGATTACTAAATATGAAATGGTTTGTGGTAACACAAACTTTTATTTGGACATTTTGGTGAACTTGAGTTTTTAGTTTATGCATTCATGCAAATCTTTGATGCACAACTTGACATGGAATATTGCTAGGCATGTCAAGTGCAACTGATTATTTGTGTGGGCAAGCATTTGGCGCAAAAGCAATACCACATGTTTGACCACTTTTCCAATACCCAAATCAAATCAATTTTCACTTACATGTTAGCTTAATAATATAGATATTTAGACCCATATTAAAGAAGAAACGCCTGAAAGATAAAGAATAAAATCCAAATTCATAAAACTCCCATCAAAACTTTCTATTAAAGTCAGATCCAATGAATAATCTTTTTAAAAACGTTTTATTTCATCCGAATTAAAAGCAAAACAAAATCTTTAATTATCTATTATTAGAATTCCATGAAGATTAATATTCTAGCAAGCCTAAGGAAATAAGAGATATATAAAGATTGAGAAAGAGAGAGAACGGAAAACTTTAATATTCTAGCAAATCTAACTATATAAAAATCTAGTTTTAGCGATATCCTGTTTCAAGACAATAGACAATTCGTAGTGAAAGGAACCTTTAGCAATGACATTTTCATTGTCATTGCTAAAACATGAAGAAAAAATTATTAGGTAATTCTTACCTATGTTGAGTAACGACAACATCTTTGCTAAAGATAAACCTTTAGCGACAACTTTCCATATATTTGCCAATAGTATTGGTAGTATTTGGCATCAGAAAATGATAAAATGATTACTTTTAGTGATATAAAGATTTGTAAAGTTTACTGAAATTGGGATAAAAATGAGCAACATAATTAAGACTCCCAAGAAAATTTGTGGTTGAGTTTTGTCAATAATTTGATGAGGAAATTGGTCAGCAAAAATAATTGATCTATCAATTGCAATAATTGTTCCTTGATAGACATTGTGACCGAGAAATTTAATTTTTGTTTGGAAAAAAGATTTTTTTGAATTAGAGACAACTAAGCCAATTGTTTGGACTACATTGATAAAAATTAAAGGATTTTTAAAATGTTATCTATACTTGATGAAAATATTAAAACATTATCAATGTATATAATTAAAAAATTTGAATGAGGATTGAAAATCCCATTCATAATTCTTTGAAATTTAGAAAGAGCATAGATTTTATTAATTTGAACTTTTGGAATTGCCCAAGTATCTCAATTGCTGACATTTAATCTATTTTGATTGTTAATTTCATTTTTTATTACTATTTCTTCCTAATTAATGATCTCATCTTGGCCAACATTAGAAGTGGAGGTTGACATTGATCTAAACATAGAATTTATTTTTGAATTATTTTTCTTACAACCACTTACTGCCTTCATTGACCAACGGGCTTACTTTGTAAATTGTTGCAGGCAAGGAATGTCACCAGTAAGGATTTCATAATCCCATGAACAAATCCAAGCCAAATAAAAAAAAAATTGAACGGAAATCGAGTGAAATTGAAAATTTTGATTCTCTTTCGGTGAGAAGGGAATTTTGTTTGAAGGTGTCAAATCCTTCAAGAACATTTTGAGGTAGGATTTGAATAATTGGACCATAATAGTTTCACCAATCGATAACCAGTGCAGAAAAATCACATTTGGTTTGTTTTTTGAAGTAAAATAACCATTAATGTTTGAATTGGGTGCTTTGGAAAAGAAAGACGTTAAGCCAAGTTTGATGGTAATCCCATTAATTAGAACCAGGAGGGTCAAAATTTTGAGAAAATTTTTTGTATTGCTCGGGTTTCTCTACTCAAAAGGAGTAAGAAGTTTGAGAATTTGGACAGTCAAATGAGTTATGAGATTTGGATCATCTTTAGAATGGTAGTGTTAAATTCACATGAATCTAAATCAACCAAAACAAATTCATAAAATTTTTGAGTTTTTCAAAGATCTATGGGAATAAAATTGAAATCTACAAGAAACAATATTCTTGACAAATATCGGATTTTTTTGAGAAAATACATTTCTAATAAGATTCTTGCTTTCAAATCTTTTTAAAAATATTTCTATGCTGGTCCAACACTTCTTAACGGAAAAGCATTTTGTGAAAACATTATTTGTTTCTCTATTAAAAGATAATGCAATGTAAACTGTAGACTCTAAAAATGTTTTTGGAACTATTTCTAATTCAAAACATTGAGAAATACCAAGGGCTATCTCGGGTGAATTTTCTAGGGATTAAACCCATAATTGAAAAAGTTATCCTTTTGAAAAAACTTTGGAAGTTAAAGGAGCCTGGGATTACCTTTTGCTACTTTAGGAGCTTTTTCGTATCCACATACAATGTACCCTACATCAGAAGCATCTTTTTCAACTATTTTGAAGACATTTAGATGGTTATATGCAAACAGAAAAGTGATTTGATTTGTGTTTTAATTTGTTTGACAATTTCTATTTGTTCTTTTGTCCTAGGTTTTGGGTTTTTCTTAAGTTTTTGATGTAAAGGTTTGCAAAGTTTATTCAAATTGGGATAAAAATCAGGAACGTAATTGAGACTCCCAAGAAATCTTTATAGTTGGGTTTTGTCAATAATTTGATCAGAAAATTGGTCAGTAAAAATAATTGATCTATCAATTGGAATAAATGTTCCTTGATAGATATTGTCACCAAGAAATCTAATTTTTATTTGGAATAAATAGATATTTGACTTAGAGACAACTAAGCTAATCTTTTGATCTAAATTGATAAAAATTAAAAGATATTTAAAATATCATCAAATTTTGAAAAATTTTTTGCACTGCTTTATATCAAATCTATTTGTTTGGAATTAGATATCTAATCCAAGAGCTTGATCAAGAGGTTTATAATTAATAACAAGTCTTGAAACACCACGTTCAATTTCAACATTTTTATTTTCATAAAAAAGCTAAGCAACTCCATGGTGATTGACTTTTTCTTTTTAATTTTTTATTGAGATGCTCTTGAAATTTCTTTTTTGGCAATGATTCTCCAAATCTTGGTTCATTTTAATAGGTCGTGCTTTTGCAGGGATTTTCATAAATAATTTCTACAATGTTTTATTTTCTTTGCCAAAAGGCATTTCATAGGTCAAAACAAATTGTATTTTTAATTTTTTGTTGGATTTGTCATATCTTATTTTGGATGTGTGGTTCTTGGATATTTTTTTTTCAATCCTTTTATATTCTAATTCTTCTTCTAAAAAGTTGATTTGATTTTCTTTTTGTTAAATAAGACAATTGATTTATTTAAAGGTGAAATATTTTTTAAGAGGATTGACATCTTTTTTGTTTGGTTGGTGGATAAAATTAAAGATAATTTCTTGCCCTATTCCTATAGTCCTAATTCCATTGTTATCAACCATAAAAGATAGGATTAATCCTATAAATAGGGTACTTAATCTAACATTTTTTGAAATTAAGCTCTTTGAATAAAAGAAAAGTTGTTTTAAAACAAATTCCTTTGTGTTAAATTGTTTTTTCTTTTCTAATTTATCATTAATTTGTTCAATTAAGACAGATTGTTTGTTTTCTTGAATTTTGAGTGTTGTGATTACATTTTGATTTGGTGAATTTTAGTTTGGAGGACTTGAATGGTAATTTCTTTTAGTTTTTGTCAAAATTTTCAGGGATTTCTTTGAGATTGTAGAATGTTTGTAATTGTTGTGTTTTAAGGGTTTCACTTTCAAATGTTTTTTTTGACTTCTTTGGATATTCTTTTCTAAGATCACAAGCGCATATTTTAATGACAGCTTCTAATAAAAATTTTGGATCCTTTGTAAGGATATTCAATTCCCTATCACTACTAGAGGGCAAATTTCCTTTTCCCCCTTAAGGTTTTCACAAATATCTATTTACCTCCATGAAATTTTAAAAATTACCCGTTATATCCTTCTGTCAATTCAAATAACAGTAAATTTATGCTTTTACAATAATAACCTCATGACCTTACTTTATTATTTTATTAAATATTAATACTTTTAATATTTATTGTTAATTTTATTATTTATTAAATTTTATTATTTTGTTAATTTTATTATTTATTGTTAATTTAATGATTTATTTATTTATTAGTTAACTTAATGATTTATTATTTTCTTAATTTTATTATTTATTGTTAATTTAATGATTTATTTATTTATTAGTTAACTTAATGATTTATTATTTCGTTAATTTTTATTATTTGTTGTTAATTTTATGATTTATTTATTTATTAGTTAACTTAATGATTTATTATTTTGTTAATTTTTATTATTTGTTATTAATTTTATGATTTATTTATTTATTAGTTAACTTAATGATTTATTATTTTCTTAATTTTATTATTCATTGTTAATTTTATGATTATTTATTTTTATTTCGTTAATTTAATGATTTAATAATTTATTATTTATTGTTTTGTTAATTTTATTATTTATTATTAATTTTATGATTTATTTATTGATTCTTTGGTTAATTTAATAATTTAAATAAAATTTTATTGTGTATTGTGTTGATTAATTACGTTTTTACCCCTGAAATTTAAATTTTGTTGTTACTAAAGTTAACAGAAGGACCTAAAGGCTAATGTTTAAAATTTTAGGGGGGTAAGTGGATATTTGTAAAAACCTTAAGGGGTAAAAGAAAATTTGTCCCTCTACTGGATGTTATGGTAGATTACTAGTAAATATTGGAGTTTACCAGAAATCCATTGAATCCTTCAAAATATTATTGCGATGCACTTTAAGCTTAAACTTGCCTTACATAGGCTTACAACAAATTTCAAATCTGGAATTGAAATAATCTCTATTTCTAAAAGTAACAAATATAGATAATTACCAAAAAAAATTTCTTAAAAGAATATGAAAGTATAAATAGACAAAAGGAAATTTCTTTTTTTTTAGCTTAAAGCAAAATGAAATTTCTCCTTTTAACTTATTATGTATTAACAAAATAAAACATGTTCACCTTGCCCACGTGTCCTAAATAAGATGCAGTTAGTTTGGGTTTATTACAATCCATCTCTTCCAAGTGTTCGAGCCTAACTCATTAAGCCTCCATATGGGCTCAAACTCGAACTTTAACCATATAGAGGCCGAATAAGTCAGGCTCTAGTACCTTGAAGAGATGGATAAGAAAAAGTCCAGATCAACTCCACCTTATCCAAGACACATCGGCAATTTCGTGTCTACAAAACAAAACAAGCCAAAGAAAAGAACAAAATAATGGATAATGCTAGAAGAGTCGACATGTTTTGTTTTGTTAATACATAATAAGTGAAAAGGAGAAATTTCCTTTTGTTTGTTTATGCTTTTGCAAAGTTTTAAGAAATTTCCTTTTGTAATTATCCAGCTTTGTTTCTGTTTAGAAATAGTATTTCAATTCCGGATTTGAAGTTTATTATAAGCCTATATAACGCAAGCTTAAGCTTAGAGTTTGGTATGCGAAAAATTTTGTAAGAAAATATTGTGCTCAATTCATCAAAATAATATTTCGAAGCATTCAATTCTTTATGTTCATGTAAGCTCCAATATTTACTATTAATCTATCATATTAACATTTTATTATACATATCTTTTGTAATTCATCTAAATTTTGAGTAAAAGTGGAATAAGTGCTAAATAGTTTGTAAGAGTAATCTAAAAGTACACTCTTTACTCATTGTTGTTAAAACAGATCTTACAAATCAAACATTAGATGAATCCTAATATAAACGACTTTCTTGAACCCCCACTTGCAATCCAGACACCGAAATCTATACTCTCATATCTCTTATCTTAACAGAGCGATAAAATATTATAATAAGATTATAGCATTAGTGGAAGATTCCAATTATCCAACCAACTACTTATAGCAACAAACTTTTGAGTGGCATGTTAGTATTCCTCATTTGGAATTGCAGAGAAAAAAGGCTAGAAGAAGAATATACAATTCTTCTAAAAAGAGGACGGTTATCTAAGTTAAGTATCGAACTTTGGCATTTGAGTGGACTTCGAAAGGTTTCCAATAAGACCTAAAAGAGACAATAAGAGCATGAATCCTTACCTAATCCATCTCTAGTGAAGTGTCAGACCCACTTTTTAGATGGGTAATCTTTTTAGAACCTTGTCATAAAAAATGACATTTGCTCCATCTACTTCTTCTTATCTCACTTTCAAGTATACTAGAGTGGATCGGAAGAAAAACAAAAAAGTTATTATTATTGATATAGAGCAACAGCTTCAAAACTGGAATATTCCTAAGGTATCACCTTTTAAGGTATACTTGACATTTTGCAAGACGATGCGCACGTTTTGTCCTAATATCTACATGGAAACTTTTCTTAAAGAAAAGAAAAAGGTACTGTATTGCCAGATAAAGTACCTAAAAGATCTCAAAATCTAGTCACCCATCCATTATCACCGAAAATAAAGATGGTTTAGTTATGATTCATTTCAAGACTAGATCTTTAAAGATCCAAGACGAAGTTCCAAAGCGTCTAACATATCTTAAAGAGCTTCTTGGAATAATATTCTCTTCTCTACTACAGAACATGTAATGGGAATACTAGAAACATCCTCCCAAGTGTCTCGATCTATATATCAAGTGAAAATTCCATGACCTATTGCCACCTTCGGCTCTAAGCTATCAAATAGTCCAACACTAATCAATATCAACAATAATAACTTCTTTGTTTCTTTTTCCTGTCCAATTTATTAGACTTGAAAGTGAGATAAGAAGAAATAGATAGAGCAGAAGTCATTTTTTATGACAACATCCCAAAAAGATTAGCCATCTGAGAAGTGGGTATAATAGTTCATTAAAGATGGATTCAGCAAAGACTCACACTCTTATTGCCTCCATTGGGTTTTACTGTCAACCTTTCAAAGTTTACCCTAATGCTGAAGTCTGATATTTAGCTTGGCCTAATCATCCTCTTTCTAAAAGAATAGTAGATTCCTCTTTTAGCCTTCTTTTCTACTCTTCCAAATTGCAAATACTAGCACATAACTCAGAAATCCGTTACTGTAAATAGCCAGTTGAATAATTGGAATCTTTCACTAATGCTATAATCTTATTATAATATTTTATCGCTCTCTTAAAGTAAAAAATAAGAGAGTATAGATTTCGATATTTGAATTACAAGTAAGGTTGAGAAAAGTCGTTTATATTAGAGTTCATCTAATTTTTTATTTGCAAGGTCCATTTTAATGGCTAGCAGAGAGTATACTTTGAGATTACTATTTGTACAAACTACTTAGCTGTCATACCATTCTTACCTAGAATTCTAGATGAAGTACAAATGATATGTATAATATAATGTAAACATAATATATCAATAGTAAATATTGAAGCTTACATAAAGTGTTGAAAGCTTCGAAATATTATTTTGATAAACTAAACACAAGGTTTTTGTACAAAATTTTTTGCACATCAAACTCTAAGCTTAAGGTTGCCTTACATAGACTTACAACGCATTTCAAATCCAGAATTAAAATACTATTTCTGAAAAGACACAAAGGTGAATAACTATAAAAGAAAATTTCTTAAAAATATACAAAAGCATAAACGAACAAATGAAAATTTCTTCTTTTAGCGTAAAGCAAAATCAAATATCTTCTTTTAACTTATTATGTATTAACAAAATAAAACATGTCAACCCTGTCCATACTTTTCATTATTTTGTTCTTTTTTCTAACTAGTCTTGTTCTACTGATACAAAAAAGCTCACGTGTCCTAGATAAGGACGAGTTGGTCTGACCTTTTACAGTCTATCTCTTTAAGGTGTTGTAGCCTAAGTCATTGGGCCTCCATATGAGACTAAGTCCAAGTCTAAGCCCATTGATGTGTTTGAACCTAAGGAGAGGGACTCTTTTATCTTTTGCAAAATTTTTGTGGGGGTTAGGCCTTTGGCGCTTCCTTGACTATCTTAATAACAATGTCTAGATTTGGATCTCTTTGTGAACCAAATTGGTTCTACCTAGCGAAAATAGACTAGAAGTTATAGTTAAAACACCTAATAATGGAGTAATCAGAACTATCATACTAATGACTATCTAGTTTTTGGACAACTTCATCATGTAATTGCAACTCATTGATTCTTTTATGACTTTTACAATATTTTGTAGTGTACCTTGGTTTTTCACATTTAAAACATGTATATTTTTTTGTATTACCAAAAGAAATTATCTAGGATTTTTTGAATATTTTATGGGGAAATTTGTTGGTTTCTTAGACCTATTTAACTTGTAAGCTTTTCTCCTAAAGAGAGGTTTTTAACGAAATTGTCATCACATTTAGGATAAGATTTCTTTTTCTTATGCATGACACTAGAATATTGAGGTTCAAATTGTTCACAGAAAGATCTTAAGTGTCTCCTAGTTTGTGATTGTTCTCTTTTTATTTGCTTATGCAATTTCAATGCTTTACATATTTTCATACCTTCTTTTTGGATAAAACTACTTAAGTCACCATAAGTAAGCTTTTCATAGGGATTTCACCACCATATTTTTCTTTCATTTTGTCCCTAACTTTATCACCAAAAAGTCTAGGTAAATTTTCAAGAAACTTTTCTTTCTAAATTGGGTGATTATTATCTGGCCTAGAGATGACTCTAGTTAGGAAAGTACTTTATACCACCTAAAATCTTGGAGGGTTTAACCCAGTTATTGGACAATAACTTAGCATTTTTATCTTTAATGGTGGACGGATCACTAATAGCAAAAATCAAAGAATTGATAGCATCTTGAATATCATGACTGTTTTCTTTCTTAATGACAATGCCACTAGAATCTCTCCTAATGGCTCTAAGAACTTCATTCTTTTCATTTTAAGTGTGAGTATAATCCCACCATTCTTTTACCTGACTAGTGAATCCAATAACTAAAAGTTAAGCTATTGCATGATCAAAAGAATTAAGTTTGATTTCATAGATATTACCATTGTCATATGTTAGAGGACATTGAGCATACTATACTCAAACATTCCAACAGATGACATTGAGCATACTATACTCAAACATTTCATCTATGTTCCATTCAGAGATTGAATTTGCACTATATTTATTTTGGAACATTTGAGGTTTTTCTTCAATTATAATATCAGGATCACTATTATCTCTTGATTGACTTTCATTAGATTGATATAAGACATGGATTGCCTTAGAAGCAGAAATCTGAGGTGCATCTGGTGCAATCATAGACTTAATGGATGCAGTTCTTTCATTAATTGCATTTATAAACTCTTCTTTTTTTCGTTTTTGACACATGGGTAATCAATTGGGTGGACATTTCTCTTGGAATTTCATAAAGTTTGAACAAAGGCTTATCATCCCTTGGAATTTGACAAACGTGAGATTATGCACTTTGAACTGCTTGTTCAATTTTGTCTAACTGTTGACCAATAGTTTCTAAAAACTTATTGGTATAAGTGTTTTGATGAACAATGTTTGTGGTATCTTTTGTATCTTTTGTATCTATTGATGAAAGGCAATTTTGAATGAGGAATTAATAAGCATGAGGTTTTACTAAATGTAGATCCAAATCTAGATGATCCAAAACTACTACTAGAAACTATATTCAAAATTTCAAATTAACCAGGTTTCTTTCTAGAAAATTCAATGGTAACATTACCATTGGGTTTAGTCCCTAAGCCTTTGATTTTTGTATTTGAGTATTTTCTGAATTTTTAGCTTCTTCCATCTTTCATTTATTAGGAAGACTAATTTGATCCCATTTGATGGCTTTTAGTACGATAACATTGGCACTGTATGTGGAGACGAAAAAGCTCCAAGAGTAGCTAAAGGTGAATCCCAATCTCCTTCAACTTCAAAAGAATTTTCAAAAGAACAACTTTTTTAATTATGATTTCAATCACTAAAAAATTCACCCGGGAGAACCCTTGGTGTTTCTCTTAGACTTATTTTACGATATAAGCTGAACAGCTCAGGCAAGTCTTAGACACTGTCTTTAATAGAAATTGGCTAATTTGAGCCACAATGCCACTTAGAGATATTCAATTTCAAAATCTATAATATACACACACACATACATACATTTAACAATCAAACCTTAAGTTAGAACCATAGATGTAGTTGTTCCATAGGCAGGCAATTTAATGGTCTTTGAACCAGCATATCCTAGCAATCAAGGTCCTCAATGAAATATTTCAAAAGCAATTAGGATCTTAAAAACATAACAAATCTAGACAAAAAGATGTAGAGCTTCAAAATAAGTCTCCAAAATGTAAGCACATTGTTAAATATTGCAAAACAAAAAACAACAATAAAAAGCCCCCAAAAACAAAAATGAAGCAAGAATTTGTTAATGAAACAAGCTTGTGCCTTGGGCAAATTACTTGGAGCTTCTTAATAGCATCGCTATAGTTGTTGAAACTTACTTTATATAAAGTTTCCCACTCCATCTACTTTAATGATATTGTGTCTTCTGCCTTCCAAATCCAGTTTCTATCCCTATTCTAATATTAATCCATCATAGTTACCAGATCATGTGAAATAAAAACCCAAAAAAAGAAAAAAGGAATTATCCGCAGAACAACATAGTTGCTGCAAATTACCTAGTTCGTTGTCAACAGGACACATGAATGATCATAAAACAAGCAATGAATGATTGTGAAGACTGATGATTATAACTATTTCTGCTTATTCCTGCAAAAGTAATGAAATGATTACACAAACTATTGGTTTGCTAAAATAGAAGACAAGAGATGTTAACCTGATATATATATATATATAAGTATATATATATAGAATTTGATTATTACTAACCCTATGCAACATTCACCAAAATGGGTTCCTCTGTATCCTTCATTCTTGTAACGACAGATATTTGTATCTGAAAGTATAGGCAAATAAGTTTGGTTGCCCGAATAAACTAAGGTATCTCAAATGTATCAATTTTCCTACATCTTTTAGAATCCCTTTAATCAGGCTTTGCTTACACTATTATTAACATTGAATGACAGCATGCTTCCTCCTGAAAAGAGTCCATCAATGGATCATCATAACCATTAACTTCTACTGTGAAACATTCTTTCTTGCTTAGAGATTAGGCAATTAAAGTCATGTACCATATCATGCATCCTACAAGATATACCATCATGATCATCATATTCCTCATACTTTGAAAGAAAGAGCACGTCCCTAAAATGTTAAAATATTCATTACTAATAATAGTCTTCATCTCTAAGGCTTGATCTACACTTAGATACCCTAGAGCCATCCATAATTTAATTAATCCATTTTTCTCTATATTGTAATCTTTTGGAAACATAGCACAATATGAGAAACATCTAACTTTAGAGGGCAAACTAAAGATCTTTCTCCAACTCTTCTAGTTTTCACATCTCAGTACTATCTAGGACATTTTGCCGCTCTTCTCTTGTTTTCTTAAATCATTAAGAGGCTCCCTGTAGGACAATCATTCCCAAATGATTCTTTCATTGTGATAATTTACATTGACCCCATCATCCGCGCAACTATATCTTTACCTGTAATCAATAATTTACTCCTATAGAGACCATTCTTTATGCAATGGTAGAATCATTCCCGCCTATTATAATCTTTCGCACATCATCTACGAGAAGCAGAAAGTTTTTATCAGCAACTGAGTTTTAATTTGAATAGTTATCAAAAGAGATCGCAATTGACTTAAATTAGAAGCAAAGCCTCTTAAAGTTTCAAGGATTGCTCTAGCTACTACAAACTCATCAAATGGATTTAACACACAGACCCATACTGTTTCCCCAAAGTTTCTTTTTCCTTGTCACTATTGAAGACAAGTTCAGCAAGGGTAGTTTTGCCAATGCCTCCCATCCCAATAATTGAGATGATATAGAGGCAGGCCTTTTTGTTCATCACTACTCTCCCACAATTTACTTATCAGTATTCTTTTTCTCATAATCTCTACCACACATCTCAAACTCATTAATTATGGATGTACTTTGTACTCGTACTGGTTTCTCAACACCTGCTCTGTAAGTTTACATTAAAAGTTAAACATGTTTTTGTATTTGGGAATGACATCCAGATTGCCATTGATTTCTTTTATCTTGAGAGCAATGTCAAGACGCAGAAAGATTTGTTTGAAACCGAAGCAAAGGCCTAGAAAGAAGGAACATACCTTCTTAGGAACAAGAGCATGCTCAGCATCATCAATTCCCTCGATTCGCAATTTCATCCTTGCAGTGTTCCACTCATCCAACACATCTTCCATGGCGTAGGATGCATATGTGATCTGCTGCAGTCAAACTATGACAGCTTCTTCCTTCACTTGCCTTTGCTCTGCATCGTTGAGCACGGCTTGAATGGCTCGAAGATTGCTTGTAAGCTTCCTCACTTCTTCTTGAACACCAGTAACAAGCCTCACCTATTCACTTGTCTCTTGAGCAGCCACTGAAATCAGCTGCTCCGAGAGAGGTTGAAAAGATACATTAACCATGGTGAAATGAAGAAGAGAAATTCAAAAGTTATTGGGCGTGCTTTTTATGTTGCAAAAATGCCTAAAGAAGCTTAATTTTGTGTTATTAAAATCAATGTTATCCTTTCGATCCTTTATGCTGCAAGGAGAAAAAAAAATCAATTAAATATTAATATTTCACTTAATCTGTTTTCTTAAAGGAAGGTGATTTTGTTCCTTTTTATTAGAAAAAAGAGAAAACAAAGTTCATGTGAATTGTCGGCCAATTATCTTTGCCCCCCGTAAAAGAGGACATGAAAATCAATTACAACATTATATGGACCCATTTCTTGACCATGTATTTATTTTTTTTTTTTTTTTTCCCCTCTTTCTTTCAAGAATTTTTAATTAATTAATTCTCTTCGTTTTAACGAAGTCTTAAAGTTAATATAAACATGTTAAAGTAAAAGCATTTAATTCATTTAATTCCACTAAAAAAAATAAGTAAACACACGCACACTGTTTATAGATCTTTGAGCTTTATATAAATATATAGAGAGAGAGAGTGATGGAAAAATTTTTCATTTGCTTTGAAATTTAATCTTTTATTGCTTTCACAACATTTTTAATATAAAATAGTTTCTTCCGCAAGTCTATTTTGAAGGGAAAATTTGATATATGTATTCTAAACAATTGATATCTCTACATGGCTGCCATTATTATTTAATGGAAGAATTAGGTTTAATATTTCATTATTCCCGAAAATCTTATCAATATCTCGCTACCTTCTATTTTTTTTTATTAGTGAAAACTATTATTTTCAATGTATTTACGAAATATTCTTTTCACTGTATGACAAGTAAAAGCTGCTGATTGACTTTGCATTGAGTCTAACACATAAAAAATTAAATACATACTTTTTCTTTTGCTGACTATTCGGAATTTTTTTTAATAAATTCATTTAATGTGTCTTTTCCTTTAATTTTCTAAAAGTATTATTATTTTTTTCTCTCTCTTGAATATCCATACTTTTAATAAATTAGTTTAATAATTTTAAATAATATTATATTTTTTATTATGCTTGATAATCTTTTAATTAATTTCTTTTAACAAATTATATGATCTTTTGAATCTAATTTATCTTTTATAATTTTTATTTAGATTTATTTTTTTAATTTTTATTTATATTTTATTTAACAATATAAATAATTTTTCAAATTTAATTTATCTTTTTATAAATTTAATTTAATATTATTTATTTTATCAATTAATATTTTATTTAATAAAATAGATAATTTTTTAAATTCATTTGTCTAAATATATCAAAACCTTTTTCTGAAATCAAAACCTTGATTTCGAAATCAAAAATTTTTCCAACCAATTATCAAAACTTGATTTAAAAAAAATCAAATTATATCTTAAAAATATTTAATTCAATTATTAATATATAAAACAAAACGATTTCACATTTCATATAATCTACAAACCGATAAAATTAAAATTAAGCACTACTATCCAACTGTTGGACAACTTCATTCTCACTCCTAAACACCTCACGATCTCTAGCATCAACAAATATCTCGTCCCTGTCATACAGCCAAAAAAACAGTTCATCAAAATAGTATTAGTAATTTACAATAGCTTAATTTTAAATTAAATTAATGACTCATTTACTAATATAATATTAAAATTTGCTGGTTAAATAATGTAGTATCACAATGTTTAAATTTTAATATTTGCAATAATTAATTAATATCATTTAATAATATAATATATTATAATATTTTAATTACTTTTAAATTTTAAAAACCTATTGCAATTAGATCTCAAAGTATTAACATTAATAAATTAATTTTCTCTTACCTTTGTTAATTAATTTTATGAAAAGTATGACAATTTAAAAAATTAAAATTAAAAAAAATTAGTTCCACTCGTCATTCTCTATTTCATAAATGTAATAGTTAATAAAGAAAAGCTTTCACTTTTTTTTTAAGACTGTATTTTAGAAATATGATGTATTTACATAGGATTGTGTTCTCCTATACATTCCCAATTTAGGAATGTATTAACTATTATTTTCATTAAACTTGTATTATATTATAATTCATAGAGCTTCTATTTTTGTTTTTCTGCCCCAATTTGTTGGTCTGATAAAAGAGTATTTTTATATATATCTCTCCTAAGTTTGCAAAAATCACAAATATATAAAAAGTTTGTGAAAATTTACAGGTATCTCCCCTACAACAGTAATTCTATTTTGTTGACCGTTAGTTGATCAAGTGAGAAAATTAAAAAGTCTATAACACCCTTAACACACTTTTTATCTTGTGTAATTTCCACGAACTTTAGGCAGATATGTCAAAATATCTCAAATTTGTAATTATTAATTTTTTACTTATTTTAATTGCTTACATTAGATAATAATAATAATAATAATAATAATTTCTTTGCGATTTTGTTTTGTATTTGTATATTATGGTTTGGTTTTATTTTTTTTTTTTGTTTTGATTTTGATTTTAATTATATTAAATTTAATTTGTTATTTTAATTGAATATATATAAACTTGAATTTTTCACAAACTTTCTATCTATTTATATTTTGTTATATATATGTATATATACAATTAAAATTATACATTAAAATATTTCAAATAAAAAATTAATAAAACAAAATATTAATCCACACATACAAAGCAGCAGCCACAAAAAACAATTAAAATAGTTTGTTAGGAAAAAAAAAAAAAGAAGAGATATAGTTAGGTCGTTAGGAATTTTTTTTTTTTTATTATTATTGTTTGTAAATGTAAGCAATTAAAAACAAAATAAGTAAATATTAATAATTAAAAGTTTAGGATATATTCACATACCTTCTTTGAGGTTTGTATAGAATTTACACCTAGATAAAAACTGTGTTAGAGTATTTTAAACTTTTTAACTTTCTCAATTGGTCAACGTTAACAAAATAAAATTATTGTATCAGAGAGGTAGCTATGAAGTTTTATAAACTTTTTATCTATTTGTGATTTCTAAAAACTTGAGGGAAGATATGTAAAAATACCATCCGGTCAAGATATTGATAAGGCATGGTTAATTTAAGGAGAGAACATTCTGGCACGCATATTCTTTTTTTACTTTTTGAATTATCTTTTTCTATTTTTATTTATATATTATGTGACACTTTAATTTACTTTTTTATGTTTATTATCCATCCAAACCAAATGTGTTTTTCCTTGTATGGAATCAATCTAGTCTTCATTAAAAAAAACTTAAATCTATTGTGAACTTAAATAAGGACTTCAAAAATATTTTAGACATTTTTTTTTTTGGTGTTTATGTTTAAATTTCTATACATTAAAATGGTGGCCTATAAAATTAAGTTAAAACAAATTTACTCCACCTAAAATAATTGCCACCTTTTAATGTATAAACAGTGAACCACGCAAAAAGAAAAGCATTTACGCGGGCCCATCGTCTTGCTACGTGAAGAGGCTTTATCCCAGCAGCAAGAATAATTACAGAAGCAATGTTGCTCCCAGCAATAACCCACAACGACGGAAAGGCCAAAAGATGAAGAGAAAAGAGCAGTCAAGAAGCTCCTACGTAATCATGAGAGTCGATAGCTTGGAAACCCACACGCATCCTTTGAAATCAAGCTACGAGCTAAAGCAGGAGGCTAATCCCACCAACCGAAAGAAGAGCAACTTAGACCCAAATTCGCCATGTTATCTGCAACATTGTTGCTTTCTCTCTGCGTAAACCAAAGGAGTAATTTCATTTTAGTCCCTAACTTTTTTAAAAAAATGTCACATAAATTAGTATATTTCACATATTAGATAAAAAAAGTTTTCAAATTTTTTAAAAATCATCACTTTGATCGGAATTATTTCGCTCAATGTCACATAAATTCCTTGACCAAACTTTTATCTACTGTTAACTGTTAGATATTTTTTAATATAACCCTCTTAATACTAATAATTTTAATTTCATCGAAAACTTTATACAAATTATTATATTACTCATACACATTAATTTTTTTATCATTTTTATCTTTATTTTTAATAAGTAAAAAGATAAAATCATATGTTTATAAAGAATTATTTTTTGTTGATTAAGTTTATAAAAATATAATTTTATCTTCTTAGTTATTAAAAATAAAGAAAATAAAACATGTAGGAGTAATATGATTGACCTTCATAAATTTTAGAGTTAAATTAAAAATTATTATATTATAAAAAATAAATTAAAAATTATCTAAAGACTAAAAGTAGACAAAAGTTTGTTCAAGGAATTTATGTGACATTCACCGAAACACTTTAAATCAAAGTGATGATTTTAAAAAAATTTGAAGACTTTTATATCTAATATATAAAATATACTATCTTAAGTGACATTTTCTGAAATGTTAGAAACTAAAATAGAATTACGCCCACAACAAAAAGTATGTCTATATTAGAAAAAAAAAAAAAGTCTATTGTGAACCTAACCGAAGATTTAAAAAAGAATTTAGACATTTTTTGTCTTTGTGTTTAAACTTAGCTATACAGTAAAATGGTGGCTTATAAATAAGTTAAAATAAAATTTATTCCACTTAATAAAAGTTGTCATCTTTTATAATATACATGTGTGCATAATTAAAATTATTTATTTATATATCATAATTATTGATCACAAACTATAAACTGACCAGAAGTTATTAATACATAATCATTGATTTTAACAAGTATTCAATGAAACTTTTTGATAAATAATAAATGACATTATTACAGTAACATTATATTAAAAAAATTGTAGATATAATCATTAATTTATTATAATTTTACTTATATATTAGTTATTAATTATAATTTTAAGTAAGTAAAAATTCTAATGATTTGGCTAGCATGACTCGGCCCCAACTAATCAGTCAACATCAATGAACAGTCATCTTCATAAAAAAGTTTTTTATGACAATATAATCAATTTATGTCAATATTGGACTGCAAGATAATTAAAATTAGGGTTGAAGATTGCCTTAAATTAATATTTTATATATATTATACAATCTTTATATATTTCTCAATTGAAAAACAAATTCCTGAAAATAATTATGACTTCCGTTAATTTTCCCAACATAAACCAGCCCAGCAGCTGACTACTGCAGGTTAACCCTAAAAAGTAATAACCGATTGTTAAGACATATATATATATATATATATATTCATATCTCTACCTCAAAAAGCTTTTAGTAATAATTTGCAGAAATAATGATCTTTGATTTAAAAAAAAAAAAAACAAAGCAAAGCAAAGGCTAAGATTAGGCCAAATTTATTAATTAAAAAGAAACAGGGAGTAAATACAATAAAAATGAGGGCATGAAAACATGATTCTTTAACAAACTCAACACAGCCAAAAGCATTAAAGCATTTGAATTATATATATATAATCTCCGAGAGCTTAGAAGAAATATTATTAATGAATTAGCAAAAAAGTACAAAGGCAAAGAAAGCCCCAAAAGACTTGACAAATTAATTAAAAAAAAAGGATGAATAAAATAGAAAAAGAAACTACAACTAGCTAGTAGCCAAATAGAAATAAAGCAGCAAACCAAAAGTAGCACGTGTGCCAAATTAAACTAATAATTATTTTCTATAAAATTAAACTAACTTTTTTATTCCATCTTAATTAAACTAATAATTTTTTTAGTAAAAAAATTGGAGAAAAATTAAACTAATAATTAATTTGTAATATTGAAAATTATATACGAGTCTGTAAACTCAAATTTGTTATAAAAATTACCACATAAATGAGTAATATATTAAACTAATAATAATTTTATATGAAATTAAACTAATAATTTGCAAAACTAATTGAAAAAATAAAATTTTTTAAACTAATAATTAAATATGGGTTTATAAATAAAAATTAATTTATAAAATTATAGTCAAGAAATTCAAATCTAATTGTTTAAAATTATTAAACTAAATTTTTTTACTAAAAATTATTAGTTTAATCTCATACAAAAATATTATTATTATTTAATGTTACAAAATAAATATTTTCTCTGCAATTTAATAAATTGATTTAGTTTTATATACTAATAGTTAAATGTAATAAATTTATTAAAAAATTGATATAAAATAATTATTAATTTAATATGCATGACAATAGTATGTTCCAAAATGTTTATTTATATACCATTAGTTACAAATATTATCTTAAAACGTAGCTTAGCCTACTAGTTGAAACCCTTGCAGTAGGCTATAGTTGATTCGTGGTGAAAGTAATTTTTTTAGGTAGTCAAATTCTTCCAAAACCCGACCCGAATTCAAATTATAACTCAAGTTTAAATGGATCATTCAGGGATAAAATGGTAAATTCACAAAAAAGTTAATTTTAACTAAAAAAGTGACGACAAGGGAAAAATGAGTATTTTGATCGAGAAGAAAAAATAAAATTTTAAATCTAATCGATGTTGACTTGGATAATCAATATTAAATGACAAAAATAATTTTTCAAAATATATTAAAAAATCAAAATTTCAAAAATATGCAGTAGCTGTATATTAACAATTGTAACTCTTAAAATCTTCAAAATTTCAAACAACCCTTCAACTTTTCTAACGAATCCTTTTTATTTTGTTCTGTCGTTTTATTGCTGTTTGGCTATGGATGATAATCGGATGGGGGTTGAAGATTTGTCGATTTACATAGAGTTTTTTAAATTTTTTAACGCACTTACATTTTTGCAATATATATGCTTTCATGTTCTTTATTTTCTTAATTGTATATATACGTAAATGTGTGCAAAATTTTGTCTCCAAACTCTATGGCATGGCCAATTATTTATTTGTAATTATAAACTAAAAAGAAATTTTATTTAATATTTTAGTAAAATAAATAAAAGAAAGAGTCCAATTTTTTCTTAGTCCTAAATTTGGTCTAATAACTCTAAAAATTCTCATTTATTAAAAATAGCAATTATATCTATATCATTATAATTATTTAAAATAAATAATTACTAAATGTCTAAAATTTGATAAAATAAAAATATTATACAAATTACATTAACTAAATAATAAAAAAATTATTTTTATGGGATAATATAAATATTTATAATATATTATAAATTTATTCATTTTTATTTTCATTGATATTTATTTTAATTATAATTTAAATATATACAAATATATTTTTATTTAAACTGCAATATAATCATAATTTTTTGATAAATATGTTTTAAAATAAATAAATTAATAAATCTACATTTTATTATATTACTATTTATTTTTACTTAATTTTTAACAATTATGAATGTTTATTTTATAAATAATTACAACACAATTACTTTACTAATATATTATAAAAGTAATATTGTTATTTATTTAATTAATACATTTTACATCAAAATTTAGAAATTTATCAGTTATTTTTTTAAAATAACTATAATTATATAAAGATATACTTATTATTTTTAATAAGTTACAATTTTTAAAGATATTTTTAAAATTACTATAACTAACAACAACATTAGATGATATTAGATAACCTTTTAGGATTAAAAGAATTTTATCCTAAAAAACGTATCATAATAAAATTGTGTAAATTAACATATTAGTTTTGGCAAGTGAAATTGAATCGTAAGGATGAATTTAAAATAAATATTAAATCAACTTTTTTAACTTATCACCTCCATTATTTTTTTAATTTATTTAATATAATTTGTTTACAAGTTATATAAGTTAAACTAAATATTTATCTTGATATTATTACGTTAAGAATTACAATTAAAAAATTTTCAACCAATTTCTATTTTTTGTTCAAATTATTTTTAATAAATCTTATGTTTTTATTCAAATTACTCTAAAAAATTTCAATCTTATCTTTATCAATATTACTTTCTAGATTTATTATTTTGTATAATTCTCACTTGTAATTTTATACTCATTTAATAATTTGTGAAAATAAGTTGTATGTTAACAAAAATTAACAAGAAACGATGTCGTTTTGTCATAGTGTCTAGTTGCTTCAGTATAGTAATTAGTTATAATGTTTTGTGTATATACAGTGATATGATACAGTTGCTATAATATTTTAGCAAAAGGATGTTGTATTGATACACTGAGCTATAGTGTTATATATATATATATATATATATATATTCATTCAGGTCAATGGTTATAGATAATTTAATTTATACTTGATTAATTTTAATTATGGAGTTTTTTGATTAATTTTAATTTTATATCAATTAATTAGTTCTTTCAGGTCAAAAGGTTGTAGAAGATATTTGTTGATTTTAAGTATGATATTCATTGCTTATTAACAAATTTATGTTAATTAATTATTAGCTGTGCTTGGAATGCATTGTCTGGAAATTAAATTAATGGATAATTTAAATTAATGTTTTAATGTTTATACAGACAATTTGGCTTTGCCTCTGCTTCTGTCTAAATCTAATTAGGAAAAATTAAACAATTTAAGGACAATACCATTATTTTAATATCATACCCTTTAATTAACTTTAAAACAATAATTAGCATGTTTAAAACACTATTTTATTACAATAATAAATCATAGAAAAAATGTCCGATATGTTTTTTATTTTTAGTTATCTCAATCTCTCTTTCTTGTTTGAAAAATATCTCAAATCTCTTATCGTCACTCTCGTTAATTTTGTTATTGTTATAATTTACATTTTAGAATTAATTTTATTTTTATTCCAACAAATGGGACCATATAATAAAAACTATAGATAATGATACATCATTATTAAAAACATTAAGAATTTAACAATTTGAACCCATCAATATAAAGGCATTTTTATATTTAGCAAATCTTATTATATTATATTCTTCTCTTATTAAAAAAAAAAAAAAAACTTATGATGTTACACTTTAAAAAATGGCCCATCAGCACACAAGCATTTCTATCTTTAGTGGAACGCACGAGTTGTAAATGGAGGCAGTTTATGCAGTGTCAAGAAACCACAAAAAATAGGTACTTATTGAGCAACTGAGGTAGAAGCGAAGAATATTCTGATACATTATTGTCTATAGTTGATAATATTATAAATAAAATAATTAAAAAATGTTTATACTTGCTAACAAAAATCATTCATATTTTGTTGCAATAGACATCATTGCAGCAGGATAAACACAGATAAAAATTTAATAACAATAAATTCCAAGTACCTCCACACTTTATATGTAATATTTTTATAACACAAATATTAAACATTCCCATATGTTTTACATTTTTGATTTTTCTGCCTTCATGATTAGGTTGGATAACACTATGTACTTTGTTTTATCTCTCCCTGATTAATAAAATGAGTAAATGAGTAGTTGATTTATTAAAATAATATTTTTAGCATTAAATTAAAGAAAATTATTGATGAGCAAATAGCACCTGATAATGGGGATAACATTGGGAGAGAATTCATGTAAATTTATGAAAAATGAAATGACAACGGGAATAAATTAATTTCTAATTTATGAATGGGACGGGGATTAGTTTATTTTTTCCCACCCCACCCCTATTCTATTTTTTTTATTAAAATATAATATAAATATATTATAATTTATAAAACTAAATTTTATATATTTAAATATAATTTTATAATACAATTTTTTTTAATTATATATTATAATTAAATGTAATTAGTAATAAAAAATTAAAAGGTCATGAATTATGAAATAAAAAATAGAATATACAAATAAAAAGTTAAAAATTAAAAAATCCTAAATTATATTTTCAATAATATATTAATAATATTTTTGTTTAAGTTAATTAAAGTTTTATATTACTAAAATTAATTTATAAAATAATATAAAATAGAAAATTAATATAGGGATGGGAAACTTATTTCCCATTTTAGAATTCTTCATCCCCGTCCTATTAAATTTATTGAGGAATAGGGGAAAAAATAGGGTCAAAATAGAAAACAAAATGAGGAATGGAACAGGCCTTCCCACCTCCATCCTGCCCTATTGCCATCCCTAATAAAATTGAATCGAATTCGAAATATATAAATTATGAAATTAAACCGAACCGAACTAAACTACTCATTTTTTATTTGAGAATTCTACATTCTCATTCCATTAAATTTATTGAGGAATAGGGTGAAAAATATGGTCAAAATAAAAAATAGAATGAGAAATGAAACATACTTTCCTACCTCCACCCGGCCCCATTGCCATCCCTAATAAAACTGAACGGAATTCAAAATATATAAATTATGAAATTGAACCGAACCGAATTAAACTAGTTCGGTTCGGTTTGGTTCAGACCCAAGTTTGGTTGCTAAGTAATACTTCAATTCCACTTCTGGGTTTGGTTATGGAAAAATTTTATATGAGTCCTTAAGCTATATACAAATTACAAAAAATAAATAATTTGTTAAAAATTATAATATGCTCCATTATTTTGCATGAATTATTGTAAAAAATTTAACGTAATTATTTACATACAATTTATCAAAATAATAGAGGTTACATAAAATTTTACATCAACTTACGAATTGATTACTTGAGAACCAATTAAAACCGAACCGAACTGCATTGAATCGAACAATTTGATTCTGCTCGATCCTTTAACCCTACTTTGAAATGCTATTTTACATTAATTATAATCATGATTTGGGTGGGCTTTGATTTGTGGGAAGAATCGCTTAATATTGATGTTGCAGTTGAAAGGAAGACAAGTAAATTGAGCATCTACAACAATTTTTAATAATAATTTTTGGAATATTGTCATTTCTTACCCAAAATATTTTATGAAATACATCTTACAAAATTAATTGTTTGAGATCCATCTTAAAAATATATTTAAAAATATATTAAAAAAATCCATCTTAAAAATGGTAAGAACCGAAAGTTGTTTGCATTATTACATAATAATTGTTTTTGGCTGGCTTAGTTGCTACCTTCTTTTTAAAAGAAAAACAACAACACCAAGGTTACAAAGAAAATGAAAAACCATTTTTTTTTAACCAAAAAGAAATAGAAGTTTAAGATATATAAAAATATATGCGTCAAAAAATCTCTGTTTTTTCAATTTGGGGTGAAAAGGTTAACTTATAATATTATGATAACATTATTTTCTTCTTAAAAATCTATTTTTCTTTATTTCAGTAAAAAATTAAACTATAACATCTCTTCCTTTTTAAAAAATAAAATAAGCATTTTTTATAATTATAATTATAAGATTGCATTGGATTTTCTATTTGGAATATTTCTTTTGAAAATTTATTTTTGGTCTTAACAGCTTCTTGTTGCATTTCAACAGGAGAGCACATTGTCATGTGTTAGAAATTTTGAAATTGCAACACTGTGTGACACCTAACTCAGCTTGTAGAAAAACTGAACTATGTAAGCCTTATATAGCTAAGATCAAATTGGTGTGCTTGTGTGTGTTATGAGTGGAGTGAGTTTCCTGCCCAATGTAAGCAAAAAGGAAATGTTAAAAAAAAAAAAAAAGAGTGCAAAACGTAAGAGAAGATAGAAAAATGGTAAGTGTTTTTCTTTCTTTCACCAAAACAAGCTCTACACATATATATGTACATTTTAATGGCTAAGATTTACCTTAACAAGCACTATGAATGCCTATGATTACAAGCGAATGTTTTATACACAAATAAATACAAAACATCTCACCTAACACCATTAACACAAATTGGGCCTTTTGGGTATGAACAGTCCCGGAGTTACAGTACGTGCTATAGTGTCAGGCTGTTCTTTGTTCTATTTTTTGCTCAGCTCAATAAAGAAGGGCCTAAATGTAATTTTGCTTACTACCCCAATGGTGGTTTTAGCAAACATACCTATTGTGGTTATGGTAGGAACTGCTCACGTGTACGGTGTAATGCCTAATGCTCGTGGATGAAGCACGCGTGCTTGCGGCATGTGACATCCTCGCCTACCAAAATTCTTGATGCCCTCATTAAGCTCTTCAACTTGTACTCTTCAACTTGGTTTCGGAATTGCCATAAGTTTGTTTCTTGCTCTCAGCTAGCTTCGTTGTTTGGAAGGCTCTTCCATCTCACCAAGAATTCCGAGTGTTTCAGTACTTCGCTTTGCCAGACGACTTAATCAATAAGTATCTCGGCCATCTTATGATCATAAGAGGTTATATTGGTGGGTGGTGCTCTATGCAACTCCTTTTGTTTTGAATTTTTCGCATTTTCATAGTTGGGCTTCAATGAACTCACATGGAAGATCGAATGAATTCTGAGCTTCAGTGGCAGCTCGACATCATACGACACTTTTCTGACCTTCTTAAGGATAGGGTAAAGTCCTTCGTATCTTCGTACCAACCCTTTATGCATTGACTGATAAGCTTTGATTTGTTGAGTTGGTAGCTTCACCATAACAAGATCACCGGATTAAAACTCTAATGTCTTGCGATCCTTGTTCGCCTATTTCTTCATTTTCTTAGATGCTTTATTCTATAAACCTTGGTGACATCGAGCTATTCTTGCCAACCTTTTGCCTATTTATACATTGAAGGGTTTGGACCTGTATAGCCTTTCACCAAATCTTATGGCGTGTGAGGTTGTCGACCTATCATTATCTCAAACGGGCTATGTTGCATCACTCTACCTTACTGCAAGTTGTATGAAAATTGAGCTATATTGAGCAACTTCGCCTAATCTTGCTAATTAGGGCTAACAAAATATCTTAAATAAAGCTCTAACAATGCATTCACCCTCTCAATTTATTTGTTAATTTGCGGATGAAAACTTGTTGAGAAGTATAGGTTCGATCCTATCAACTTGAACAACCTATGCTAAAACTTTTTGGTGAAATGAAAGTCCTAATCACCGATAATGGTCCAAGGAAGACCCCAATAGTTGACAACATGCTTGAAAAATAAGCAAGCAACATCCTTGGCAGTGTAGTCTCATTAGACTAGAATAAACATTGCATATTTATATAGCTTGTCGACCACGACCAAAATAGATTCGCATCCCTTGGATTTCGATAGTGCGGAGATGAAATCCAAGATAATACACTCCCATGGGTGTTCCAGAATCGGAAGAGCTTGGAGTAAATCGGAGGGTTGCTTTTACTCGGCCTTATCTTCCCATCGCAAGTTTCCCCACTTCAAAATATGGTTCTCAACAATGTAGAGAATGCTGTTTTCTATCTAAAAAGGTCTTGTCTTACCTTCTTGGGCAAATTCAATGAGACTTTTGACAAATAGGTCATGTGCTAAGCCCTTTTTAACAAGATCCAATACATTGGCTTGTCTTGGCTTGTACTTCATGAGCATTTAAAATGCAAGCAGAATCGCTGAAAATGCAAAGGCACGAAAGCACTTAACTTGCAAAACCAGCATATGCAAGTTCTTCACCTAAATGCCAGAGTGTGTGAGCAAGTTAGTTCACGGATGAACAGTACATGCATGAACAATAGGCTGTGAGTATAATGGGTGAGACAAAAGGCTTACGAGGCTAAGTGGGGCGTGTTGAGAGTATGCCCGACTTCCTACCCCATTAAGGCATAATTGTTAAGCAAGCTAGTCAGAATACGAGGGGTAACTTAGCAACCCAACATGGCTTGCTTAGTCTTGTGACCCAATAGCCCCAACTTTTAGAGTTAGCAGTGGTAGGTAGGATTTTTCTTATTTTAATATAACATATGTATATAAATAAATCTTGGCTGTCTAATTGTGTAAAGTGGTGGCAAATCTCAACCATTTATTTGCAAATATATATTGTTTACTGTTTGTGAATAAAAAACAAGCCATCGTTTCCTTCTCTAATTGAGTAGTCTGTGGGTTTCTTTTCTTCTTCCATTTTCACTTGCACTCTTGTACTTTGATTGTGCATTCTTTCACCGCTCATGCCAACACATACACAAATTGATCTTGAGTTAATTAAGGCTTATTTGGTTTAGTTTACAAGTTATTCCAAGTGTCGCATAGAGTTAGAAATCAGTCAAATTCTAAGCCTGTGACAGTGTGGTATTAGAGCTGATTTGTATGGCTTTTTTGTGGTAAAAATCTCTGCAACTTGTGGTGAATTGGTTATTATTGCTAGTTTAAGCAATCTTGCATTTTAGAACCTAGGTTTTGGGTAAATACTAGCCCAAAATTCTGGGTTATAGAGCCTTGATTGTGTTAGAATCCATGGTTGTTATGGAAAAATCTGAGTTTTATGGCCGAATTATTCACTATTGCCGTGAGTTTATTGTTGTTAGAACTTAATTTATGCAGCAGTTATGGTTGGCAAGAATTAAGTTGTCCTTGGGCAATATTTATGAGTGTTTCAACATTTTCAATGATAAAGTGACAGAATGCAAGACGGATGGTGCTGCCGTTGACGAAAATTGACTTCAATAAGCTTTCAACATATTTATCGATTCCATGAAGCTAGCTATGGATGAATTTATGGGAATGGTGTTGGCTCAGATTGATGGCATGAAAGCAGAGTTAAGAGAGGTTTGAGGAGACCTCATGCTTTGCAAAACTGCCATTGCTTCAGGTGTAGGTATGAGCATAGTTTCGAGAGTTAAAGTTTCGAATCCGCTCAAGTATGAAGGCAAGAGGGATGCCAAGGAACTTGATAACTTTGTGTAGATGATAGAGCGTCATTTTGGTGTCATTCGGTTGCAAGAAAATAAGCTCAAAATCAATATTGCTACTCTTTATTTCGATACGGTGCTATGGTGAAGACACCGACATATAGAGATAGAGAAGGGTTTATGCAGGATAGATACTTGGGAAGCATTCAAAAGTGAGTTTAAGTGGCAATTCTACCTTGAGAATATAGAGGAGATTGCAATTTGAAAGCTCTGAGAATTGAGGCAACAAAGGTCGATAAAAGAGTATGTGCAGGAATATAATTAGCTCATACTTGAGATCACTGACATGTCAGAGAAAAGTTGTTTGTTTTTTTTTTGTTGGTGGTTTGCGACCATGGGCAGAGTAAGAGTTACGAAAAAGAAATGTTCAAGACCTTGCTTTGTAGGTATCGGCAACGGAGTGCTTGATCGAACATCGCTGAGAGTTTTCAAAACGTGACCGGAACTAAAGCACGACCAAAAGTAGCCGTGAAAAAGGTGGGAAATGAAGCGTCACAAGTAAAAAGCCCAATATAGTATGAGGTAGCCACCGAAAAGTCTCAAGCAACGAGATAATAGTAAAGAGTATTCCAACATATAGCACGAGTAGAAGCAATAGATGTGCTACTTGTGTTACGAAGATCATCATATAAGAGTTTTTTTGTAGTGGAAGTGATTCAATGCCATTCTTAGCTCATATGAAATAGTAGAGGATGGCAAATTGGTTCAATGCACGTCCTTAATGCAATAAAGGTCAAAGAGGTAGCCAAGGGGAAGGTGACCGAGGCCAAGTCAAAATGAAGTCAGAGCCTAGAAAGACACTAAAGTTCATCGATGCTAACATAAACGGGGTGAGTTTTAAAGGTTACATTGATTGCAGTGCTAATTAGTGCTTGATTTCGTAGAAATTGGCAGCAAAATTGGGGTTAGTGCTTAGTAAGTAGTCAGGATGGATTAAGGTCATGAATCAACCTTTTTGGCCAATTTATGGAGTTACTCGCAGTATACACATCAATATCAAGACTTGGCATCTACTTAAATGTGATGCTGATAAGCAATTTCAACCTTGTATTAGGTGGTGAATTCATCAATCGATTGTTACCCTTCACATTTACTGAAAACAGGTGCATAGAATTTTATGATGAAAAGAGGTGACATAAGGTGCCAATTGAGTGGGTTTGTATTGGTAGCAGGGTATTGTTAGCTTTCTAGCTTGTGAGAGGAGCAGAGACTCGCTTGTTGTAGTGTAAGAAAGATGTTATTTCGACTCCAAGGTTTCGTATTGCAGGGGAAGATCAAGGCTAACTTTTAAAAAGTGGTGACATGATGCCATCAGGACTACTAAAATGACTTCTGTAAGGGTGTAAAGTTGACCATGCTAGAAAATCCAAGTTCGACAACTAAGCATTGGTAACATCCAGCATCCACAACATTAACAAAGATTTAGTGTGCTCAGTTCATGCTGGTTCACCTACAGGAAAGTAAAGTGCAACGGGATGAGCTTAAGTCCTCGACAGAAAGCTTGACAAGGTCGTCAAGCATTTCAATGGGGGAGAATATCATGGGCCACCAGAACGTAAGTGGAACCACTAAAAGCACTAAGGCACGAGAGTGCACAACTTACAGAACTAGTGCGTTCATGTTCCTCAGCCAAGTGCTAGAGTGTGTAACCAAGTTAGTTCACAAATTAACGTTACCTGTGTGAATAGTAGGTCGTAAGTGGAATAGGTGAGATGGAAAACATGCGAGGCTGAGCAGTGTCAAGAGTATGCCAGATTTTCTACCCATCAAGGCACAATGGTGAAGTAAGCTGGTCAGAATATGAAGGGTAACTTAGCAACCCAACATGGTTTGCTTAATCTTGTGACGTAATTAGCCAAATTCTAGAGTTTGTGGTGGTAGGTAGGATTTTTCTTGTTTTAATATAACATATATATGTAAATAAATCTTGGCCATCTAAGTGTGTAAAGTGGTGGCAAATCTAAACCATTCATTTGTAAATATATATTGTATAGTGTTTGTGAATGAAAAACAAGCCATCATTTCCTTTTCTAATTGAGTAGCCTGTTGGTTTCTTTCCTTCTACCATTTTCACTTGCGCTTTTGTGACTTTGATTGTGCATTCTCTCACTACTTACGCCAACACACACAAAAAAATTGATCTCGTGTTAATTAAGGATTACTTAATTCAATTTACAAATTGTTCTAAGTGCCACACAAAGTCGAAAATCACTCAAATTCCAAGCTTGTGACAGTGTGCCTAGTTGGCGCGTTCGCTCAACACGTTTTATCTTGGGTCTAAATTTGAGTTTGTGTGGAGCGGGCATGCACTTTGCATGGTGTCTTTTGCTCTTAACCAATGATATTTGACTCACTGCACACACTTGACTTTGTACAGGATATGTAAATAATATATCGTTAGAAAGCTCTAGATGTCTAATTTCAAATGCAACAAACGAAACATGATTCTGAATTGTGTAGACAAAGCTATGATGGTTGCAGTAATCCATACTTAGGATGATAGTTTCTACTCTTTTAGCTCAATTTGCACCAAATTCTTCTCAATTTTGCTTTTCTTGCTTCTATACAAACAAACACACAATTTCATCAAGTTTAAGATCCTTTTTCACAAATATTTAAGCTCAATAATAGTTAATATATGTGTAAAATACTCACTTATCAGCATGATAAATGAACATTTAATAGTGAAGGATCTCATTTTTAAAATATTATTATCAATCACATCTTAAATAAAAATGTGACTCAAATATTTTTAAGGGTAATGTATTTTGCCCCCCTTACTTTTGGAAAAAAGGTAAATACTCCCTTAGTTTTTGGCTGGTCCTAGATGCTCCTTGACTTTTGAAGAAATATTGAGATACCTACTGAGACACTACTCTAGACACTATTTTAGACATAAATTGAGTATTTACCCCTCAACTATTAGAAAACATATAAAATAATTTAGTTATCCTTATTTTTATATCATAATAACTAATATTAATTATACATCATTTTTTTTAAAATATACCATTTTAATAAAATGATCAATTTTGAAAAATATGCATAATTAATATGGTTAAAAAATTCATAATACAATTGAAGGAACAAAATAAAAATGATTGATAGTTCATATATAATCACTTTCATGTTGACTTCCAATAATGCTAGTTCTTTGGGAACATTTGTTGGCTTAGAGGGGCTAGCATCTCTCTTAGAGACTGGTCACCACATGGGCTAATAGGGGCCCATGTGAATCAATACTTGACCACACGATCTACCAATGTACAATGTATGCACTGTGAGGCTCCTTTTATCCACCCAATTAATAGTGGAGTTTTGAGCTATCATTGTAAACTGCAAGAATGTCTTGTAGAAATTAACCAAGATTTAAAGAAAATACTTATCATTTGTGTCTCCGTTAGGGACTTGCCGCCAATTAAAAACAAAATTTGATGAAAATAATATTTGTATAGTTTAAATAATGACAAAATAAAAGATATGTGAAAAATAAAAAATATAACATTTTAAATTTTATGAGGTTATATAAAATGTTTACCTATGCCTTACTTAAAATAAGTTAGAAAGAGCACTCAAACTTTTCATTAAAATAAAAGTGAAGAAAAAAAGATTGAGAATTTATACATCATTGACTTTCAATTTTTAACCTATATCAACTAAATAATAATTTGGACCCTTCTCCTTCCTTTCCTCTTCTGTAACCCGACAGCAATATTTCTTCTCCTCCTTATCGGAGATGGAAATGTATTCCATCTCTGGCGGGATTTCCTTTTTTTCTCTCTGTTTTTTATTTCTTTTTCAATAATAATAGCAAATTTCTACTTAAATCTACATCTATGGTGGTATACTTCCATCTGATGGATTATATCTACTTTATGACAGATTTGGTGAGTTTATATTTCAGATCTAAGAGCTTCTCTATTATAAAAAATATATTGCGTGAGATTTGTAACATTCTCAATCAAAAATATCACCTGAAAGAAGGGAGAGTAGAAGATTGGAGTTGTGGAAAATATTTCAGAAAAGTTCTAGTTTAAAATGTTTTTTTCTGTGATTTAAAATTTCTCATCTTATTAACATACTCAAAAAGCACCAACTGAAAATGTGTTATTTCATTTTCTCTTTATTCTTTACAGGTTTTAAGATTTGACTGGTTGTTGGCTGTAATTAATTTTTATAGCATATATGCCAATATGGGTGTAAATCTGCACATTGTACTACTTTCTAATACAAAATGAAAGTTTATGTTGTGTTTGTTTTCACATTTAAATAGAATTAAGAGATATTTTCACATATCTTGCCTGCAGTTTGTGAAAATTTATAGGTACCTTTTTTGTACAATAAAACTGTTACATTAACTGTGAGAAAAAGTTTCACGTTTTAGCTTTGGTATTACCTGCATATATATATATATATATATATATTCAGAAAGATGCCGAGTTATTTAAAGGAGCTTTTACCAAATACCATTTGAATAAGCTTATGTGCACACAAGATTAAGAATGATTTGGAATAGTTTGTTGCAAAAATTTTTTAAAAAGAAAGAAATAATTACTGCTATGGTATTTATATATGCCTAAAGAATTAGGACTTTCTAATGTGTATAGTAACAAAAATAAAAGTGTGTATTTAGGAGGCGGCTAGTAAGTCCATTCCTTTAGAAGAAATATATATAGTGAAAAAGTTTGTTTTTGGTATATAATTTTAGCATGGGACATGAATATTATTATTTGTATCATGTTACTGCTTTTATTTATTCAAGATGGATATGGATATCTTTTTTTTGGTTAATTTCACATAACATATTATATGTATGGAATCATGTAATATATATTCATGTTTGAGTTTTTATATTAGATTTTTGAAATTTGATTCAAATATTACCATATCTTATTTTCAAGAAGAAGGCCTTTTTACGGCCGATTTTTCAACCCGTGAAAGATACTTTTGTAGCCAAATTGCAACCATTTATAACTAAATTTTATTGACTGCAATAAGTTTTAATATAGAAATTTTTTGTTATTTGTAACTGATTTTGCCAATTTTATGACTCATATGTATCAACCACAA
Source organism: Azadirachta indica (assembly GCA_022749755.1). NCBI lineage: Eukaryota > Viridiplantae > Streptophyta > Magnoliopsida > Sapindales > Meliaceae > Azadirachta > Azadirachta indica. Next base: position 13,263,962 of record CM040442.1, on the reverse strand, counting down.
AAAATATTTGCAACTAATTTATATTCAATATATAAGGATTGCAAATAATTTGAAAAAATTTATATTTTTTATACCACCATCTTTTATTGTCAAATGTTTAACTTCCAAAAATATTAATTACTTTTGATATTTTTATTAATTTAAATATTGATCCCATCAAACTAATTTGAATATCAAACTAGAGGTAACCAAATATCTAACATAATATATATTACAATATTAAATACATTCTACCACGCAATCAACAACAATATATATTACGATAACCCTCCAACAATGCAACAACACCTAATCATAAAGCAAGACCTAGTAATTAGATTACCAATATAGCAATAAACACAGATCAAAATCACAACTGACATAAATCTTCGTGAAATAAATCTCTCTAAAATTATGGTGACTCTTGAGTATGTAACTTTGTTATAAAATTTTAAAGTAACAAAACCATAATCAATTAGTTTCATCGTATTCATTGGCAACAGTGCTAAAAGCTTGACACGCAACTATGCAACCTACAAGTATACGGAATCGTACAAGTACTAAAGTGATAAAAAAGGTTATTGTACCCATGAGGATTGAGTTTTTACATTTTTAAAACCAAGTACTGTAATTATGGTAAGTTAATTTTATCTAAGCAAACAATAATAAAATTAGCCAGAAAATAAAAATAAAAATATAAAAGCAACTAAATTAATTAATACAACCAAGAAATCATAAATTAAATCTAATAGAGTGAGCGTGTGAAATTGATATGCAAATAGTCTTAGAATCTTGATTTCAGCTAACCTTCATCATGTTTCTCTTAATTTGGAACACGCTTTCATTTTTAATACACTAATCACAAGGGTCTAATTAACCTAGTTCTCTCTCCCGATTGTTAAACTAAGTCCTATATATAATTAATTTAGCCGATATCCCTATTTGATTTAATTAACTATACGTTCTTTTAGTCCTACCTATTATTAACCCCTAAAAATTCGCTCACTTCCTAATTACTTAATTTCTAGTATTAATGAGATTATCTAGTTATTGAGGTCCTTTTGGACTCTCATGCTATATTGTGTTTTTCAAATCCCATGAACAAATTAAACTATCACTAGTACTCATTCATTTATGTTTAATCAAAAAATTCATTGAGTAAAAAATTATTAGCATTAAGTGCAAAAAAAACACAAGTGATTAAAATAAATGACATTAACAAATTCCATAATTAACCAAAACATAGTTAAGTTAGGTTACATAAAAATTCTAGAACATAACAATTTAGCCCAACATATAGACTATCAACATCAAGTTCATCATGCAATCCATACTTTTATACTTTTTGTGAACTTTTGCACATATCCCATCGCATAAAACACTCTCACTAACACTACTACTTGAGGAACTCTTTTTCACATGTTCATGCCCATTTACATCAAGACCCATCACATCACTAAATATCTTCTCTTGAATTAAATCACTTTACTCATCATATGGTATCTTTGAAATCTGTTCATTGAATTGACTCTTCAAAATTAAAACACACATCGACACATGTGCACACACACACACATACATACATACATACATACATACATACATACATAAATACATTAAAAGGGAAACCTTGTCATGTATAGGTCCATCCATCAAGTAAAAGGTCGTTAGTAATTAAGGAAAAAATGGAGGAGCATTTTTTCTACATCATACTTACAATAACCTACATGCTTTCCTTAAGTCATTTATAGTTCCATCCATCTTTGTTCGTGTCTTTATATACAATCTCATTCTATCTATTTTCTCTCCTTTCTTTACCAAAATGTCAAACTGAGAAAGTTTTAGTTCATTTCTTTAATAAAACAAAAATAAGATCTTAAAAAAACAGGTGATTTAAAAATCCATAAATTCATTAAAGTACTGAGAGGGAAAATTATGATTATTATAGTGAGCAAATAAATACACAAATTTGAAGGAATTATTAGTTATGTTGGATCATGAACAATCCGCAAATAATCCAATCTTGACAATGATCTTGCTCAAAATTATTATGATCTAATTGCCATAACTGCTTATATTTCACCATGAATACAATAGTAAACAAAGGAAAAGAGAAAAACATATCTCTGCTTGCTCATAAGGAAAAGAAAGCAAAACACCTTGAATCTTGAGCTACTCATAAAATAGAACCCAGAAAACATATTTTTGAAGGTAGAATCATGCTGAATTGCAGAATACAAGAGTGCAATAAAAAAAGATTCACAAATCGAACATATGTCCTTTTAAATTTATAATTGTCAATGTAAAAGTCAATAACAACAGCAGCAACAACAACAAAAGATTTGCGTCAATTCCTATTTTAATCACAGTCATCATAGCTAGGAAATGGAATGCATATATTTACCTCATTTTCTCACTTAAGCAAAAGATTTGCATCCTGTCACGTGTAAGTAGTTGTCTTTGTTTCTTACAATTATTCTTATTCATCTCTGATAATGCTTACATATTTCATGCATTGTATTAATTGTAAGAATAAAAGTCATTTTTATAACTAAAGAAATAAGTTATTTCATTATTAAATTAACGTGAGATATCTATACCTTTACTTTCTTAGTGCTCCAATATGCTACTAATATTCTCCATTGTTCTGCAACAACTCGAGAAGCGGCAAATGTGATAAGGAAATAGATGAAAAACAAAATAAACCAAAGTTTAGAAGAATGCAAAAGAAGTTGAATTAACAAATTCACTACATTAAACTAAGGTCAAGTACAGAATCCATCATTGTGTTTGATCAAAAGTGTTGGGCAATATTGGGTGCGAATTCAGCACCAATGTTCTAAAAGCAACTATGCAGACCTGCAAAATTAATGTGTAAGATGATAGGAAGGATTGATAAGGTGAAATATTAAGACTGAGGTTGGCAACATTTCCCATACAAGAATAAGTACATGATGAGTTCATGAATGCATGCATATAAGCAGGCCTTGTCAGCATTTATAGCAAGAAATTGCGATATGAAGTTTAAGAGGGTCTTAAATGGACATGGTATAGACTAAAAACAGCAATTATTCTCAACAGTGATTTGATTTTGCAAGCACAGGGCTAATCAACTTCCAATCACGTTAAACAAACAGTGATTTTTGATGAAAAATTCCCAATTATTTCATTGATTTTATCTAGAAGATAATATACCTGCAGCATAAATAACCCACTGTGGAGTTACAGTGCACTTGTTAGTTATCTAGAAATGGTTATCAGGTAAAAGACTGCACTCATTGTGAGATGACTGCAATAGACAATAAAAAAACAAACAATAAATTCAATAGGAAGAGAGGTATAGTTTCTAAAATCAAAAATTGACAGCATAAAGTTACTCAAAATGATAGAAAAACCGGAGACATCATATTTACACGCCATAAAAGCAAAAACACACTATTAATTATTATGTTTGGTTTCCAAGAAATACAGAACAAAACTACAAAAAATTGAAAATCTTAAAACACTAAAATAGACATAAATTAATGTTTTTATGAATCTAAGTTCTTCAATCAAGCAAAGAGACCAATGATCATCCATCAAAATAAGGTAGAAAAAATAAAAATAGAAAACTAGATCGATCAACTTTGAACTTCAAATCGACAAGTTGAAGGCGTTATACCTAGCGTCGTCAAGCTAATGGTGGTGTGCTGACATCGGCAAGCTGACTGTGGAGTTAAAGGTCAGATTTGATTTTGGCGTAGATCCAATTTGGAAAGATATGAAAAAGTAAATGATTTTAATGTAAAATAACATTTGCATCTTCAATATCTTAATATATTAAAAGATTTTATAAAATCATAATACTCATTTTCTTTTAAAAATAAATATATAGACTTACTGTATTTTTACTAAAACTACATTGCTTTGATAATAAAATTAACTGCTATTTTTTTATAATTGATATTTGATTTTAGTCACAAATAATATACCTTTTTCAATGAAATTGCGTTCAATCATAAAAAGCACTTTCTCTTGTAATGTTTGTTTTCTGTGGAAGACTCAATTTGTGTGATGAAGGTTTCAAATCTTAAAACAATGTTTACAGCTACAATTTGATATATTATTTGCTTAACCTTTTAGCTTGTGTCATCTATCTTAAAAATAAATGAGGCTGACTACTAATGGTAATATTTATAAATGCAACGCACATGTACTCTTGATCAACGAGCAAAAAAATAGATTTTTCATATCTTTGGAAGGGCTTCTAGGGGTTTTCAGTACCACTTTACTATAAATATTGGAACAACCTCCTTTAGATTATAGTTTCATAAAACATAAGAATTGGACTGGATTTGTGGCAATGAGGCTTTCCAAGAATTTTGAGGTCATTTGTGGTTAGCGTATTATTTTATGTATCATATATTGTGTTATTTTCATTAAGGAATATGTCCGATTCCTCCGTATTTTTGAACTAATATTTTATTACCTCCTCATATTTTTTTTAATATCCTATCACTCTCTTGAGTTTCGATTTTGTCTTTTAGTAATTCAAATATTTTTATTTTACCATTCAATTAGTTCTACTTCAATGGCTTATGTTGAAATTGTTGAAGCGAAAAATCGGAGCTCAAGGGACTGATGGAATATAAGAGAAAATATAGAGGGATAATAAGATATTAGATCAAAAATTGAGGGGCAATTGGGCATTCTTCCTTTTCATTATTTATGTTAATGATTGGTGTTGTTTTATAGGTTATAAGAAGCCCGTCATAACAGAAAAGAAAGTGAAACTTGGATAACCATTGATTGAGCCGAAAAGGCTATGTCAAATTGCATCGAAAAATTATATATATATATATATGTATATATTATATAAAACCTATTTGCATGATTTAGATGGCGAAAATAGACTTAATGGAGTTTAAAACTGATAGAAGTGAATTATGGAAGCGTGTGCGTCAAGAAAAGGGGTGGCAATTATTCATATGAAGTTTTACATATCATTGAGAAAATTGTACGTTTTCATTTCTGTATTATTTTTACGTTGGACTTCAAGTCATCATTCATTTCAATTTGATTTTGCATGAGTCATTAAAAACTAATGTTAAGAATGTAACTGTAAAAGTTGATGGAATAAATAATATTCTTGCACAGACTTTAGGCAAAAAGTCCCATAATTAATGGCCACTTGTAAGGAGTTGGAAAGTTTGTGACCCCGTCACTTCAACACTCAATTGACCCCCACAGAACAAGATATAATAAAGTATGAAGCCAAAATAAATTCTATGGAGGCTAGTATTGGAAAGCTTGCTCAATGGGGTTGCTAATAACATGAACTCTGAAGTTGGCAGTAGCAATTTTCGTCTCAATAAGGGAGGGTCAGAAGATATTAAAATTGATGAGATTATTATTTATATCTAGAGTCTAGTTATATATCTTACATGATGTTTACTTGAATGATAAAAATTAGACTTAGGTATTAGTATCTTACATCATGTAAGATATATAACTAGACTCTAGATATAAATAATAATCTCATCAATTTTAATATCTTGACCCTCCCTTGTTGAGACGAACATTTCTATTGCAAAATTCAGAATTTATGTTGTTATTATCAACCCACTGAGCAAGTTTTTCAATACTAACCTCCGTAAAACTTTTTTGCTTCATACTTCATTCTCTCTTGTTCTATGAAGATCATTGGAGTGTTGAAGTACATTGAGAGGTCACAAAATTTCCAACTCCTCGCAAATTGTCATTGTGGGACTTTCTACCTAAAGATTGTGCAAGAATGTCATTCCTTCCATCAATTTTTGCAGTCTCATTCTTAAAGTTAGTTCTTAATGACTGCTACAAAAACCAAATTGAAACAAATGACTTGAAGTCCAATATAAAACCAACACAAAAATGAAGACATACAATTTTCTCAGTGACAGATAAAACTTCATGGGCATAATTGCCACCTCTTTTTTGACACGGATGCTTCCGCAATTCACTTCTATCAATTTCAAACTCTATTAAGCTTGTCTCTGTCATCTAAATCACGCAAACAGGAAATATACATCAAATTTTTTGATTTATTCTAATGCTAAAAAAATAGTTAAAAATTATAAGGCAAATTAGTTTACAATCTGTCGAAGCAAGCTAACATAGCCTTTTTGGCTCAATTGATGATTATACAAGTTTAATTTCTTTTTTGTTATGACATGCTCTTTAGAACCTATAAAAAAAAACACATAGAATTAATGTAAATAGTGCAAATAACCTAAATATACGATACATGAAATATTATGCTATCAACCACAAATAACCTCAAATTCCTTGGACAGCCTCACTGCCACAAATGCAGTGCTATGTTTATGTTTTATGAAACTATACTCTAAAGGATGCTTTTCTAGAATTTTAAGCTCTTTCTTGTCAGGGAAAATACAATCAACAGTCAATTGGTGCCGAAAACTTTTGTTAGCCCTTCTCAAGATATGAAAAACCTGTTTTTTTGCTGGTTGATCAAGAGTAAATGTGCACTACATGTAAAAAATAGTTCCATTAACACTCCCCCCATTTATTTTCAAGAGAGATGATGCGAGTTAAAAGGTTAAACAAATAACATTACAAGTATAACTATCCACGTTTGTCTAAGATTTGAAACCTTCGTTATACAAATTAAGTCCTGCAACAGAAAACAAAATAAGATATGACAATGGTTGAATTAAATTTAAAAAATCTAATACGAAAACTCAAAACTCGATTGTATATTGCATAATCCCATACATAAAACGTTCTATGAAGTGAACAAAGAAAAAAAAAAATTCATATCCATCTTGAATAAATAAAAGCATTAACATGATACAAATAATAATACTTTTAGTATTTTCCAATGCTAAAACTATATACCAAAAACAAACTTTTGCACCATATATATTTCTTCCAAAGGACTGACTTACTAGCCACCTCCTAAACACACACTTTTGTCCTTGTTACCATACACATTAAAAAAGTGCTAATTCTTTAGCCATATATAAACACCATAACAGTAATTATTTCTTATTCTTTTAAAAAAGTTTTGCAACAAACTATCCCTAAACATTCTTAATCTAGCGTGCACAGAAGCTTGCTCCAATGGTATTCCATAAAAACTTCTTTAAACAACTTAGCACCTTTCTCCAATTAGTGTATATAATAGGGACAACTTGCTGGGTAAGTCATTTGCTTCTTCTCCGTATGGCACCCTCACTGCAATGAGCCACAAGTTTGTTGCCATTAGTCATATTAAGGGAGGCTCTCTTGGTCAAACGTTGTTTTGGCCGCTTCTAAAGATCTGTCAAACTGTCACTATCACTTGAATTGCAAGACATGCTGCCGCAATTACAAAAACGTCATTAAACATTAAAGCAAGTAACTACACAAACATGCTATTTTATCTTTGGAATAGTTTTCTTTTTTTTTTTTACTCTTGGATATACAACATAACATAATCAACAGGGTAAAAATATGCGATAAAAAACCAACTTTATATGAAAAAAATGAAGTCACCGAACATAAACATTCTGAAATATTAATAGATATGTTACATATGCATGTGATATATACGGTGCAATTTAATTGAATCAAGTACAACAAACAATAATAACAACAACAACAACAACAACAATAATAATACAAGTACCTGAATTGGATTCTGTCAAGGATGAACCAAGCAAGAAATTATTGAACTCCCCGTTCTTCTTCCTTCTTCCTTCGCCAAGTTCAGAGCAGGTTTGAATAAAGAAAAGACTAAGTATATTCTTTTTTTGTGGGTTTCTACTGAAAAATAATTCTTTTAAAAATATATAAAAGTGCCGGTGGATGCAGTGGAGATGGAAAAGATGAATGCGAGGCTGTTGTTTCCTTTTCTTCCTCCTCCTCACAAACAATAAATTATGACAGAGAGAGAATTAATTATTTGTTAAACTTTCATGTTCATTTACCCACTGGTTACTCTCATAATTTATGAAACATTAAAGCTATCACCTATACCAAAAATCATATGACTTGGGTTTTCATTAATCTCAAGACTATCATTACATTCGTTATTTATCTTTAACCTGAAATCAGGATTTTTACTGTCAATATCTAAAAATTTATTATCACAAAATTAAAAAGATCAGCTTCCCAGTCTAGTGATGATGAACTCAAAGACTGAAGAAGGCAAAAAAAAAAAAAAAAACCTTCTAACTTTTCTATTTTTTATTTATTTTGTAGTGCATGCCCTACCTTGTTGAATTATTGTAATGAGTTTACTTTTAAATTTGATCTTTTTAGTTTCATGTGAAAAAGAAAAGGAATTTAAACTTATGAAAAGTTTAAAGTCAAAAGTCAGAAAAATGTGGTATTTGTTCAATAACTTTCAGGTGCCAAAAAAGAAACAGAAAAATATAGTTTTTTAAGAAGTAGCCAATGTTAAATAATTTTTGACTAAGAAGTAGACAATGTTAAATAATGTTATATGTATATATATATACATATATATATTAAATATACCTACATTTCATTAAAAAATATCACTAAATATCAAATAACAAGCAGTTAATTTTAACATAATTTGATGAAATGCTAATTTTATTTTTCTAATTAAAGAATATTGATAGATATCCTATTAAAAAAACGTAGATACATATATGTTTAAAACATTTAAAATAAAATTAATTAATTAATTAACAGAAGATGATATTAAAAAAGATGGTTTTTATCTTTTAAGACAATTTATAGAAAATTTTACTTTAATTATAAGTAAAAAAATTATGTATAACTATCATCTAAATTATATATTTAGATGATAATTTTAATAAAATTAATTTTGAGTATGAAAAATAGAAAATAATTTTTCAATTGACTTCTATTTACTTAAAAAAAGACGATTGTATTAAATGTGCTATTTAATTTTCAACATAAAGCATGATTAAATACTAACTGGTTTATTAAAATAGTATAAATAATTTATAATAGTTTTAATTAAATTAAATTAAGTAGAAATTTAATAATATAATAGTATAGTATTACTGGTTAAATAATGTACTATCACAACTGTTCAAATTTGTAATAATTAAATTGACATAGCGTTAATAAGATATTAAATAGTATTACGATATAATATATCCTCATTTTCTTTGTTCTCACTGGTTGGTTCTGGTTCTATTTCGAGACCATTATTAATTCTTTTTCTATTTTCAGAGCAAATCGCAAACCCAAGTTAGGAGGTAAGAAGAAATAAAATTAGATTGATAATTGATTTTGTTCTTTCTCGTTTTAGATTATCTTAGCTTCGTAATTTTTTAACTATTTATGTTCCCATTTTGTATAATAATATTGTTTTTATTTGTTGATGCTGAAATTTTACCAAGTTTGACACCTAAATAGTATGTGTAAAGGACTGTCAACGAATACAATTTATTAAGAAGATGATAATGCATTCGACAAGCCTATTGTTAATCTATTAGAAATCTATCGGAAGTCAAGAATTTTAATTGAATCAAATGTAACACTGTTTTAGAAATTTGTACTCAATTTTAGGCGATGTCTACTTTCTAAGCAATAGAATCATGCCCTCACAGAGAAAAAATGTTTACTCACATTCTAATATAATTAACCTTAATAAATGCTAAACTTTATTTATAATAGATTTTCAACTTAAAGTGCGAATAAATTTCTTACCATTAGCGAGGGACAAAGTATGGTTTTCTGATTCACAAGAGTAATTGGGTTTGCTTTATGTTGCAAAAATGCCGAAAGAAAGCTTGATTTTTAGGTATTAAAATTGCTGCTAATCTTTCGACTCTTTGTACTGCAAGGAAAAAAATTTAACCATTAAATATTGATATTTCACTTAATTTGTTTTTTCAAAGGAAGGCGCATGCACGAAACTTTTTTCCCTTTTCAATTTGACAGCCAAATAATTAGAAAAAAAAAAAAACAAAAATCGATAAAGTTGATGTGAATTGTCCGCCGCTAATCATTTTCCCCAACAAAGGAAGACATGAAAATCAATTACAGCATTATACGGACCCGTTTCTTGATATATATTTTATTTTTTCCTTTTTCTCCAAGAATGTTTAGTTAATTAATTCTCTTCGCTTTTACAAAATCTTAAAGTTAAATTAAACGTGTTTCTCTTGTTTACTATTTTCTGACAGAAAATTTAATTAATTTAATTCTCTTCGTTTTAGATGATCAAAGGCCGATATTCATTACAAACCTCTCAAGGGAAAAGCATTCAATTTCTTCTAAATAATAAAATTTAATCAGGATAAATCTTTGATCTTTTCTTTTTTCCTTTTTTTTATTTTCACGAAAAAGTTTGATTCCTTCTTTTAGCACGTAGTAAGTAAGATTGCCAAAAAAAAATAAATAAATAAGTAAATAATGGGGCTGTACATTTTACGAAACTTATTAAGTTGGACTCGAGCTTTTAACGTTCAACTATCTAATTTAAATTTTTATATAAAAAATTAACATTTTAGTCCTAAATATTATGGACTAAAATATAAATATAGAATGATTAATATCTTAATTTACTATTATATAAAAATATAATAATGCCAATAATATTATCTTTTAGTAATATGAAAATAGAGTTTTTACATTTTTTAGAAATCAAAATAAGTAATTTTACCAGTTAAGATAGTAATTAGTCCAAAACGTACATTTTATGATCACAATGATTTGTAATTGGGATAATATCATAATAACCTTTTAGTCTATATAAATTAGAAAACAATAAATTAAGACATGCTTTTGTCAAATTTTTACGTTTTCGTTTCACCTGTGCCCATTGAAAGTGGTCAAGTATATATTTGGTGGGCAGCACAAATTAGTTTTCCATTGTTTTCATTTTACCACAAATTAATTCTTATGAGATCTAAAACTAAATTTCTTACCCTAAGCCACTGGCTATCAACACCATTAAGTTCAACTTCAACACCCACCAACCACCAAATTCCATCTAAGAACATCATTATTCTACCAACAAGAACATGCACTGAAGCAACACGTTCCAATTACCATATATATATATATTTATATATTTTCAAGCATTTTGCATAGATTGCTTCTGTGGGATTTGAAAATATGATAGAGTTGAGTTTGGTGTTATAAGCCTAACTTTAAAAGTTGGAATTTTAGTGATAAAAGAGTTTCTCAAATATAAGAATTTATTAAAATTATGAGTGAATAATAGAACTATCATTATTGATCTTTTTTATACAAAAACATTTAAACAAATCAAATACCTTTAAATATAAGGTAAACACCAAACTCTTATTCTATATTATTATTCGAACGTAAGATGGTTTAAAAGCATCAAACATGCTTTAAATTACTAGAGCGACAACTAAGACGCAAACAATTTTTTTAAATTTCACTATTTAAGGATCTTGTTGACTACTAAAGTATTTAAAATCAAAATAAATAAAAACAAGAAAAATGACAATCAAATTCGATTTTTTGATAAAATAAAAAATGAAAATCTTGCAAGTTAACATTACACTGACAAATCTCGTAACCACTTTGAACGCGATTTTGAAACCTTAGAAAGCAAAATTTGGTATAACTTTATGAGTTCACATTGGAATTTTTGATAAAATAAAAGATAAAAATCCTACAAGTTACACTAAGAAATCTCATAATGACTTCAAATGAGTTCTATTCGTCTCCTTGAAAGCAGACATATGTAGTCTAATATACCACAAATTAAAGTCTTCTTATAAAACCCATCACATTATATTACATCAATGTTATGGTCTTAACGAATTACCAATTATTTATATATATATATATTCAAATTAATTGTTATATAAACTCAAATATGAATAGAATAAAGGGATAATGATTGTTGGACCCTCGTTTTTGCAATTAACTGTCAATTACCCACCTAAGTCGAAATTATATGTCAGTCAGAGGCCTAATTTGTTACTATTTACTGTTGACCCCTATTAAATGACATTAATGCCCCTGTTCACAAATAAATTTATGTAAATATTTCTGACTCTCAATTTCAAAAGCAATCATAAAATATAAAAAAAATGTAAACACAATATGCTGAAAATAAAAATAAATGATAATTTCTAAAATAAAAATGATTAAAATAAAAAATTAACTATACTTTTATTATAATTAACTTTATTTTTAAATATTATATAATAGTGTCAATTATTGAATTAATTAAATATGTTAAATATTATATTAATGTACGTCTTACAATAAATTCAGTAATATAGCATCTAACAAATTTAATTCAAGAATTGACACTAATATATATTATTTACAAGCAAATTTAATTATGATAATAAAGTTAAAATTTTTTATTTTTATTTTAATTTTAATTATTTTTAATTTCAAAATATATTAATTATTTTTTTATTTTTGGTGTATCATTTTTATATTTTTTTAAAAAATTGAGAATTAAAAATACTATATAAATTTATTTGTGAATAAGGGTATTTTAATCATTTTACAGGAGCCAATAGTGAATAATAAATGGAATGTGGTCTCATTGACGAATGATTTAGATTTGGGTGGGTGCTTGACTTTTAATTTCAAAACTGGGGTCCAATGGTCATTATCCCTGGAATAAATATTCATGTACTAGTATATTTTAATTTGTAATAGAAATAAATATAAAAAAATAAAATAACTATTTAATAATAATAAAATTTTTACTTTATAAGTATCTAAAATAAACATTTAACAGTTAAAAGGAGATTTTTGCCGGAAATGATGAGTGTGTTGAAAAGTTTTAGTTGAAAATGGTGGGAAAAATTGTAGAGAGTACAAGTTGTGAAAGTGTAAGTTTAATGTTTCGGCTAGCGGACCATTTTTTGTTTGAAAATTATTTTTTTGGCTCGTTAAAAAAGTATAAAGGTGGTTATTTTCATAAATTGCAATAAAATTTGGGTTAAAAGAAAAACTTTCCCTTAGATTTTTGAAAATTTAACAAAAATAATGGAGTGTTGGGCTGAATTTTCATAAATAATTATTGTTTAAAATTTGTTTTAAAAGTAATCAATTTAAAATTTTTTTAAATTAAAATATCGCTACTTGAAAATATATGTTGATCATTTTTTAAAGAAAGAATGTTCATTACCCCTTAATTTTTTAATCAATACCTTATAATCTTTCCATATTTTTTCTAATATTTCATAACTCTTCTAACTTTTTTTTTTATTTTACTCTTCAATTTAATTGGTTTATAAAATAATAAAATTAAAAATATTTGAAATATTAAAAGATAAAATTGAAATTTAACAGAGTGATGAAATATTAAAGAAAATATAGGAAAGTAATGGAGTATTAGTTAAAAAATTAGGAGGACAATAGGCATTCTTCCTTTCTGAAAATTTTTTATAAGAATATTTTGATTCAAAAAATTTAAGTTGGTCATTTTGAAATATATTTTAAATATTAGTCATTTAAAAAAATTAAATTTAAAATTTGATTACTATTAAAAATTTCTCCATTTTTTTTTTTAGCTTTACATCAAAAGCAGGACAGTAAATAATAATTATTTTCTTTTCGAAAGAGAAATACATATGGACAAAACAACTGGAGTTACAAGAGTGGCCTAATTTCTCTCGAAGCCTCCTCCATCCAGATCGAATATTCGTTAGAAATCAAAGCCAATTTGGCCAGACAGTAAGCAGGGACATTAAAATTTCTACAAACATGCTTTAACACAATTGACCTATTTATTATCAAATAATTCTTTATCTCTGCGATGATCCATTCAATTTCACCTTTGCTGGAAAGTTTGCCTTGAATTAGATTAACCACATTAAGCGCATCTGATTCCACAGTTAAAGGCTGCAAGCCTAAATCACATACTATTCTTAAATCTTCAAGAATTGCCTTCGCTTCTACATGTTCCACATCCCTCAAAAATTATGTTTTAATAGTTGCAGACGCCATGACAGCCCCATCAGAGTTTCTAATAATACATCTCAGACCAGCTGTACCTTCTTCCTTATTAATTGCAGCATCCACATTAAGCTTTAGCCACGAATCCGTCGACGGTAGCCAATTCTGTTGTGTTGTAGAAGTTGGGAGGTCCTCGATATTCCTTTGAGTAGGCAGTGACCTTAAAATTTTAGTTAAAATCTCTGCCCTTGAGTACACTTGTGGGCAACCAGTTTCTTTCATGATTTTTCTCCTCGCAAGATTGTGGTATGTTGGCAATAGTTCTTGTAAAGCTCCCCAAATAAAAATCTTAATTTTTTGCGGTATAGTTAGGCTCCAAAGGTAATTTCACTTACCTGATGAACTCTCATAGCTACATTATTGGGTTGAGTTACCTCTTTTGTGGAGATAGCCTAACGCTTTCTTTTTAATAGTAACTAACCTAATTAGTCTACAAATATTTTAATCTTTTCTCAAGTAGAGTTTAATGCTTTAATTTTTGTTGTAATATATATATATATATATATATATGTGTGTTAAGGAGAGAAAACGGTTACTGTTTATCATTTTTAGAGAAAGCGGGTACTGTTTACGATAGAGGGACAGAATAGTAAATTCAAAATAGTTTTAATCAAGTGGCTAATCGGAGGTCGATTTGTGGTTTGATTGAGTTAAAATTTCACTAGTAGCTTCTTGACTCAGAAGAGTAAATTCTACATGGTGAAGATAATATTTGGAGCTCTCTTTCTCTAAATTTCATAATTAGAAGTTAGGCCATCATTTTATTGATATTTTCTTGAACTCTCTCTAATTTCTTTGTAAAATTTAATTGTTTACCGAAATTGTGTGATCTTGAGAATGTTGTACATGTGTACCTCTAGTTCTAAATAGAGAGAACTTGTGTATTCTCATTATTCGATTATAGTAGAGATTTTAGATGGACTACAATCTCGTATTTTTTACTCCTCACATTGAGGAGGTTTTTCACATTAAAATTGATTGTCTTATGCTTGTTTTGTGATGATGTGGTTGCTGTCTAAACATTAATTTTGTGCCCAAAATTGTTGCTCTATTTATTTATTTTCTATTAGGTTCATACAAGAGAGGATAAGGTAATTATTGTAGTTTCACAATTGTTTTGTGTTAATTTATCCTAACAAAGTAGTGTTAGAGCTTTGATTATATTTGTTTTATGCCTTGTGTTGAATGATGAAAGCTAATACAAGTAAAAAGGTTAATTTGAATAGTACAAATTATTATTTATGGAAGGGAAAGATGGAGGATCTTTTATATGTAAAAAATTATTGCTTACCCGTATTTAAGAAACAAAAATTAGATAATAAAACAGATGCACAATAGAAGTTGCTTCATCGTCAAGTGTGTGGCTATATTAGACAATAGGTAGATGACAATGTTTTAAATCACATCAGTGAAGAGATAGATGCAAGTTTTTTATGGAACAAGCTTGAAGAGTTGTATGCTAAAAAAACTGGGAATAATAAACTATTTTTGATAAAGTAGATGATGAACTTGAAATATTAGAATGGAAAACCCATGATAAATCACTTGAATGCATTTCAAAGAATCATTAATCAATTGGCTGGAATGAACATCAAATTTGAAGATAAAGTACAAGGATTATGGCTTTTAGACATATTACCGAACTCATGGGAGACATTTAGAATGTCATTATCCAACTCAGCTCTTGATTGTATTATCACCATGGAATTGGTTAAGAATAGTATTCCGAACAAAGAGGATAGAAGAAAGTTACAGGGTTCTTCATGGTTGGATATCTTAGTCATAAAAAAAAGAGGGAGAAGTAAGAGTAGAAGTTCGAAGAACAGAGATAAAAGTAAAAGAAAAGACTAATAAGTTTGCCAATATTGAATGCTAACATTGTGGTTTGAAAGGGCATATAAAGAAGTATTGTCGACAATTTAAGTGAGACAACAACAAGGATAAAGGAAAGGAAAAGAAAAATAATGACAGCAATGATGATGATAGAGTTGCTATTGTTATAAATGATTTCCTTATTACGTATGATGATGATGTTGTCAATCTTGTGTGCTATGAGACCAACTGGGTAATTGATTATGGTGCCTCCATTCATGCTACATTGAGAAGGGAATTTTTTACATCTTATACATTCGATGATTTTGGAGATGTTAAGATGGGAAATAATGGCTTAGCTAAAGCCATAGGCATGGGAGATGTGTGCTTGAAGACCAATAATGGCACGATGTTACTATTGAAAAATGTTAAGCATATTCCTAATATTCGTTTGAACTTAATTTCTGCAGGTAAACTTGATGATGAGGGTTTCACCAGTAATTTCAGTGGTGGTCAATGAAAGCTTAGTAAAGATTCTATGATTGTGGCCCAAAGAAAGAAATGTTCTTCATTGTACTTTATGCAAGCAAAGATTGCAAACAACAATATCAATACAGTGAAAAATGAAGATATAATTGGGTTATGGTATAGAACACTTGGTCATATGCGTGATAAAGGTTTGAATATTTTGGCCAAGAAAAATTTGCTTTTTAGGTTAAAAAATGAATTTTTGAAGAAGTGTATTTATTGCTTGGTAGGAAAGCAAATTAGAACTACCTTCAAGACATCTCCACCTTCAAGAAAATCAAGTATACTCGAACTAGTACATTCTGATGTTTGTGGCCCTATGAAAATAAAAACACTTGGTGGTACTCTGTATTTTGTGACTTTTATAGATGATCACTTAAGGAAATTGTGAGTTTGTACATTGAAGATAAAATATCAAGTACTAGATGTGTTCAAACAATTTCAGGTTAAGATAGACTAAGAATAAGCTAAAATGTATTAGAACTGATAATAGGAGTGAGTATTCTAAAGTGTACATTAAAGAAGTGTATTTATTTGATGAATATTGTAGACAGTTGGGAATTCGTCATCAAAAGACACCTTCGAAGACTTCTCAATTAAATGGGCTAGCTGAGAGGATGAATCGAACACTAGTTGAAAGTGTGAGATATTTGTTTTCACAGCGCAATTGTACATGTATTGAAAGTGTGAGATATTTGTGAGATATCTTTTTGGAGGAAGGCTTTAAATATAGTTGTACATGTATTGAATCTCATACTGTATGTTCCTTTAGACTTTAATGTTCTAAATAAAGTTTGGTTAGGAAAGGATGTTGCTTGTGATCACTTACATATCTTTGAATGTAAAGCATTTGTGCCTATTCTCAAAGATGAGAGGTCTAAACTAGATGTTAAGATAAGATAGTGTGTATTTCTCGATTATGGTTAAAATGAGATTGACTACAAGTTTTATGATCCAGTGTAAAAGAAACTTGTAAAAAGTCAAGATGTTGTATTCATAGAAGACCAAACTATATAGGATATTGAGAAGTCAAAAGAAGTAATGTCATAATATAGTGATATGTTGATAGACTTAGTTCTAATTCCTCCTACATATGTTCTAGTACAATATCCTACTATGGTACAGGTGATATTGATATTTATAGACAGGTTGAGATTGATGATGATGCTTAAGATCAGTCACTTACATTAGAGGCTTTGCTAGATGCTCTACTCAAAAGATCCACTAGAACTGACAACCCTTCACACAATATCTTACGAGTGAGTATTTGTTATTAATTAATGGAGGAGAGCCTGAATATTATGAAAAAAAAGTGGAAAGTGAACACAATAAGGAGTGGATTAATGCCATGCAAGACAAGATGAAGTCACTATATAAAAATCATACATTTGAGTTGGTAAAGTTATCTAAGGGTAAAACAGTTTTAAAGAACAAATTGATGTATAGAGTAAAACAAGAACATACCTCGCAGTTATGATATAAAGGCAGATTGGTTGTTAAGGGATTTTAGATTGGTTGTTATCAAAGAAAAGGTGTTGACTTTGATAAAAATTTTTCTCTAATTGTCAAGATGTCATCCATTCATGTGACATTGAGTGCAGCAACTAGTTTTGATTTGGAGATTGAGCATATGGATGCGAAGATTGCTTTTCTACATGGAGATTTAGATAAAGAAATTTATATGAAGTAGTTAGAGGGTTTCAGAATAAAATAAAAAGCAGACTATGTGTGTTAGAAAAGCATACTATAGGCACCAATACAGTGGTATAAGAAGTTTGAATCAGTTATAAGAGAGCAAGACTACCGAAAGACTTCTTCTAACCATTATGTTTTTGTGCAGAAATTCTTTGATGATGATTTTATTATATTTTTGCTTTATGTTGATGACATGTTGATTGTTGGCAAGAATACTTTTATAATTGACAGGTTAAAGAATGCTTCCAGATTTTGAAATTCTTACCATTAGGTCCCTGTGGCTTTCCATTTTAGTCCCTGACTGTTTTGCATTTTGATCCTTGATTTTCTTGCGATTTGGCCCTGAACATCTTCTTTTTCGAACCGAATTCACTTTAGGTGGCTAATTTCTCATTTTTTGTTCAATACAACCAAAACATATCAAATATCAATAAGGTTTGAGGATTAAACAAACAAATTAAGTTTAAGAGTGAATAATAAACGCGTGAATGTTTGCTTATCCTCAAGCAAATTAAACCAATATAAAAAAGACAAGGGAAAATTATCCAATAAAAAAAATTTTCACAATTGAGATTAATGAACAATTAAGCAAGCCTTTTTTTAAAGCAATATAAAGTCTCATAAATCAAGTGTTATACTTAAATTGAGGAAACTTTCAATATGTAGTCAATTGTCCCGTAATCTAACATGAAGAACAAAAGTCATTTTACTCAAGGGTCTTTGTACGTGTGTGAATTGCCACTCATGTTTGATTTTCTTTCAATTCGGATTAGATTATGCTCACAATTAAGCTCAATTTGAACACTTAGGGAACTCCATACACTTAATCTTCAAGTCACTCTTTATTAATGGATTAGGACATTACATTAAGGATCCTTAGGACTTGTACGGCTTGTAATGATAGGCCAAGGTTAAGGTAGGGGATTTAGATTCTTTAAGTGAAGTTCTAGCACCCTAATTACCTTAATCCTCCTAAAACTTTTTCTTCGAACCAATGCTTCT
This sequence comes from Azadirachta indica, assembly GCA_022749755.1. Lineage (NCBI taxonomy): Eukaryota > Viridiplantae > Streptophyta > Magnoliopsida > Sapindales > Meliaceae > Azadirachta > Azadirachta indica. The sequence goes on along the minus strand of CM040442.1, from coordinate 13,245,017 downwards.
TTTCTTTATTCACCTCTCCGTTTCTTATTCAACATCCTTTTTGTGTAGAGAATATGCGCACCCCTACACTTATTTATTTACACCATTTTTTATTTTTTATTTTGCCCTGTTCTTACCTTTTGACATGAGTTATCTATGCTTACCTAGGCGTGAGACCTAGTTACTCGGTAAGAATTTGGGTTTTTTTTTAATTTTTTAATTTTTATTTTAGCCTTACTCTTATCTTTTGACACGAGTTCTTTACGCTTACATAGACATAAGATCTGATTACTCAATAAGGTAATGGCTTATTTTTTGTACTCTACCAATCTCCCTTAATTGATTAGCCTTAAAAAAGATATAAGCTCTTAGGGTGCTAAAACAAGGAGTAATGAATTTTGGGTTAACTGTTATAAGGGCAAAATAAAAGAAAATTTAAGTTCAACAGGGGTGAACTAAGAATTGGTCTTCTCTAAGTTGGTTCGAAAGGCTCAAATTCATCAAGAATGGGCTAATTCATTTCCCTCATGAAGTATTCCTTAATTATTTGTTTCAAGTGATCATCAATTAAGTTCTAGAGTTCACTAAGGCACAACCCCCTTTCTGGATCATATAACTTTTCTCTAAATTTTCAAACAATAAGTAATTGTGACCCGATGCTCAAGGATTTTAGAGGTCTCCTTTAGTAAAATAAATTTGTTGACAAGTCAAACACAAGGAATTAGGACAACATTTATTATTTTCCACAATTTAAGCATTCACAATCACAATAAGATCATTGGCTTTCCATTCAACCAAAACAAAAGTAAGCTCAACAAAACAATTCTAATCTAATAAGAAAAGGGCTATACTTATAAGAAAAAAAAAAGAAAAGACTTAAAATAAACAAACTCAATATTAACAAATAAACAAATGAAAACTCCTAAAACATGACAAATAAAACTTAAACCGAAAAAGATGTTGTGTGTGATTGGCGGAAAACTCACTATATTCAACAAAGCACTTTCGAAATTTCTTCTCCCGCATTTAATCAAAACATTGTCCTCAATGTTTAAGCAAAGATAATCAAAGGAAATCATACCTGCAAGGTTAGATATAAAAATCTTGTCTCTCATTGCACGTTAGCATTCTCATTTCCTTGAAGGGGAGGAAATTGCGAAAGTGGTGAAAGTTTCACATTATGATTGAGGCTCTGTAGATAGGAAGTGAAGATGTTGAAGCATTCCACTTGGTACTGATGTATTCTTGCTTGTTCTTGCTTCATGTCATGAATCTCATACCCTTACTAAATAATTCTTTGATGTATATTGGTGAGCCGTGATTGCTTGGGATCCTCGTGACATGAAGAGGAAGGTTGGGCTTAATTATTTTGATTGATACACGAGAGGTTTAGTAAGCCTTCATAAGGATTTTATTGACGCTACAATCTTACTTTATAGGCTGAACGGTACTTCTTTAGAATTATATTAAGGGAGCCTTTCTTAAGTCGAGGTCATGGTTTGCATGGCGGTGGGACTTGATTATTATTATCTACAATAAATCCTAATCCGGATCAGACGGATGCACCTCTTGCCCAACAATTCAACTTAGAAATTACTATCCCATCAATTGGAGAGTCTGAGTTCACCTTGTACTCTGTTTCCTCCACTCTTACCCCAGCCTTTAAGTATAAGGTAGTAATGAGACAAGGGTGTGTGTGTCCCCCCGTTGGTTTTGTTTCAATAGATATGACCAAAATTTCTCATATCACCTTCATTACATCAATTACAAGTAAAATGACTCATATTTATAATTTAACCCAAAAACTAGTAGTTACTATTTATTAAGAGTTCAGAAATTAAAATTATTCAAAGGTCGATCGACTAAGTGGCTCTAGCTAGTCAACCAATGATGCAATCGACCTAGGGAGACATTTTGCCTCTAGTTTGGTCAACCAAGGTGGTACACTTGGTTGACCACTACCTCCAATTTGGTTGACGACGTGAGTGCATTTAGTTGACCACTGGCACTGTTTACATATTTAAAAATTTGCATTTCAGTCCATTTTGAAGGTTTCAAAATCCTTCATTTCGGTCCCTATTTCAAGTTTTAAAAACTTACATTTTGGTTTAATTTTCAAAAATCAAAATATTTGTTTTTCAAAAACTGTTGAGTAAATTGCCACATTTATCTTCTACACACCTTATTCTTTCATTCGTAAATTTTTTGAAGGTGTAAACATTGTTATTACTTTTATTCTACTTGAAATAGAAGGAAAGAAGTGAGTCTTTCTCTTAATTGTAACTTGGATGATTTGGTGAGGAATTACTTGTATTGAGATTGTGATTGAGTGCTTGAGATGAGCAAACACTTTTAAAGTTTAAGAGGCACCTGAAAATTCTCCTGATTATATGTGCTTAAGTCTTGGGTTGCTCAAAACTTGGTTAGTAAAATCCTCAAGCGGGTTGAATTGGAGACGAGGACGTAAGCTGGAGTTTACTGAACCACGTAAAAAACTATTGTGTTTGATCTCTCTCCCTATACTCTTATTGTGTATATTTATATTTATTATATACAGTGCTCTGACAAACTTGAAACTTAATTTGTTGACATTTACATATTAGTAATTAGGATTGTATATTGAATTTATTATATTACATTTTAAAAAGATTTTAATTGTTTGGTGTTATTTATTCGGTTGTTTTAAAAATATTAAATCCTTAAAATCTCAATTCACCCTTCCTCTTAGGTTACCTTATTGGTATTTTATGAAAAATGTTATTAAATAACATCATTGAGTTCTAATCGAATTCCATGAATAAGAAATAATTGTAATTTAATACGTGTCTCAACATTATTTGTTTTAACGTTTGTAGTTTAATAGGTGTCTCAATATTGTTTATTTCAATGTTTGGGATGACTTGTATCAACTTTGCAAATAAAAAATAACTTCTTGTAAAAATATTTACTTAATTAAAATAAACAATAGTATTAAAGTGACTAGTTGTATGATTTATTTTTAATTATATGAATATAAATTGCACATACTTCAAAGAATCCCAAGTAATTCACATGCAAAAAATAATTCTTATATGGAAGAATTGTTATCGTGACTTTTCAAAAAAAGTTATTATTTAATATTAACTTTTCACTTTTATCTATATATATTTTTTAGCATCGAGATAGATAAAAAAAATTGTTGACATTTACTTTGTCATTAATATGCAAAACAGTACAGATATAATAATTTTAATTTAAAAATATAAAATATCACTTTTAAATTTTATAAGAAAGGGATATCTCTCTTTTTAACAAAAAATTTGATTTTGTGAAAAATTAGATATGATAAGTATAAAATACAAATTCTAATTTAAAAGTATAAAATATCAATTTTAAATTATGGCCGATATCTTTATTGAAAAGAGAGATCTCACTTTTGATAAAATGTAAAATAACTTTTATTCAATAAAAAGAAATTGAAACAACTAGTCAAATCAAACAAAATCACTTTTTAAATAAAATGTAAATTAATTTTTTATTAAATCAAAAGTATAATCAACTTTTAATAACTAGCATTATTGTTTTCTTTATTAAATACAAAAAATCACAGTTTAAATACATATAAGATTACTATATATTCAACCAAAATACATTATTTTTTAAATAATAACTTTAACACTTTTCTTGGGTTGGGAACAGGAGAGAGAGTTAAAAGAAGAAGAAGAAATCTTGTGGAATGGAGGAAATTCTGGTGGAGTCTAAAATGAGTCTGCAGATTTTGATAGTTTCATTCAAGAACTTGGTGAATTTCCATTACTTTCTACGGATTCTTCTCATCACTTGCATGGTCTTGAAAGAACTCGATATGCATAATGAAATTAAAAAAAAAATTAACTTTTAATTTCCTTTGCAGATTTTCTTTCTTTTTTATTTTATGATTCTTTAAGTATATTAGTGTTTGATTATTAAGGGTATAACTATGTTGTTGGGGTTTTCAGATGGCTAATTTAATTAATTAACTTAATGAATTATATTTATTATTTATCTGTTTAATCTGTTCTTAGTTCCTTTAAGAATTAATAATTGCTCCATTTGGATGCAACTCCAATAATTTAGTATATTTAATTAATTTGTTTGTTTTTTAAATTAATTTTTGTTTAAATTTAGATCGATTTATATGGGAATGTCTCTTGTCTTCCCTTCTATCTATATCTTTGAGAAAAAGAATATTTTTTTTGGGTTTGGCAGACATGAATGTGGAAACCTACATTGTCTATTCATTAATTTAATAATTGAATTTTCTTTTCTTGCAAAAAATGTGAAGTGTTTTATATTCAATTTTGACATTGTCCATTTTTTGGGTATGTGGACTTTTTCTAAAGTTAAATTTTAATTTTTTTAAGTAGAAAAAAACATTATATTTGATTTATTTTGAAATGTGTGTCCATAAAAAAAGTTCTTATGTACCATAATTGAGAATCATTCTTTACCAAAATTTACCTGCCCACCTTTTTGTAAAATGTTGTTAAATTATTCTTTTCTATTCATTTTATCAAATGATTTCATTAGAAGCATGTCATTTTGCTTCAAATGATTCCATCTTTGCATTTCCGTTTCTCAAATGAAAACACAGGCTTCTGTTTTAAAAGTTGCATCTCTTTCTCAACATTTCTCTCTTCCAATTAATAGCAACAAGTGTATATATATATATATATATAATTATATATATAATTAATTTTTTCTTGATGGTTTTCGTATTTATATATTTTGTTAAATACGATCTTACTAATTATATTAATTATTTGCATGCTAAGTTGAAATATTAATATGTTTTACATTTTACGTGCTATATTAAAATGTTATACATGTTTTACATTGAAATATTGAAGTTTGAAATATGGTTTACGTGCTATCATTATAACCTATTGCTTCTTTCCATTTTATCAAACATGTGATGTAATCTACATTTTTCTTAGTTCAGAAATTATATCTATTTCTTTTCCAATTGTTAGGCAACATGCATGTAGGACTTTAAAGAAATTTATCCTGACAAATAATAATAATAACAGCAACAATAACAAAAAATAAAAGCCCAATGACACAAAAATAGAAATTGTGAACAGGATTAGGCTTGAAGATTCCTAATTGAAATAGGAAGTAGTGTAACCGCTGTAAATAATTGGTTAAGTCTATTATTATTCATTCAATTGGAAGTTGATTTTGTATCAAATTTAATTTATGATCTCTTTTTCTTTGACTATTACCATGAATATTTTTTTCTTTTTTCTTTCATTTATTATATTGATTGATTGATTGATTGGGGGATTTTATTTTCTTTGTTGGACAAGGAAAGAGATGGAATCTCTATCAGATAGTAGTGATTGCAACAAGAGAAGAAAGTTTAATAACTTGCATTGATGGTGAGGATGATGAGCACATTAGCAAACTGTCTAACGATATTCTTGTTAATATCTTGTCTCGCTTGACTATAAAAGAAGATGCAAGGAGTAGTATACTATTGAGTAGATGGAAATATTTATGGAAATCTTTGAAGCACATTAGCAAACTATCTGATGGTATTCTTATTAATATCTTGTCTCGGTTGACCATAAAAGAAGCTGTAAGGACTAGCATACTATCAGAGTAGATGAAGATAATTTTGGAGATCTTTTACAGGTTGTTTAATCTTCGACAATCCAATTGCAATGGTACGATATCCATTCAAATATTATGATGTGGGAAGTGATTCATTTGAGGTAAGAAGGTTTAAGTTTGTGAGTTGGGTGAATCAAGTGTCGAGTTCACTCCAAGCATTTGTTGAAAACCTAAGCATTTGTTGTGACATCAGCTTCCAAGCCGACGTCGATAATTGGATTAAATTTGCAGTTGAAAAGGGGGTGAAAAAACTAGAGTTGAATTTCACTGGATTTACAGTATATTTGGGTGAGGGACGGTGTACTTTTCCATCACATGATATTTATTCTAGCTTCAGCACTCGTACATCCCTAAATTTGACCCTTGTACACATAACCGGAGAGTTCTTGAGAATTTGTTGTTTCACTGTCCCTTACTCCAAGTGTTAAGTGTTCACCACTCATTGTGTGTCAAGAAGCTTAAAGTTTCCAGTGGTCCATCTCATAATCTCAAGTTGAAGTACCTGAAGCTCTATTTTTCAGTGTCCCAATATATTGAAATTGATAATGCGCCGAATCTCATATATTTTGAATATGAGGGAAACCGAAAGATCCCTGCTTTTAGAAATGTTCCAAATCTTGCTGAGGTGTGTTTTTGCTGCGATTTTTGGCAATACATGATCATTAATAACCAGCAGCAGCAGCAGCTTTCAAGTTTACTTGTGCAACTACATACTCTTAAATTGGACCTGGAAAAAAAGAATGTATATGTGCATGTTTATATATATTGATAATCATGCATTGTAATTACATATTTAATTAACTTGTCTCTGCAGATACCCGGAGCTGTCTGTTACAAGATCCCTGAATTATGTAATCTCAAGCATTTGGAAATAAAAATGAGAATAGAAGATGATCATTCCCTCCTTTCTTGTGCTGATTACTTGAAAATAGAGGTGGCAAATAGGCTGGATCTGCTGGCACGTCATAGGTCGGCTTGTGAACTGTGATGGCCCGACTTGATATGGCCCATGAATAGTATAAGGTGGGGTGGGCAAGGCCCAATAGATGGGTCGGGCTGAGCTAGAGTATCAAGCCCATGGGCGTAGCTTGGAACGAGCTCATAATGGGCCACGCTAGCCCGCGGGCCTATGCTGTGCTAGGCCGAACTACAAGCCAGTGCCAGATCAGCCCGTGGGCTACTAATTAGCCGAAAAGCCTACTTGTCGCATTTTACGAAATGCAACTGATTATGAAATAATACACTGCACTAACATTTTAAATCTTTATTTTTGTAACTTTCATTTTTGTTATAATAAGATAACTTAGAATTGGTTGCAACTATATTTTCTAATCAATTTATTTTTATACTTTAGACATCTTGATTTTTATACAAATAAAATTAAGTCAGCAAATTTACTTTCCAACAATTTATTTTTGTAATTTGGACATTTTGATTATAGCTCAAATGTTATTTCAATTTTGGTGAATATTTTAAATATTCAACATAATATGTTTTCATGAATATTTTAAATTCAAACATTTTTGTGACATAGAAATGAATCAAAACGCAAACTTACATTAATTATGATTATAATTACAAAATAAAATGGGTGAACTTGCATCGCTATAGTTTCATACATCCTAACTAGGTTGGCACCTACTAAACTATCCATCATTTGCACTTCACCCGTCATCATCCACTTCCATTTCATCACTTCTGTCTTGAATTCTATCTTCTGCATCCTCCCAATCTTTCAAGCATATCAGCAATCCAAGACCTCTGGTGATAATCTTAATCTCCGTTCATCTAGCATCCTATTCCCTGCGCTAAAAGTACAGTCAGATGCAACTATGGATATCAAAGAAGTTAGTAGATCATGAGCCATGATGGAAAGCACAGGAAATATCCTTTCATTTGCTTTCCACCATTGCAAAATATGAAAATTCCTTTTTTTCTCAGGAGTCAATAATTCAAAACACAACATGAATTAGAAAAATAAACACGTGAACATGACAAGGTTGTATTATAAAATGTTTCTAAAAAGTACATAAAAGTAAATGCTATATTTCAATCAGTAGTAGATAGACAAACATCACCCATTTTTTTATTATAAAAATTAGTGATTGCATCACTATAATTAACACAAGATTTTAAGATTAGATAAGTTAAATTACAATGGTTTTTTATATCAAGCATAAATCGCCTAGGCTGTAATCCACTATATTTTAAAGTAGCATTAAACTCTTGTCTTCTAGAACCATATGATCCAATATACTACAATGCATCTCTAAATTTTTTTATATGACAATTAATGAAACTTAAACCATCTTGCACAATCAAATTAATTATATGACAATAACATCTTGAATGAAAAAAATTCTAAACCACATGCAGGTGTTATACTATATTTAAACATGTCAATGGCAAAACTATTTGCAAACGCATTATCAAAAGTAATGCTAAAAATTTTATCAACTATTTCATATTCTCTGAAAACACCATAATTGCGTGGCAAATGGCATATATTTTATGAGAATATTTTAATTCATGGAAAGTAATAATTCCTTTTTGCAATATCCAATTTTCATCAATATAATATGAAATAACACAAATATAAGCCATAGGATTACATCCGGTCCAACAATCAAAAGTAACAAAAACAAAACCTCTAAATGTTTGAAAAGACACAATCAAATTTTGTTTGACTTGATGAAATAATTTAATGCAATCACTTTTACATTTATTTCTTGGAATTAATTTAAAAGAAGGTTGAACATACCTTTGTATAAATTTTGCCAACCTTTTGTCTTCTGCTTGAGTGAAAGATAGTTCGCTTGACGTAATTCATTTGACCATCCCTTCTCTCATGTTTTGATGTCTATATCAAAAAATGGCGTCCTTAGAAGTATTGGATGCAAGTTGAAATTGCATACGGTTAGTTAAGGGAGCATGTAATTGGCTACATTTTTCAGTATGTCATTTCAAATGTTTAGTTCTGCTCAATGCTGGATAACTTAGGAGTTTTTTACATAACGACTTTGTTTTCAATTTGCCTGAGGTATTGGGCCTAGCCTTTAATGTAAAATACTCCCAAACAATTGATGTTCTAGTCCTTTAAAACCTTGAACTCGAAGATGCAAAAGAAGAACTAGTTCCAGCTGGAAAATCTTATCTATATGCTGTGGTTATCCAACAATGAGTCAATTACCTGAGACACAAATATAAAACACATCCGTAAATAATTGTAGTATATGAACAAATCCAGTAAGTTGAAGTTATAATTTAAGGCCAAAATATTTACAACCCGTGTATGCACTCTTCAACGTCACTTATTTGCCTCTCTTTGATAAGGAAATAATATCAAACATCAAGGATATAATAAAGAAACACGTTTCTATTCATTGTAATGATTCTGGCAATATATCTAAAAAATAAATTGCAAAAGTTTTATTATATCATATGACGTAATTTTGTATATATGCATGACAGGTCACGTAAGAATTAAAAGATATTCATGAGTAAAAATATAGGAAAATTAAATTAAATTAAAAATCATATCGATCATTATAATTGAAATAGTTTAGAGAAAACAAGAAAATTAACAATATACTAACTTATAGATGTGAATAAAATACTAGAGTATACGAGTGAATGAAAGAAAGAGAACAACTTAACTCATCTTGCTTTTATTTCAATTAAAGCAAAAATATCACAAGAAAAAGGACGTTCAGTCGATATTAGTTGTATTTCTTTTTATCATAATTAGTTATAGTTTTTTCCTAGTCACTGTTCTTTTCATAATTGTGGTTGTTTCTAGACATTTTCGTTTGTGGCTATAAATTTTGATCACAATAACAACAACAAAACAAACAATAGTTTTTAGTTTATATTTTTTCAAGAAAGGAAGGAATCAAAATTTTCTTTCTTTGTTATATTCTTAGACGCCAAGTTTCCACCTCAAAGACTTTCATGGCTTCACATAGTCATCAACTTTATTAAGATAATGAATTAGACTTGCACTAAATAAATTGAAATTTAATGCAAATAATTATTATGCCTTAACATTAGAATGCAAGTAAATGGGATGTTGTATCATAAGAACTCAAATCAAAACAAACCCTTGTAAATTATAGAATGTTCCTCTGTGCATATAATTGATTCTAGTGGTTTGTTGTTCTCTGCTTTAACTTTCTTTTTTTTTATTTTTTTAACTTCTTATTCTATTATCCAATTATTTTCATCATACAATCAAAACTTTTAAGAATGCCTTCTGTCATACATATGACTAGTCTTTAATACAAGTTTCTTTTTCTCTATCTCTATTCAGCAAATTTTTATGCCACAACCATATATAGATTTTTGGTAGAAGGAATCATATTTATCGAATGAGAACATTTAAAGACTCATTTACCCAAGTGACCATGTCCACTTTTAATTTGAATTGGAGAATGAATTGATTTTTGGGATTGATAGGATTTGTCATCATACAAACTAAAATTTTAACATCAGCAAGTTGTAATTTGTATTCTTTTTGTTATTTTTCCAAAGGCATGAAGTAGAAAAACTATTTAGATGGTTCTACATTCATTTAATTATTGTTGTCCTTTAAATACGTAAATAACTCAAGTCATATGTATTATAAGAATAAATAAAAAAGGACTGGTCCAATATGTTTCATTATAGTGATGTTTATCTTCCACATAAAATGATTTGAGGAAAAAAAAATCATTTTCTACAGAGAAAATAAAAAATTTCTTGTTGAAAAAATTAATAAAGTTGACAATGATGTTTTATTTATTTGCTTAATTTTTGTCGGTTAGTCAACTTTTATTTTCCACAACAAATAAATCACTTTTTTCAAAAGTAATTGCGCTTAGAATTTTAAAGTACTTAATTAATAATCTAAAGAAAATATTTACATAATTTAATGTTTTACGTGATTCTTTTATTATTTAGTTGACTTAGGTTCATTATATTAGAATTCTATAAAAGATGTTATTTTAAAATTAGATGTATATGTTTCATGTTTTATTGTTAACACATTCTTTTTAATCAATAAAAGTTATTTTTTAAAAAATTTGTGTTTTTTTACTCTTTTTTTTAATTTAATCAATAAAAATAAACTTGTGTGAAAAATTGAAGTTTGTAAAATCTCATTTGATTTCGTAATTATTATAGTTATTATTCCGTAATTATTATAAATATAAATTCATAATTAGATTATATTGGTTATTATAAAATAAAAAATGAAAAAACTATAATTATGTTGATACTTTTAATAATAGAGGAGTAAAATAGGTAAATTAAGATGTAAATTGCAATTCAGAGGGAAATCTTGATTTTCTCTAAAACTCATGGGAGTATCTTACGTTTTTTAAAAAACTCAAGGAGGTATATCAGTTTTCCTCAAAAGTCAATAGAGTAAAGTATAATATCTCTACAAAAAATAAAGTTAGAATGAACATATCTAATATAGTACATATGGATCAAATATATTTCATCCATTGAACATTTTTTTTCTTGAAACTTAGCCAAAATGGAATAATAGCAATTGTACAAAGTATAAGGCAAATAATGAATTATTATATGGTATTAAATTACTATCCTATAAGAAATAAACGTCATTATTACAAAACAATTAAAAGAACACACTAAATAGAAAACGGCTTTCGTTTTTTGAAATAGTTCATAAAAAGATTATTCTTGATTATAAATAAATAGGGCTATTGTGTATAATTATTTTTTAAATACATATTTAGAGGCTAATTTTAATAAAACTGATTTTCATTCTGAAAATAGAAAACGGATTTGAAATCTTTTTTTTTAATATTTAGACGACAATTTTAAAAAAACTGACTTTAATTATAAAAAATAGGAAACGATTTTTATATATTTTCCTTGTTTAATTTTAGAGGACAGTTTTATAAAATCGATTTTGATTCCAAAATATAGAAAAATAGTTTTAAACTGTCTTCGCTTACTCTAAAAAGAATATGTATTTTAGAAAATGACTTATTTAATTTTCAATAAAAAACCTATTTTAATTATTTGTTAAACAGTCCTTAGTATTTGTAAATAGAATACTAATTTATCAAAATAGTATTGGTAATTAGTAATAGTTTTGAGTTTAAATAGAATTAAGGATTTAATTAATTAATAATATAATATTATAATATCATTTTTTAAATAATATAGATAATAAAGAATTTATTAAAACAAAAAACAAGTTTAAACAGTAAATAATTTATTAAAATAGTATTAACATGTTTTAATTTTGAATTAAATTGAGGACTGATTTAATAATATAATATTATAACATTGGGTTAAATAATGTATATGGCAATTATTTAAATTTTTAATATTTGTAATAATTAATTAATATAGTATTAATAAAGTATTAGATAGCATAATAATATAGTATTGCATATATATTCTATTATAATATTTTAATTACTTTTAATTAAATATTAAGTCCAATTTATGCATCTAATAATTAACCAAAGTCCAATTTCACCACCTAAAAAATATTGATGGACTCCTAAGACCAACGTGCACGTAACTCTTTATTACTTCCAATTTGAGGCATCGACAAAGATGGTGTATAACTACAAGTGGTTCCCCACCTTGCCGGTACACTACAAGTCTTTGCAGTCTTGTATATAGGCTTCTCTCTCTCTATCTCTGATTAGCAAATTTTTATGCCACAAACATATATAGATTTTTCATAGAAGGAATCATGCTTATTGAGTGAACAACATTTAAAGACGTGTTTGCCCAAGTGACCACGTCCATATTAATTTGAATTGGAGAATAAATTGATTTTTAAGATGAATAAGATTTGTCATCATATGAACTGAAATTTCAACATCAACAAGTTGTAATTTGAATTTTTTTTATTATTTTTTCCAAAGGCATGAAGTAGAAAAACTATTTAGATGGTCCTACATTCATTTAATTATTGTTGTCTTTTAAATACGTACATAGCTCGAATTATGTATATAATAATAATAAAAAAGATTGGTCAAAAATGTTTCATTTTAGTGATGTTTATCTTTCGTGTAGAATGGTTTGAAAAAAAAAATAATCATTTTCCATAGAGAAAATGTCAGTTAACTTTTATTTTTCACAACAAATGAATCACTTCTTTTATAAGTCATTGCACGCAGAATTCTAGAGTACGTAATTAATAATCTAAAGAAAATTTATCCATGTAATAAGTTATGAAACTTAGTACATATTAGAAAATTTTGTTTTGGCACTTAGTCTGTATTAGAAAACTGAACAATCATTAACTTTTTCTATTTTTGAAGTTTAATTTTGTTATGACGTTGGTTATGAAAAAATAGTAGTAAATTTATTATTTTACTTTATATATTTGATAAGGGTTGTAGTTGTTACTCCTACATTTTACAATTTAAATATATTTCTATCACTTTAAATGCCACAAGAATCCTTGTTGTATCGTTTATTGAGTGAGCTCTTAAATATTTACAAAATTTAATGTTTTACAGGATTTATTTATCATTTTGTCGTCTTAGATTCATTATATTAGAATTCTATAAATATATTATTTTAAAATAAGATATATATGTTTTATGTTTTATTATTAACACATTCTTTTTAATCAATAAAAATTATTTTTCAAAAAATTTGTGCTTTTTTACTCTTGTTTTTGTTTAATCAATAAAAATAAACTTGTGTGAAAAATTGAAGTTTGTAATATCTCATTTGATATTGTAATTAGTACAGTTATTATTCTATTTGTGTTATTGTTGCCGTTGTCGGAAATGAAACTTCAAGAAATTATATGAGATTAATTACAGCTAGAAGATTGTAAAGACTTGAGTCGGTAAAGATTAGGACCACAATAGCTATCATAATCACCAATGCCTTAGCTTACAAGCAATAAATTATAAGAGGCTGATTGATGCTCTAATTTCACGAAAATAATTACGTGCATATTGGTTTCCACATTTCAAAAAAAACATTCTATTAATTTTTCTCAATTATCTAGTGGTTAATAATTAGCATAAATTATAATTAACAAAATAAATGTAATAAAATTAAAAGAAGATTGATAGAAGTTGTAAAAAATCTAAATGCGAAAATGAATTGATGAGTTTTAATATGGACAGGATTTTTATTTTACAAACTGAATTTCAATTAATAATCTCAATGATTTGAAGTATACAGGTCAATAAGTCTAGAAGACAACTATCATCATTAACTTAAATTATATAATACATGATAAGAACTTATCGCAATATTGTTCCATGTAGATCACCCATTGTTATTTACCAAAGAGGGAAGAAGGCAAGAAACATGTAATAATAACAAATAAAGAAACGACCTTTTCCCTTGTTCTTTTGAAGCGAAGAACACGTAATAATAATAATTACTTTTAATGAGCTGATAGTTGAATGTTACTATAAATGATAATTAGGAAAATAAATGCAATGAATAATTAGATAATACGATTAATTAGAATACCATTATTAATCATCCAGGGGTAACATTTGATTTTTTTAATAATAATAGTGAAGCATTTGGGGAGCAAAATGAAAGGTTGCAATAATGACCAGAGGGCATAAGTAATTTGACAAGAAAGACAGAGCATTTAAAAGACGATTACAAAGGGTTGATGATGCATACTATAATTATCAATTAACATTGATATGCATATAAAATTAGGAGATAGAGTTTTTAACCTCTTTAATTTGATAAAATTATTGATAATACATATTTATTTAAATTCACAATTTTTTCTAATTTTTATTCTAAATATTTATATTTCTAACCTGTTTCTCTAATTTATATATATTTTGGTGCTTCTACTTTGAAGTATTGTCACTTTACTCCTTAATAAATTAATAATATTTAACATATTACCCAACTAACTTTATCTTGTAACCATTTTAGCCCCTACCTTTTTGACCCCAACCCCCCCAATTATTCTGCTCTAGGTCCGCCCCTACTCAAGGACAACAAATTAATACATTCTCAAATGATTCCTATACTAGGAACTTGGGGTTGTGGAGACTTCCATTGTTAGAGAAATTTAGCAACGATGATGTACCAATGTTAGGGCTAACAATAATTCATGAAGATGATGACATGTACTAATTAAGGCCTGTACTACTTGCATTATTAGAAGTATTCTTTCCCTAGACACTTTTGTAATCACCAAATGAAACTCTGCACAAGCTTACATTACAGATCCTCAAATTCATAATCTAGTCTTGTTAAATTTGCAGAATAATCGTAAGCTAAAGACTGGTTAGTTTCTTGTATTATTTTTCTCGATCTTGACATTGTAATTATCTACATCTGATAAGATATGAATCATTAAATTCATAGTGTATAATTATCATATCAAATTCAAAATGACTATTGGATAATGCTTTTTCTAGCATTCACATATGTCAAACATGTATGTATTTGCTTTTTGGACCAATTTGTCCACGAAATTTCGTAAATAAATAAATGACATAAGAAAAAAGAGAAGAAAGAAAGTTGATTTTTGGAAGATTGGAAGTGGAAAATTTAATATTCAAAGTCTACCTTATGCCTACAAAAAAGAAAAAGGAAACATTAAATCAAACGTAACAAATATTAAATTCTTAATGGTGTGAATAAAAGAATTAAAATCTTCTTTTAAACTTCATGCAAAGACTTGGTTAAAGTGCACATTATTGACCCTATAGTGGCTCTTCAAAAATGAAAAATAGGAAGTTTCCGTCCTATTTACAGGCTCAACAATCTTTGAAACTTATATGGGAACGTTTGTAAAACTTACAAAAATAATATTTTGAAAAACAGAAAATGTGTTTGATCATTGTGCTTAAAATAATTTTTGAGTTAAAAATAACTGAAAAATATTTCATATTATTTGTAAAAACAAATAAAGTTGTTATTTTATGAAAAAAAAAACTTGCAATTAATTTTGACAATATATATGTTTAAGAAAATCGAAAAAATTAAAAAAAAAGTTATTTGTCACTTGTCAATTCAAATATCTTATTTATTTTTTAAAAATTTACAAAATACAATATACTTTATATTTTAAAATAAGAAACATTTGTGATAATATAGTCGAAGAATCAATTAATTTTCATTTCGTCTTTTAATCCCTTACCACAAGGATCATATTCTTATTTATATACTCATAGCACGTTTAATTATAGTTTTTAAGTTCTTTGCATGTGGTTGTAACGAAGAGACATTTTGAAGTTCACATGCAAACAAATATAGAGATGGTCTGTAGCCAATTAGTCAAAAGTTATATTATAATTTCTTCCTTTTACTTTGAGGATTAAATTGCTATGGAGCACCTTTCTCACAGCATAGCAAAGACTTTTTGCTTTAAGATATCACATCATTACTGAAACTCAATTAATTCTCTTCCATTTATTATATAATCATCAATATGCTTTAGCTAGCTTGTGATTAATCTCATCAGTTTCAAATATGTTTCGCTTAACTTGGCCTTATTATCAACTTCTCTTCCTCCATTTACTTATCTTTTATTCCCAAAGCAATGGTGCAAGGGAAAAACTTTGCTCTCATCACCAGAGTTCTGTGTTGCTCTACTTTAAGCAACTCTTTTCATTCTCTAACACTTCTTCTTTTTATTGTGATGGAACTCAAAAATCATATCCGAAGATGATGAATTGGAAAGAGGATGATGATTGCTGCTTATGGGATGGAGTAACATGTGATTTGGTGACGGGCCACGTGATTGGCCTCGACCTTAGTTGTAGCTGGCTTTATGGAAACATTCCTTCCAACACTACCTTTTTCTTCCTTCGTCATCTTCGAAACCCCAACCTGGCTTTCAATAATTTCAATTACTCTAACATTTCTTCTGGTTTTGGCAAATTTCCTCATTTGGCTAGTCTAAACCTCTCGTCCTCTAGCTTCGATGGTCAACTTTCATCTAAAATTTCCCACTTATCTAAATTGGTTTCGATTGACCTTTCTTCGAATTACAAGTTGAGACTCAATACACCTATTTGGCATGAGCTCGCTAAAAGTCTGACAAAGTTAAAGGAACTTAGACTAGATTGGGTAGACATGTCTACAATAGTACCTTCCTCCTTGATGAATCTAACTTCTTCCTTGACATCTCTGAGTCTCTGTTTTTGTGGGCTACAAGGAAACTTCCTAAAAAACATCTTTCACCTTCCAAACTTACGAGAGTTGATAGGTTGTGACAACAATTTTACCACAGGTGGTTTTCTTAAGGTTAACAAGAGCAGTCCCTTAAGGGTTTTGGATCTCTCTAACTGCAATTTCATTGGATCAATCCCAGCATCACTCGGTAGCCTTGCTCAACTTACACATTTGGATCTCTCTGGTAACAGTTTCAACGGATCAATCCTAGCATCACTCGGTAGCCTTGCTCAACTTACACATTTGGATCTCTCTGGTAACAGTTTCCACGGATCAATCCCAGCATCACTCGGTAGCCTTGCTCAACTTACATATTTGGATCTCTCTGGTAACAATTTTAATGGATCAATTCCAGCATCACTCGGTAACCTTGCTCAACTTACATATTTGGATCTCTCTGCTAACAATTTTAATGGATCAATTCCGGCATCACTCGGTAACCTTGCTCAACTTACACATTTAAGACTTGACCAAAATAATTTCGTTGGTGAAATTCCTGATACTTTGGCCAACCTAAAGCAACTTTCTTTTTTATCCGTTCGGGCGAATCAGGTAACTGGTCTAATCCCCTCTTATTTAACTGAACTTCAAATTTTAGTTACTCTCGATTTCAGCAGCAACTTTTTCAATGGGATTATTCCATCTTGGCTATTTACTTTACCAACATTAGAGGAAATAATTCTCAATGAAAACCAACTAATCGGTTCAATTCCAAGTTCAATCGTTGAACTTAGGAATTTAACTTATCTTGATCTTTCTTCAAACAATTTGAATGGCGTCATGCAATTTCACATGTTTGGAAAGTTTAAAAAACTTGTATTGCTTAATCTTTCTTATAACAATTTGTCATTAAGCACCTCAACCACAGTCAACTATTCCTTTCCCCAACTTACCATATTGGGATTATCAGCTTGCAACATACGTGAGTTCCCAATTATCTTACGAGGTCAACGTCAATTACAACTTTTGGATCTTTCTAAAAACAAAATTTAAGGTAGGTTTCCCAACTGGATGTGGGAAATAGGAAAAGATACTTTCAGTTATCTAAATCTTTCCTATAACTTTCTTACAAGCATGGGACATCTTTCTTGGAAAAATCTTCTTTATCTTGACCTCCGGTCCAATTTGCTTCAAGAAAGCCTTATGAATCTGCCACCTCTTTTGCAATTCTTTAGTGCTTCAAACAATAAATTGAGTGGAGAGATTCCTTCGTCATTTTGTAATTTGAGCAGTATTAAATATCTTGACTTGTCAAACAATAACTTGAGTGGAATGATTCCAAATATTATAGGAAACTCTACACTTGAGGTCTTGAATCTTCAAAGGAACAACTTTCATGGTAGCATCCCTCAAACCTTTGCAACTGGCAGTAGCTTGACTACGATTAACCTTAATGGCAATCACTTGAAGGGACCGTTGCCATCATCTTTGGTTAATTGTAGAGGATTCGAAGTTCTAGATCTTGGGAATAACAAGATTATTGATACCTTTCCTAACTGGTTGGAAGACTTTCCTGAGTTAAAAGTGCTTATCTTGAGATCTAATAAATTCCATGGTCCTATTGGCAATTCCAATGCAACATTTTCGTTCCCTAAGCTGCGAATAATTGATCTATCTAACAATGAATTCTCTGGTGGCTTACGAGCAACATATTTTCAAAGTTTTCGAGCTCTAATGGACGGGGATTATAATGTTGTGAAAGTGGAATACATGAAGCCAGCTAATTTTAGCGGTGAATATTATTCTGTGTTTTTGACTGTGAAAGGAAAATACATGCAGATGGAGAGAATGCTAACAATTTTCACTAGCATTGATTTCTCCAACAACCAATTTGAAGGACAGATTCCAGAAGTGGTAGGAAATCTTAATTCACTTAAAGGTCTCAACTTTTCTCACAATAATCTTACAGGAAGTATTCCGTCATCATTTGGAAATTTGGCAGCTCTAGAATCATTAGACCTCTCTTCAAACAAGCTTGTTGGGGAAATTCCTAGGCAGTTGACAAATCTAACGTTTCTTTCGGGTTTAAACCTTTCTTACAACCAGCTTGAGGGACCTATACCTCAAGGACCTCAATTTAATACATTCCTATACAATTCCTATATTGGGAACTTGGGGTTGTGCAGATTTCCATTGTTAGAGAAATTTAGCAATGATGAGGCACTTGTGTCAGTAGCAACAGCATTCCACGAGAAAGACGACACTTCGAACTGGTTTGATTGGAAATTTGCTATGATAGGATATGGATCTGGATTGGTGATTGGGTTGTCTATAGGCTATATGGTACTCGCGACAGGAAGACCACAATGGTTTCTTAATATGGTTGAAAGAAAGCAATCCAGGAGAGTGAGAAGGCTGAATAGAAGAGTCAGAGGAAGAAGAAATTGATAAGTGCAAGTGATGCTCTGCATGCATTATGTAAGTATTTCAATATTTTATATAAATCTGTTTTAATTTCTACTATCTTTTCTTGACATCAGAATCATTACTCCGTCTTTTCGAATTGTAAGAATAATGTATGCAAATTGATAGTTGTAGGTAGAAATTAATAGTGTTATGCTGGAGGAAGTATAAATGATAAAAATTCAATAAATATGAAAAGGTAATCTATCATAGACTATTCATTTCATATTGCAAATAATGATAAACTTATTTATTAATAGGTAAAAAATTAAATTAGGGATTTGATAATAGCTCTAATATTATTACTGCAACTATTCTAATTTGGCAAAACATGTTGCATCCTTTTCGTTTCGTAGTTTTTAAATAGATTTCTTTTTCATTTATAAAATGATTTTTTTTTTAACCAATTGTTTCAGGTAACTCAAAATCAATTATAAGTTGATGTAATCCTTGATGATGTGGCAGTATTGTATACCCTACCAAATTAGCTTGAAAAGTCAGTCAGTTATTCAGTTACAAGAGTCAGTTTCTAGAATGGTTGGTTTCTAAGCAGAAAGATTGGGGATTATCTCTTTTGATCGATTTGATGAGCTTATTGAAAATTTAGTTTCAATTTTATCTTCTTTTGTATAATTAGACTTTCTGTAAATCAGTTCGTTGGTGAATCAATAAAGGGTTTATTTCCTTCTTGACTATTAGATTCGGCCTATAATATTTTTTTCCCACTATTAGAAAAAAATATACAAAATTCCCTACTGTCCATGTTTTTCATTAATTTTTATAAAATTTTAACTTTACTCTTACTGTGTTGACCTGAATATTGGATTCATTTCTAACAAAACCGAACTGGAAAAAAAATTTGAAAAGTATGACAATGTGGTGGCGAGAACCCTTGCCCTCCTACATAAATGTAAGAGCAAGGGTTCAAAACACAAAGGCAAACATTTTAAAAAGATTATATCTACATATTATGTTATACATCATATCTTAATATTGTAACATTAATTTAACTATAATGAATATATTATTTTGTCACATTAATAATTATTTTCTTCTATAAATTTAAACAAAAATTTTTATTCTATTAAAATTAAGTTGATAATTTTTAGTAAAGAAATTGAAGAAAAAAATAAATTAATAATTAATTTATAAAATTAAAAATTATATATGAATTTGTAAATTCAAATCAATTTATAAGTATTATTAAAATTAATATTGATTTACAAAAATCATATAGAAAAAATTTATTTTGTAATATTAAACTAATAATAATTTTGTATGAGATTAAAATAATAATTTTTAGTAAAAGAATTAAACTAATAATTTTAAATAATCAAATATAAATTTGAATTTAGTTTTTAATAATTTTTTAGTATCTCATAAATTAATAGTTAAAAATTTTATACAAAAAAATTATTAGTTTAATGTGTATGACAATATTATTTTCAAACGAAATATATTACTAATTGTTAAGTTGGACTTCAATCCTATTTGAAGAATGGCTCAAACTTTTAAGTCCACGTGATTAATGAGATTTTTTTTAGGTTTGTTTTATGGTTATATGAGTTGTATGTGTGTGAATAAGAAGTGCATAGTCGTGAGAGGGAAAAGAAAGCACTTTTTTTAGAAAATTCAATCCTATGCAATTTTCATTAAATTGACAATTGGGTGGCGATTTCAACATTATTTTGGTTCAAATTTTATATGGAGGTTTTGCACACATAGTTCTTGATTCTGAATGGTATAATTGACCATAAGAGCTTTCTAACACATTCAGAATTAACGTTTACAATAGCTTTGTTTTCAAAATTTTTTGCAATCTTAATTTGGCTCCTTTATTTTGATGTTGCATCTATTGGTGTATTTGATGAGATATCTCTTTAGCTCTCATTTTGTGGTTGAGTTTTTATTTGTTTCTAAATCTGTAATATTGTTAGAAAACTCTTGTACTTCTTATTTAATAATAGTGAAAATTCTTTTTTGGGCTACGATTTTTTACTCTCACTTACATTAAAGGGGAGGTTTTTCATATAAATTTTGCGTCTTTTGTAGTTTTTTTGGTTTGATTATTCGTGCTATTTTTATTATTTTTGGTCTACTTGATTATTTCATCTTGATTCAAGTAAAGTGAAAAGAATTAAATTTGTACTAATTTCTTTTGTTCTTACATTATTATGTCATTTGATTGGAAAGTACTTACAATGAGATACGTATCTATGATGGTGATTAGCTTATCTATAGGATTTATGATATTCGCAACTAGAAGACCACCATAGTTTGTAAAGATGGTTGAAAGGAAGCAATTCAAGTGCATGAGTAGGGTGAACAGAAAAAGCAGGCTAAAGAAATTAGTCATCTAGTTTTCTATGGATGAAATCATTTTCTATTTGTATTTTTAAAAATAATGCAATTTGCAGCTTGTTATTTTTGGTTTTATATACTTCATTTAGAAACTATATAATGAGTATACGCTAACGTAAATTTATTTATTATTTAGTTCATGTTTATTTTTTTAATTTAAAGTTTAAATATAGTTTAATTTTACTCATTTAAATATTTATTTATTATTTAGTATATATTTATTTTTAATTTAAAATATGGATGTAGTTTAATTTTAATTATTTAGATATTTATTTATTATTTAATGTCTATTTAATTTTTAATATAAAGTCTAAATATAGTTAAATAAAACAAAAGGAATATAAGGTCAAAGCTAACAGATTGG
Source organism: Azadirachta indica (assembly GCA_022749755.1). Taxonomy (NCBI): domain Eukaryota; kingdom Viridiplantae; phylum Streptophyta; class Magnoliopsida; order Sapindales; family Meliaceae; genus Azadirachta; species Azadirachta indica. The sequence continues at coordinate 13,223,122 of CM040442.1, read as the reverse complement.
CCCAAAAAGAACAGAAGTTCTCAGACAGAATCTTTATTTATTATCAGTCAAATATGTTTATTAAGTTCTTTACTTTCCTGATTAATTTTCTTTTCTTTTACGGTGTATCAATGCTAAATATCTTAATTAGTTAATCTAATATTTTTAAATATTAGTTTATAAAGACAAAACAGTGCATATTAGTTTAGTTTATACAATTGCCATTTTCATATGTTAGACTAATTAACATACTTTTTTCATTTTCAAATTTTCAGTTTGAAGATTATCATTTTCACTTGCATAGTTATATTTATACTAAAGTGGTGAGTGGCATATCCATGCTAAAGTGATCAGTGATACGACGTCGTGCCGTATTTTGTTACGCTGTTTTGTATAATTAATGGTCCACTGCATGCGCATCTTTTGAAATTATGTTCCCCTAATTGTTTTTATTTACGATTTTGTTATTGTTTAATTACCATTTAATCCCTTATTTTTTAAAACTGAACATTTAATCCATAATTTAATTTATTAAAGATTATAAACAATTTCAAAATTTAATACTTTAATCCATAATTTTAATTCTTATTATTTGTTTATTATAATATTAGTCATAATTTAACACTTTTTTTTGCTACATTTGTTAATAAGAAAATATTGTAAAACTAATTTTAATTTTAATTTTTTGATATTTATTCAAATTTAATAAGGAAATAATTGATTCTTAAACCTCTTATATTTACCAAATATAAAGTTAAGATTGAACATATCTAATATAGTATATATTGATCAAATCTATTATGTTAATTGAACAATTTTTTCTTGAAAATTAGCGAAAAAGGAATAATGGTAATTGTACAAATGATAAGGCAAATAATGATTATAATTTGGTATTAATTTTTATCTTGTGAGAAATGAACGTCACTCTTACAAAACAATTAAAAGTGTACACTAAACAGAAAATGATTTTCGTCTTTTAAAATAATTTATGAAATAATTGTCTTTAATTGTAAATAAAATATGACTATTGTGTACAACTATTTTCTAAATATATATTTAAAAAATAGTTTTTAAATCCCTTTTTTTAACATTTGAATGATAGTTTTAATATAACTAACTTTGATTTTAACAATAAAAATTATTTTTATACTGTCTTTTTAGTTTAATTTTAGAGGACAGTTTTATGAAATTGATTTTGATTCTAAAATATAGAAAAATAATTTTTAAGCTATCTTTATTTATTATAAAAAAGAATATATGTTTTAAAAAATGACTTATTTAGTTTTTAGCAAAAAACTATTTTTAATTATTTGTTAAACGGTCCGTAGTGTATGTAAATAAAATACTAATTTATGAAAATAGTATTAATAATTGGTAATAGTTTTGAGCTTAAATTGAATTAAGTATTTATTTGATAATACAATATTACAATATTACTGGTTAAATAATATAGATAATAAACATTTTATTAAAACAGAAAACCTACTTTATTGAAATAGTATTAATAATTTTTAGTAGTTTTAATATTAAATTAAATTAGGGACTGATTTAATAATATAATATTATAATATTGTGGGTTAAATAATGAAGTATTACAGTAGTTTAAATTTTTAATATTTATAATCATTAATTAATATATATTCTATTATAATATTTTAATTACTTTTAATTAAATTTTAAAAAAAATATTGCAATTTATTCTGAAAACATTAACATTAACTAATAATTAATTTAGCCTATGCTTAGTTAATTAACTTTATCAAAAGCATGATACCGTTAAAATAGAATTTCAAAAAGAAGAGAGACATTCCAATTCCATCCATGATTCAAAATACAATGTCCAATTTGTAATAATTATTTCTTTTTCCATTTCAAAAGATTATTAGGAAAGATAAAATAATGATTATGTAACTGTATTGGATGCCAGTAAACCGATTTGTTTTTTCTTATTCCTACGAATAAATTTAAATTAATTCCGACCTTTTTTCTTTGCGTCAAATTATAAAAGGTTACGATTTTTATATAAAATATTTAATAAATTATATTCGAAATACATATAAAGTAATTGGTCCACAAGTACCATAACCAATATAAAGTTAACGCATTATTTTGTAGGTATAACTTGTTTTGTCATTTTATTATTAACGCATGTTCTCATTATTTTGTAAGTATAACTTGTTTTGTCATTTTTCTGGAGAACGGTGGGGAGGAATATGTATGTACGTGTATATGTAAGTTCTTTTGGTAGGCTTTGTATTTATGTAATTTGTTAAATTCATGTGATTATGATGTACAACATATGATACAGTTAACATATGTTTTGGTCTTACATTAATTTATGTACTTTTAATGTTTCTTTTTATTCGTTTAATATATTTTCATTTTATTTTTTGTCTTCATTCAATTAGATATTTGATATTTGATAAAGTTAACTTAAACTTCACAAAATTAGATTGACTTATAAAGAGAAAATTTTTTGATGACAATGGGTAGGTGAAACATATTGCTGTTGTTAATTAAGAGTTTTTTAAAATTTAGGCAACGTCAAGAACATGAGCAAAATGCTATTTGTTGTCCCTTTTCTAAGACATGGGAATTTGAATTATATCTGTGTGTGATTTGCATATTGACTATAATTTCATGCCGAAAAATGATTGGGAGTGTTTTATTATCTGGAGTACTAAATTTCTGTTTGTGATTGTATATGAAGTAGATAAAATGCTTAAGTTTTATTGGGCTGGGGGGCTGGGGTTCGTTTGGTGGTGCTAATTAACACTTCAAAAATACTTATTGACATGTTTAATAATTTTAGTAAAATGTATTTATTCAAATAAAATTAGCACTTAGCGCAATTTAATTTACAGCTAGTATGGTGTTTTATGAAATTAACACTTAAATGCTTAAGTGAATAACATCCTAATTTTAATAAAACTGTTGTCATTCCTAAAGTATCTTCAATAAATTTTAAAATTTTCATTCAAGTATAATAAAACTTTATCATTTTCAAAATACTTGTGACTAATTTTAAAAATTCCAATCCTCATCCTACTTTATTATATTTTTTTAATTGGTTATTTTATTTTTTAAATTATCAAATTTGTAATTATTTGTATAACAAATTTATTTATTTTATTTTTAATAATAAACATGATATTAAATAATAATATTTTTACAAATATTTATCAAATAAAAATATCAAATTTACTAAATAATTATTTTATTTTTAATATATTTATTATTATTAAAAATATTAAATATAAAATATGAATAATATGTAAATACTTATTATGTCTCCATTAAATTTTATATAATAGTTAATTTAAAAATAATAGAATTTTAATTTATTTTTTAATTTTAATTTTTGTTTCCTAAAATATTTGTAATTTTAATTTATTTTTTAATTTTAATTTTTGTTTCCTAAAATATTTGTTCTTATTAAAAAATACTAATGCCTAGTATTAATTTTATATATTATTTAATTTAAAAATATTATTAATTTTATATATTACTTAATTTGAAAAAAGTTTCTATTTTAATAATTTGTTAATATTAAGGCGCTTTTTTAATTATAAATCCGAACACCTAATTTAGTACTAAATCAATAATATAAGTACTTTTACTAACTATTAGGTAAACAATAATTGCTTTTCTACAAAAATGCTAAAGAATATAATCATTAAGCATATCAATGCTTTTTTTTTAAGCAATCTCAAAGAAACCCTTACTTAAAAATAGGAATTTGGTTAGACATATATTTATATATATAATTAAGAAGAACATATGAGATAGGAAATACCGGTATTGTAAAAATTTTAGGCACCATACTATAAATAAAAATATAAAAGTTTTTTTTATTTGTGTAGGATCCAAAAATACATTACTAACAGAATTGTTTATTAATTTATTGATGAAACCAAAAATATGACAAATATCAAAATTGTGAGGAAGCTATCAACTTAAAAATAAAAGTATAAAAATTGGGATAATTTTATTTTAATCCCTAATGTTTTGAGAAATGTCACTTAGATTGACGTATTTCACATATTGGATAAAAAGATCCTGAACGTTTTTTAAAATCATCACTTTAATCCTCAACGTTTCAGTCAATGGCAAGTAGGTTTCTTGACCAAACTTCCATCCAATTTTACGTATTAGATAATTATCAACTTACCCCTTATAACATAATAATCTTTAATTTAACTTTAAAATTTATAAAAGTAATCATATTACTCTCATATGTTATTTGTTATCATTTTTATTTTTATTTTTAACAAGTAAAAATATAAAATTAATTAATAAAAAAAAAATAATCCTTTATTTTTTCTACTTCCATGACTTCCTCTATTTCTTTCCTTTCGTTATTCTTCTTCTTTATCATCTCTTCTTCTTTCTATTTTTTTATCAAGGAGAAATAACAATGAGTTTAAAATAAATTAAAATTAGTTATTTGATTTTTTAATTCACACAAAGAAAAAGACTAATATATAAATGAATTAATTTATTCAAATCACATAATCTTAGCAATAAAATAATTAATTTAATTTACAGAAAAACTAAAACTCAAAATTTTCTCTTCAAAATCTATCCTAAAGACAATTAATTTATCACGAGACAATTTATTTACTTATTTTGTCACTGAAAATATTAAAAATATAGAAATATGCCAAATATAAAATTTTTACATAATGTTAATTTGGATAGAAAAATATAAAAATATTTGTTTTTTAAAATAAAATATTACATAAAATATTTGTTTTATAATAATAATAATAATTTTTTAAATTTGAATTCCAATATTGTTATGTCCAAAAATGTGTCTATGTTATATTGAAAAAATTAATGATTTTTTTCCTCAATTATGTATTATATTGAAAAAATTAATGATTTTTTCCTCAAGAGTTATTTTTTATATATTATGACATTAGATAAATTCTAATAAAATATATAAGATAAACTAAAATTAATATTTTTTTATTTTTGAGATTTTTTAAGTTCAATTAATTGATTATATTATTAAGATTATAAGATATGAATAAATTAATTTTGTTATGTATTATTTTCTTGTCTAAATTGAGAGTATAAATGGAGAGGAAGGACAAAGAAGAAGAAAAAATATAATTTTATCTTCTTAGCTATTAAAAATAAAGATAAAAATTAATATGTGGGAATAATACGATAACTTTTATAAATTTTAGGGTTAAATTAAAGATTATTATATTATAATGGGCAAGTTGAAAATTACTGACAGCTAAAAGTGGATGGAAGTTTAGTCGAGCGACCTACATGACATTTACTGAAATGTTAGGGACCAAAGTGATAATTTTCAAAAATGTGAGGATTTTTTTATATGATATATGAAATATACCAACTTAAATAATATTTTCTAAAATATGAGGGATTAATATGAAATTATTCCAACAATTCAAAATGAAAAGCATTAGACTCCGTGCTCGTTTGGTTTGACTTTTTTATTGGTTAAAAGAATTTTTTTAATGATAAAAACTCTTTTAAAATTTTCAATATCGTTTGGTTGATAATGAAAAAGAGTTTTTAAAAATTAAACAAGCTGTTTTCCTTTTATTGGAAGAAGTCCAAAATTTGAGTTTTTGGCAGTAGAGTTTTCCTAACTTTTTTAAAAGGTAAAATATCTAAAATACTCTTACTTTATTTTAAAAATTTTACGTAATTTTTTTTAAATAAAACATTAAAAATCTATCTATTAAATAATTACTTAAATTTTTTTCAAAAGTCATTTATGATAACCAAACGATTAATAAATTTTTATTAAAAACTCTACTCATAAAAGTTTTACGGATAAAAACTCTATTTTAAAAAGCTCTATTTGAAAAGCTGTACCAAACGGACTCTCACTCTTCATTCGATGGCTTTTGTCAGTATTGTGAACGGATATCAGTATTTTCGTCATTTTTATTCTGGTAAATATTGTTGTGTTTTTGGATCATTATAATGAATTTATGGTTGTTTACTTTAATGTTTTACTTGTAAATTACAATTTAATGATTCACACGTACAAAATTTAATATTTAATGTTTTCTTACCAAAATTGTTTTAATTTTGATCTTCATGAAATTGTTTTAATATTTAATGTTTTCTTACCAAATTGTTTTAGTCTTCATGAAACGTAATAGAGTTATATAGATATGGGAGCAGTTTATGTGCTTTTTAATGATAGTGATGAGCTGTGTATTTCTTTACTCTTTATATTTGGTTATAATAGTTATATTAAGATTGTGACACAATTAATTAACAAGCAGCTTGTGATACAAAACCTTTAGTTTGTGCGAATACTTAGTTAGCCAAACTGCAAAAAAGGGCCGTCACGGTCGCCTAACAACGAGATCTTCGGTAAGTTTAATTTATTGGTTATGAAAATGGTAGTATATATAAATATATATTTACTTTTGCTTGTTTTGATGTTCATAAAAGTTAGTTGTAATTTTGCATTAATTACTATGTTTTGACTACTGTCATTGTAAAATGTTAAAATGGACTATTTTGTGATATATATTTATGATTGTTGCTTTTGATGATTAAATGTTAACAATTGTGCACTTCATGTATGATAATTGAGTTGGATAATTAAATCATAACCATGATGTAGATCTTTAGTCTGTAAAATTTGGTGATTACGGGGTTTCTTTAATAGAATTAGTTGAATTACACACTAGGTGCTAAGAACAATTGTTAACTATATATTTATTAAATTTATACACTTCGTTTAGTGGAAAATAAGAATTTTTGTTGTTGGTATGGATTTGCACTATAAAAATAAAATACGAAAAATAATAATTGGAGATTAAAATATTTGCTTAAATATAAGGATCGGAGCGAAATGCCACAATATTTTTGCAAGAAACCTTTTTCTAACACAATCTTTAAAACTCTTTTTGTTTTCCACCTCAATATGCCATATAAAGGCCACTTAGAAAAGAATTCGTACTCTTTTCGATATGGTATGTAATCATTTAAGTAAAAATGTATTTTTTGATACTTTAAGCCCAAGGAAGACAATGTTTTCTTTACTTTATATATGGATGTTGGTATTTCATTGTTATTAGATAGCATATATGCTAAAAGCATCAACAATTCTCTAAAGCTATTATCTGACCATCTCTATTTCCCCTTTAAATTGTATAACCTAATTAATACAATAATCTTAGTATATTTTGTGTAATCAGAGTACAAAGGCTTTTCGGTATCTGCAAGTAGTTTCTTAAAACCCTTAAGATCTCCTTCATAATGCTTGTAAGCATCATAAATCATATCTACAATATCACCAAAATCATGACTTATAGACTATGTGTCAAAATAGTCTTCAACAAGCCTCCATGTTATAGAAGGATTTTCCTCACCATGCCAAATCCAAATTTTGTAAGTTTCATCAAAACCATAACTAAATAAATGATATTTAATCTCATTGGGACTAGAAATTTTAGGTTTCGACATTTTGAACATGGAAATCTTGGTAAGATAAAATATCCAGAATATTTAACTGCAAGTTTCATAAATTTGGTGATGCCATCATCGTATTCCATAGATCTCTTATCACATGATATCCACTACTACAAAACTATTAAAAATAAACACTTGTAAAGAAATCAATTTTTAAAAAAGCAGATAAAATATTGAGTATAAAATACCAGTTTTAATCTAAATTATTTTCTTTACTAAAAAGTAATTTTTAAATAAATATTAAAATAAATCAATTTTAAATTACACTATTTTCTTTATCACATCAAAAGAAATAACATTTTAAATAAATAACAAAATATATGTTAATTTTTACTTGAACCTATTTTTTATTAAAATAGAAAAATTACTTTTATGTAAATTAGGAAATCAAATTGATTTAGTATAAATTATATTTTAATTATTAATAAAAGAACTCACTTTTCTCAATTAGTTTGCCTTTTTTTTTTATCATATCCCTCTTTTTTTATATCTTAATCGTGTTTGTTGGAAATATTTTATGTGAATTAATCTTGCATGACCGTTAAAACGTATTACCCTTTAGTTTAACCAACGTTTATGAATGAATAAATGAATTAATTAATTAATATTTGTTTTTTAAAATGCAGCCTTTCTTTTGTCCAAAACATGATTGTTTTGAATTAATCTTCTTTTGTTTAGATCACTAAAATATGAAGTGCATGCACTATGCAAATTGAAATGATTCAAAAAGTATTTGGCAATGTGTTTTGTTTTAACAATAGCTTTTTGAGGCATGATTTTGTGCAATTATTACTTAGCTTTTCATTTGTCAAGTGAGCTGGCTCTTAGCAATCTATTAATCTGATGTTGATGACTTCATATTTTAAGTGCTGAGATTTTGACTGTTTTAGATTTGTGTCATACAAATTTTTAAGTGTTCATTTTAAGCAATATAAGTTGTTATACTAAGTAGTCGTATGTAAAAACTATAATTAGGTTGGCCTGTAAATATATTTGATTCATAGGTAATATTATTATTCTTTCTATGTAGTATATTTTATTTATAAATTAATATTTATTTATGATTTATTTTATTTATTTTTTAATACCTAATTTATAACTAAAATATTAATTTATTTATGGGTAGTAAAATATATAAAATATAATAAAAATATAAAATATATTATATATAAATTTATAATATCTTAATAAATATTATATAATTTATGTGTTAAAAAATAATATTATGATTTATTTTATTAATATATTATATTTAGATTCTATTATTATTATTATTATTATTATTATTATCATAGAAAAGCACTCACTTAATTATTTTTTGTTGTCAGTGAAGAGGGTTAATTCACCGTTAATATGATAGTATTTCAATAAAATAAAAGTTGACTTTACTATTTTATAAAGAACAAAGACCATCGCCGCATACCACTACTTTATGTCTAGCCACTAAATCGTACCACCAGAGTTAGCAAGCCCATTGCATCATTTTTATCACTTATTTAGTTTCGTTCTTTTTCAATTTTATTTTGTCATTATTTCTAGTTTTGAAATAAAACTGAGCCTAGGTTATTGATCTTGAAATAGAATTGATTCCAAATTGCCGATAATATTTTTATGTTTAAATGGAATTCATTTTGGTTTGTAAATTTTTGTTAGCATTGTGATATTGGACAAGCTTAAAGGAAGTAATTTTCTCAATTTGTACTAAGAAATATTTAGCTTTTGAACTTTTGTGGCTTGTTTTTACTTTTTTAGCCAAAGCTTTGATTGTAATCATTGTATAAGTGAAAGAGTTAATTGACCTTAGTAATAAGATAATATTTTAGTAAAATATGAGAATTAACACACAGTAAAGTTCAGGAAACCTACACATAAATAAAAAATTTGGAAAAAAATAATTACACATTTTTTGAATTGTTAGTTGACTAACATTGATTGTTGTTTGACTGTTAATTTTATAGGTAATTTAGTAAAATACAACTCTCCTCTCTCATGTTAATTTTTTAAAGATTAGTTTATATATATTTTTATTTTTCTATTTTTTATATACTTGAAATTAAATATGGATAAATACTAAATAAATTTAGATTAATTTTCATTAATTAAATTCAAATGAAAATTTTCCTTAATTAAATTTCTAATTTATCTTAAACTAAAAATTTCATTTATTAAACATCTAATTTTTTAAGCTAAAATTTTTATCTTTTAAATTTGTAAAATTTTCAAATATTAAATAAATTTAAATTTTTAATTTTTTATTCATAAAGTTTAAGTGTTTTAGACTATTTTAATCATTTTCTATACATGTATAGATTTTTCAAACATCGGGGGCGGTATCTGTTAATTCTCCCCAAGTATTAACTGTTCCCTATTGGGAAGAACAAGAAGCCATTTCAAAAACATAACCTATTCATGCTATGCCCTAAGCCATAGCCGCTATCTATTAGCCATTTTTTTTTAGTCAATTGGAGACACCACAAGCCCAAAACATTTTCACCATCAAATCCCACCATCGTTGTTGTCTTACTAATTATTGCCGAATTTTGTGAAAACAACCACTAAACTAGCAACTTATCACCATTTAAACCAAAAACTACTTTGTTGATTAACGTCACTGCCAAGTCATAGAAAGTTCCGAGAATCACATTCCATTTTTGTCATCAGATTTTGTCAAAATGACAGCTACCTCAACAATCTCTATTGCCACAGTCTGCCGCTTATGTCACACCACCGGTAAGCATGTTCATTGCATCGTTTCATTCACTTATTTAGTTTCTTTTTTTAATTTTATTTTGTTATTGTTACTAGTTTTGAAATGAAATTGGGTCTAAGTTATGGGTTTTGAAATAGAATTGATTCTAAATTGTTAATAATATTTTGATGTTGAAATGGAATTCATCTTGGGTTGTAATTTTTGTTTAGTTTTGTGATACTGGTGGAGCTTAAAGGAAGTTATTTTCTCAATTAGTACGAACAAATATTTAGCTTTTGATTTTTTCGTGGCTTGCCTGTGCCACTTTATTTGCTAGAGCTTTGATTGCAGTCATTGGCTGATGTTTGTGTTTTCTTCTACTATAGTTTGTGCTCTCTTTGCTTTGCTTTCATTTTCATTTTCAGTTTGTGTTTTCTTCTACTGCATCTTTTTTGTTAGTAGTTTAATACATTTTTACTTCTTTCTTTGATTCTCATTTCTTGAAATCTTTTGGCTTCTTTTTATATATAGTCAATCACTTCATATTAGGCCCAAGCTTTAACGTTCGATCTAAAGGTGTTTCAATAGAGGAAACCATTTTCACATATAGGTGATCCGTAGCATCAAAGGTTTTATGGGCAGAATCAACTCATGATGCAACCTTCTTTTGTGGATCCTCTTCATATGCAGTATTTTCAACTTCCTTTTGGAGATGTATATGGTACTTCAATTCAGCATCCTCGGCTGGCATCAGCTGGTGTTAAAGAGCTCAACTTGATTCTTCCAGAAAGAAAGCAACAACTTGTCAAATTTTTAAGAAATAAGTTATGAAACAAAATCTGAATTAATTATTGCAAATATAATTAGCTTTCTGTTTCCTATTTTTTGACTTAGAGATTTGTTAATTGTAGGATTTCCTGATTTGGTGGAATTCCTATGTGGGGATTTTATCTTCTACCTATATTGTACTTGTTTCTTATGAAAAAAATATATGGTAGAGATGTTTTCATCCTAAAAACCTATATGATATCAAAGCCAAGTGCTCTTTTTCTCTATTCTTCTGTTAATAATGATGTCGTATAAGTCGGCGATGACCGGCACTTCTAAAACCATTCAAACCAACCCTGTTGTTTCTTCCACATCTGTACATATTGAATATTATTCCCAAAATTCAGCTCTTTCTCTCACAGGTACAAAACTCAATGGGCACAACTATCTCGAATGGGCTCAGTCTACAAAATTGGCGATTGATTGCAGAAGCAAAATCGGGCACTTGACTGAAGAAATTTCCAAACCTACTGTTGGCGATCCAAACCTGGAAAAATGGCAGTCCAAAAATTTTCTTGTTATTGGTTGGCTTATCAATTCTGTGGAATCTACAATTAGAAAATCTCACCTATTTCTTCCTACTGCTCGAGATGTCTGGGAGGCTGTTCGAGATCTTTATTCAGACCCAAAGAATTCTTCTCAAATTTTTGAGTTAAAAACTTGTCTTTGGAAATCCAAGCAAAATGGTCGTGATACTACCACTTATTACAATGAATTGCTAACATTATGGTAGGAACTTAATCAGTGTTATGATGATGTTTGGGAGAGTCCGAATGACTACGCTCACCATAGGAAGAAAGAGGAAAACGATAGACTTTACATGTTTTTAGCTAACCTTAAGTTTGGATGAGGTTCGACGTCGTATTCTTGGAAGGAAGCTATTGCCTTCTCTTAGGGAAGTATTTTTTGAGATTAGACATGAAGAGTCAAGGAGAAAAATCATGCTGCACAATAGTGAACATGGTTTTAACATTGAATCTGAGAATTCTACTCTTGTGTCAAGAGGTGGTGATTCTGACAATGATGTGCGTAAGAAGTCATGGTGTGATCATTGCAAAAAACTGTGGCATACAAGGGAGACATGTTAGAAGCTCCATGGTAAACCAACAAATTGGAAGCCAAAATCCAAACGTAATGGTCGTACAAGTCAGTACTGAAGAGACTCAGGAGCTTTCTACCAACTCGGATGTAGTTCCTTTTACCAAGGAGCAATTAGAGCACCTATATAAATTATTTCAATCTCCAAAATTGTCCTTAACTCCGTCTTGTTCTTTGGTTCAAAAGGGTAACTCTCTTGTCACTGCGTTTTTTGGTGTTGTTCCTAATTCTGTTCATTCTTGGATAATTGATTCTAGTGCAACTGATCATATGACTAGTTGCTCTAAAATTTTTTCCTCTTATAGTTCTTGTGCAGGCAATATAAAGCTTAAATTACAAATGATTCACTTTTGGTAATTGCTGGTATTGAAACTGTCAAACTCATTTTTTTGATAACCCTTCACGATGTACTTCATGTTCTCAATTTGTCTTGCAATCTATTGTCCATCAGTAAAATTACTTCTGATCATCAGTGTCAAGCTAATTTTTACTCTTCTTATTATGAGTTTCAGGATTTGACCACAGGGAGGATGATTGGTAGTGCTAAGGAAAATTATAGCCTCTATTATTTTGATGATGGACTTGACTTTGGTAGACGATGTCAAAGTACTTGCTTGAATTCTATTTCTGTCTCCAAAGATAATGATATTATGTTATGGCATTTTAGGTTAGGCCATCGTAGCTTTCAGTATTAAAAATACTTGTTTCCAAATTTATTTATAAATAAAAGTCCATCTTCTTTTCAATGTGAAATTTTTCAATTTGCTAAACATTATCGTGCATCTTTTCTCCCCAACCTTATAAACCAACCACACCATTTACTTTGATCCACAGTGATATTTGGGGTCTATGTAGACATCTACATATTCCGGCAAAAAATAGTTTGTGACCTTTATTGATGATTATACAAAAGTAAGTTGGGTTTACTTGATGAAGGAAAAATCTGAAGTAGAAACATTTTCAAAAATTTTTACATTATGGTATAAACATAATTTTAAAAAAATATTCAAATATTGCGAAGTGATAATGGTCAAGAATATTTTAAAAATTTTTCGGGCAAATTTTTTCTTGACAAAGGAATTGTCCATCAAAGCTCTTGTATCGACACTCCACAACAAAATGGTTTGGCTAAAAAAAAAAACCAACACTTGTTCAAAGTAGCTTGGGCATTACTCTTTACCAATCAAGTACCAAAATATCCTGGGGGTGAAGTTGTACTTACTGCTACGTACCTTACAAACAGAGCATCTAATAAGGTCGTAAACTTTAAAACACCTTTTGATGTTTTTCATAAATTTTTTCCTACAACTAGACTTTCTTCTTCTTTATCATTAAAGAGATTTGGATGTACTGCATTTGTTTATATTGATAGTCATAATCAAGGGAAATTTAAACCTTGAGCTAAAAAATGTGTGTTTGTTGGCTATGCTCCATATCAAAAGAGATATAAATGTTTTGAACCTATTTCAAAGAAAATGTTTGTTACCATGGATGTTATATTTTTTTAATTAAATCCTTATTTCCAGCCTCTTCTTCAAGGGGGGGAACCAAAATAAAGATTTAAATTTCCATGACTTTTTCCAAACTATAGATTTAACAAATGATTCTTCCCCAACCTTGATTATTCAACTTGAAAATCCAAGCTTTACTATATAATGTGAAAACGGGTCAAGTATTTTAGATACTGAAAATGCTGGTCTTCCCACAATACCACCTTATGATGTTCATGGTTCAATAACTATTAACAAAGGGGAAACAGGAAAAAAGGCTACAACATTAGTACCATTTGATATTGTCTACTCGCGACAAAGGACAACTAAAAAAAAAGAGTCTTTCAATCCTTTGCACTGACCAGAATCCTTGAACCCTCCAGGTAATGTCCTCATTGATCCTTTACCTCATGTCCAACCTACTTCATCTTCGAGTTCTGAGTTTGCTAATCTTGAACTTAATTCTTGTTCCAATTCTAATATTGATGATTTTAATCTTTCTATTGCTATTCGAAAAGGTGTGAGCTCTTGTACCCAACACCCATTGTCGCAATTGTCTTTCACCTGTCTTTCGTGCTTTTACTTTACAATTGTCTTGTATGGAGATTCTTAATACTGTACATGATGCTTTAAAAGTTGCCAAGTGGAAGGAGGCTGTCTTTGAAGAGATGAAAGCTCTTGAAAAAAATGGTACGTGGGAGTTAGTTGATTTTCCAAGAGGAAAAATGACTGTAAGGTGCAAATGGGTGTTTACTATCAAATATAATTCTAATAGCTTTTTGGAAAGGCATAAAGCACGACTGGTATTGATTATTTGGAGACATTTGCCCCAGTAGCAAAGCTAAACTCTATAAGAGTTCTTTTGTCACTTGCTGCAAATCTTAACTGGCCATTGTAATAGTTAGACATTAAAAATGTATTTCTCGATGGAGATTTAGAGGAAGAAGTGTACATGTATGCATCCCCAGGATTCAGTTAAAAGTTTGGCACAAAGGTTTGTAAACTAAAAAAGTCTTTTTAAGGTTGAAACAATCACCAATAGCCTGGTTTAAGAAATTTACTCAGTTTGTTAAGAATCAAGGGTATGTCCAAGGGCAAGGTGATCATACGATGTTTTTAAGACATTCACAAGATGGAAAGATTGCCATACTAATTGTGTATGTAGATGATATAATTCTTATAGGAGATGATGTATTTGAGATGAACTGATTGAAGGTTTCCCTCTCTTCAACATTTGAGATCAAAGACTTAGGCCCTCTGAGGTATTTCCTTGGCATGAAGGTGGCTCGGTCAAAGAAAGGGATTGTTGTCTCCCAACAGAAATATGTTCTTGATCTCATTAAGAAAATTGGGATGAGTGGTTGTAGGCCAGCTAACACTCTAATTGATCCTAATCAGAAACTTGGAGATGATAAGGAAGGTGATTCGGTGAATACAACTCGATATTAAAGGTTGGTAAGAAAGTTGATTTACTTATCACATACACGACCAGATATTGCTTTTGAAGTGGGTTTAGTACACCAGTTTATGCATTCACCTTACGAGAAGCATCTTGAAGCTGTATATCAAATTCTTAGATACTTAAAAAGTACACCAAGCAAGAATCTACTTTTCAAGAAGACTACACAGTAGAACATAGAGGCATACATTGATGCAGATTGAGCGGGATCACTTATTGACAAGAGATCTATATTAGGATATTGTTCTTATGTTTGGAGAAATTTGGTCATATGGTGAAGTAAGAAATAGAATGTCCTTGGAAGGAGTAGTGTCAAGGCAGAATATAAGGCTATGGCTAATGGAGTGTGTGAGATGCTTTGGTTAAGGAGAATTCTTGAAGAGTTACAGATGCCAATAATCATGCCAATGAAGTTGTGTTGTGACAATAAAGCTGCTATAGATAGTGCACAAAATCCAGTACAACATGATCACACGAAGCATGTAGAGATTGATAGATACCTCATAAAAGAAAAGATTGACTGTGGAGCTATTTGCTTACCGTTTGTTCCTTCTATGCAACAAATAGTTGATATTTTCACCAAAAGACTTTTTAGAAATGTTTTTGAGCAATTTGTAAGCAAGTTGGGCATGATAGATATCTATGCTCCAACTTGAGGGGGGGAGTGTTAGATTTTTAAGAAAAAAGTTAGGAAACAAAATTTGAATTAATTATTGCATATATGATTAGCTTTTTGTTTCCTATTTTCCAGCCTAGAGATTTGTTAATTGTAGGATTCCCTGATTTGGTGGAATTCCTATGTGGGGGTTTTCTCTTTTATATATATTGTACTTGTTTCTTATGAAAAAAAATATGGTAGAGATGTTTTCCACCAACAATTGTTGCTTCTTATATAGGCGATTAGAAATTTTAGTCTCTAACAAATGGGAGTTTAAGCATTAGAAATTAAAAAAAAAGGGGAATTAATAGTTGGTGGTTATTATAGAGGTCCCTTAGGCATGGGCATTATGGAGCAATTCCCAGCTTCGCCTGTTGCCAATCCTGTGCTGCCATTATCTCCTTTTAGTAGAACAAGTCAACTGGATAAATGAAATGAAATGAGCTTCCTTGAAGAACTGAAATCTGACAATGCCCAAAAATTTGAGCTTTTTGACCTAATAGCGGGATAGTTGATTCAGGTAATATTATTCGATATTGTTACATAATCTAATTGTTGTACTATCTCTAATTTGCAACGCATGTTCCACTTTAGCATTGGTCAACATGATAGTTGATTTATTCAACACAAGCTGGAGCATTGTTGTGTTGAAGAGAAGGAGTCTGTTTGCAAAGAAATTCCGCATGCTTCAAAATTGATGACGGATGATTTTGGGAATTATGTTATTCAAAAGGTATGATTTCAACGTATATGTGTTTTTAGTTATTTAATTCTTTTAAACAAATTCAGCATTAACTTGTGAACTGCATAGGTGGCATGTGGTTGATTGTTAAACTCTGATTAATTACAGTTCTTTGGCTGTGGAAGTCCTGAGCAAATAAGCTCGCGAATAAACTTGTTGGTCTGATGTTGCCTTTGAGTTTGCAAATGTGTGGTTGTCGTGGTATGCTAAATTTCTTTTAATATAACAATTTATTTAGTGGTATATTGATGTTCTCTAATGCATTTCTTATAGCAATTTAGATCTGTTGTAGTTTTACATCAAAGAATATGGTATTAATAGGTTTATTGTATTAAGCCTGAGACCTTCACCCCTTCTATTATAGTCCTGCAGGTCTTGTAAATGATTAAAAGGCCTTTAAGAAAATTTTAGTATTCAGAGATGTGTTTCTTAGGAGTAAGACAATCAGCAGATCTTTCATTGCATTAGGAATATGCTAGATTTTGTCCTGGTCCTACCTTCTTACCCATCAAAATGTGAGAGGTTCTCTGAAGGAATAAATAGGAAAATGCTGATCTTCTGTGGGATGAGGCTCAATTTATCTCCCAACATTGAGCATCAGTTTCAAATTAATACATTATTCAAAGGTGGTTACACTGTTCTACACTTCTAGTGTCTTGTTATACAGGATTTGTTAAGCATTTCTGTTGAGCTTATGAAAACTTGTTGTGCACAAGAATTTGTGATGCTTTTTAGCTGTGCAATGCATTTGATCTGTATGATAGGTTTTTCCCAAAGAGAAATAGCATATGTTTGATGAATTGCAAATATAATTGCATTTTCATTAGTTTCATATGCTATGGGATTTGATCTTTACTCTAGATACTTGTTGTAAACCCTTGAAGTGATTGAGCTTGATTAGAAAACTCAATTAGTCCTTAAGCTCAGTAGTCATGTTATACGATATGTAATTGATCAAAATGAAAAATCATATGATACAGAAATGCATAGAATCTGTCTCTACAGAGAAAATTGGCTTTATTATTTCTACTTTTCAAGGTCAAGTTGCCACGCTTCCTACTCCTCTATATGGTTGTCTTGTCATCCTGGTAATACAACTCAATTTCGTAAGTCTGAATACTTCAGTTTTCTTCCCGAGAATGGGAAAGATAAGTCTTATTTTGTTCGTCATGTAATTTGAAACTCTTACACTACTAGTTTTAATAGAGTTTGGAGCATTGTTCGAATAAGGAAGAAGGTCAATGCATAGTGTATTAGATCTTGGAATCTGCTTGTGGTCAGGCCTAGGATCAGCATGGCAACCATGTGCAAAAAAGAAAAATAAAAATAAACACGTAACTTATATTGTTTCGTGCAAAGCTTAGAAACAAATTGTCATCTGTCAAAATGTTCTATTTTTTGGGCTTCTTGATCCTACCTACAAATAACTTGTTGTCATATATGCCTCACCCACCTTTAAACCATTTGACTAGTAAGCTCATTTTTTGCATTCAACCTGCAAATTTTTCTTAAGTTTTTAGCAACTTGATGCTTATGATGCATAGGATCCTCCATTAGTTGATTAATGGATCTGCAACAAGATTGTTTTTATAGGTAGCTAGCCCAAAGATGGATTGGTGGATGGAGTAACAATATTGTACATATAATCTTTAATACCGGGTCTGTTCCTTGAGCTAATTTGCTTTTCAATAAGAAATTATTTAATACCCTTCTGCTGCCTCCGTTAAATAAAGATGGAAGGGCGGTAAATGCTAAGCTTCTAATCCTAGTAAGTCTTAGTTTTTAGCTTTCTTTATCACCCTTTGTTGTATTCTAATACCTACAATGAAAAATAAAAATAGAAAAAGAAAAGGAAGAAAGCTAATAGTTGTGTTCTCCTCAATTGAGGGTTATGATGTGAATTTTTTGAGAAGCATAAATATAATATATATAGACTTACTCCTGTCTCTTATTCTGTTAAAAATTGGTTAAATTTTCTGAAACTGATGTAAATTGGTTAACATTGAAGGAAGAACTTAATGTTTTCAAGCTCTTTTTCAATCAAGTTCTTTTGTGTTGCCAAGGTTCTTTTATCATATGTTTGACAAACAAAAAGATTTAAAGTGACTCAAGTAGGTGTAAAAACCTATCCTTATACAAGGTTGGAACAATATAAAGTGTAAAAAGATAATCTGTACATTTGTGTACTAAAAAGGACTCAAACTAGCATCCTTTTCTTTCCTTTAAATTTTTTCTTTTTCTAGTTCTGATAAGAAATGAAAGGAACTTTTATTGGTGATGAAAGCTGAATTACAAAATTGTGCAGAAAACTATTCCAAAGATCAAGCATTCTATGGACCTAGAATTACACGATTACACCAAGGTATCTTGATTAAGATGAATGAAGAATGATTTTTAATCCTCAAACTCAATAATAAAGGCCTACCGATAAGCTAGTGACAAAACGAAAGATTGATGTTTCCGTAACAAATGGTCCTAAAGAAACCTTCCAATTTTTGCTTGCCAAATCATTTAAAAATAGCTTAACTATGCATCATTTCCACAAGACTGTAAAACCTCTACCAAAAGAATGAAGTTCTTCAGAAATCAAAAGGATGGGTCATTTTTTAGAATTTGTGAGCATAGTATTATTGAAGCGATGAGGAACTGAAAAAAAAACATTAGAAAAGAAAGCGAGAAGAAAGAAGAGAGCAGAGAGAGTAAAGAGAATAGGAAAAATGAAGAGAGGAAGAACACAAGCAAGACTGATTGAAATATTTTCAGATTTGGTTCAT
This sequence comes from Azadirachta indica, assembly GCA_022749755.1. Taxonomy (NCBI): domain Eukaryota; kingdom Viridiplantae; phylum Streptophyta; class Magnoliopsida; order Sapindales; family Meliaceae; genus Azadirachta; species Azadirachta indica. The sequence continues at coordinate 13,203,932 of CM040442.1, read as the reverse complement.
TCCCCTTCCTTCATTATTGCATTAAAGCCCTTTTAGAGACTTTACAACTTATAAAAAAGATAAATAGAATTTAGATAAAAGAATCCAAAAAGGCAGTAAATCAAATTAGATATCTTCTTGAAATAGTAAAACAAAGCCAGCATAAGGTAAAGGTTATGTTAATTCTGGCGATGTATCCCTAATATTACTAAATTTGTTTAAATAAACTGAAGGCGTGATCAAACTAGTAGTAGTGCATAAATATGCTTATTCTTTCCTTAAAGGTGAAGGATCTGATTTGAAGCTAGAAATTCAAGCCTCTTTAGTTGGTCTTAAACATGTCATAAAGCTATTATGAATAAACTTAAAACCATGTTGGGATGGAGAAAACTTTGAGATATTGGCTTAAAGAGAGAAAGCACCATTCTTTATCATTATTTGGATAACTTTGTGACCACTTCGATTTTTTCTTTATTATTTCTATATGTTTTTATTCTTTTCTAGGATTTAGTGATTTTTGAATTTTTGAGGGCTCTTTTGTGCTTCTCCTCTATTTCTCTCTGTATGCGTTAAGAATTTTATGTACTTTCTTAAAGGATTTCTTTTAGTAGCTCTTATTCTTGTTCATTTCATTAAATTATTTTGCTTGTTATTAACCAAAAGAATGAAAATGAAAGGTGGACCAAGGCATCCTCTAGGTTTTGCCTGTGGTTAATCCTTCTTTTATGTACTACTATTAGTTACTTTTGTTTGACACCTGTCTTGTGAAATCTGGGGCTTTATTATGATCTGGTTGTATGTACAATGATTTGGCTGTATATACTCTCAAGTAGTACATTATGAATGGTTATGGCTTTGGGTTCAATTGATCCAAATGATTGTTTAGAGTTCACTTGGTGACTGAAGTACAACATGTGCTTTTGGTTGTTTTTGCATGTTGCTTATGAAATTATTCGTATGGTTTTACTGAAATTTACATTGAGATGAGTTGTGTTGCTTGCAGCATGTTCTGGAGAGGGGAAATCCCAATGAAAAAAGACGAATTATCAGTTAGTTGACTAGGAAAATTGTACAAATAAGTCAACATAACGATGCTTCAAATGTTATTGAAAAATGTTTGGAGTATGGTGATAATGCTCAATGGGAGCTCAACTCATGATTGAAGATATTTTTGGGCAATTTGAAGAAAGTGACAATTTATCGGTGAGGAAAAGCGAAAGCATATATTTCATGGTTTGCTAGTGGAACTTGCATTGATACTTGAAATTATTCATTCTACTTTTTTGGGTTACGTTATTTGTTAGGTCTATTGAGATAAACTAAAAACTAGTTGACATAGCTCTAAATAAGAACAATAGAAAAGAGAAAAAAAGAAGAAGAAGAAGAAGAAATAGGGAACAAAACTTTATTCAGTAATTTCGAAGTTTATCTCTAGAAATGAAACTAAAACCCTAATTATATGGGTAAATTGTAAATAAAATAGATTAGAAATTTATTTCCAACCAAAAAATAGAAATCTTACTGATGTAGCACAAATAAGAAGAAAAGGATGGGGATAGAATTAAAGACAAAGGGGAGGAATTTAGAGAGAATTAGGGCTAAGAATGCTAATTCACTTATCAATGTCCAACTGTTGGAAACAATCAAGTCTTGCCCTCATTTATAGGTTGTTATCCTAATGAAATAAGAAAACCTAATCATACCTAAGGTAAACAACGAACCCATTACCATCTATGCTAAGGAAACCAAGTTCCATAAGGCAATACTAGAATTCCTAAATAAACAAAGAAAAGAAAAATAGCTTCCTAGAATAAGGACAAAATTAGTTCTTTCTTCGACCTAACATATATCCATGCTCTTTAGGATGTTATACATCACTACCCTAACATGAAGAAGAAAAGTCAAATTAACTAAAATAGATTCCTCAAACAAGACTCCAACAACACACTTAATTTTAATTTAAACAAAATAAGGAAAATGAAAAACAATGAAAAGATAGCCTAGAACTAGCCTTGCTCATTGATCTAGGCATGTATGTCAAATATTGTTCTAGGTAGAACCAAAACTAGTTTCTCATGATCAGTGGATTATATTGCCTTAATCTAAACTATTTTATGTTTTTTCCTTCTGATTTATTGTTGAAATGTTAACAAGTTATATTGTTCAACAGTAAAAGGCTGATGTGTTTTGTGCTGTATTATTTTAAGAATTAGTATATAGAATGTAACTATAAGTGCATGGCAGTTAAATCCCTAACTGTCTTTATTATGCATTAAAACTCTTACGATGAGCAGTTGATTTGAAGTCATTTGCATATGCCTCACTTCAACACAACTCTGTCCAACCGTACGTCTCTTTTCCCTTACTATTTTTATTTTAATTTTTCTACTGGCCTGATAGAGATGTATGTTCTCCTGATTCTTTCTAGAGATAACCATTGGGGAAAAGTATTTGAACTTACAAATGGAACACTTATTGATTAGTTATAAAAATTTAGAAGTAACATGGCGATTCCACATAGTAGGTATACTGATTAGTCTTAAATGTAAACTGATTAGTCTTAAACTAATTTAATCAAACTCTTAAGTGAAAGAGAGACATACCTTTCACTTTTCAATAAGCTACATGCTACTGGTCTCAGTATTGAGTGTTATATGTTGACCTGGTTGTAATAACATCTCTTTCAGATTATATTGTTAATTGAACCCTTAAGGTTGCACAGAATCGTAGTGAACAGAAATCTTTCTTCTATTTTCAATTTCTTGTAAATCTGAGTGAAAGTTGGCATCATTACTTGTTCTTAGTGTTGATTTGTTCATTGATGTGTAAACTTCTCTCTCTCTAAGCTTAAGAAGCACACTAATAATAGGATGTAATAATAAGATGTAATGTTGACAAGAAGCATATCTTAATGAGATTTTTGGGAATTCGCTGATTTTAAGTGATTTAGAATTGGTTATAATACTTGTATTTTTATATATCTTTTTGTTGACTTTTATTTTCCAATTTTTATATCCCAAGTTATGATGAAGAACCAGTGCGCAAATTATGTTGTTCAGAAGATTCTTGCAAGATGCAATGATAAACGGTGCGAAGCATTGATCAATCGCATTGAAGTTCATTATAATGCCTTGAAGAAATATGCCTATGGGATACACATAATTACTCAATTTGAGCAACGGTATGGTGAAGTTGCATGAAAATGTTTATAAGCATGTAGTCTATGATTATTTTGTTCTATTTGTACGATATGGAATAGTTATTTTTTATGTACTGTGCACACATACCTTATATAACTAGAATACCTTAATTCTTCTAGGGAAAATGTCTAGATGGGCTAATAATGAATTTGGATAATATTCTACCAGAAATTTTGAGGTTGTCCTCTGAGCAATTAAAACTGTTCATCAAGATCAATCAATTGTATAAAGGCAATTTACCATTTTCCCCTTATTAGTTTCAAACCTAATACATTTAACCCCCTTTAGATAAAAATGTCCAAAAACTTCTCTGCCAAATTGGACCGGTCGAATATAAAATTTTGAAAAATTTAACATTATGGTGCCTTAAATCTGTGCATTCTAATACAAAAGTAAAAGGGTTTAACCACTAAGTCTAGTTAAATATTAGTAATTATTTGTAACCAGTCATAAATATACTTTTTGAGCATAATTATTATTATATATATATTTATAAACAAAAATTGATTTATAAAAATCATGGAGAATAATATATGTTTTGTAATATTAAATTAATAAATACAAATCAATTTATAAAATTATAGTTAACAAATTTATATTTAATGGTTTCAAATTATTCATTTAATTTTTTTACTAAAAAATTATTAGTTTATCCTCATATAAAATTATTATTAGTTTAAAATTATAAAATAAATATTCTTCTCTCTAATTTTTATAAATCAATTTTAGTTATAAATTCATAATTAATTTTTTAATATTAAGAGATAATTAATTAATTTAATTTTTTTTTTATTTGTTATTTTAATTGCCCTATTTCAAATTATTAGTTGAATTACATACAAAATTATTATTAGTTTCATATTACAAAATAATTTTTTATAATTTTTTATAATTTTTATAAATTGTTTTGAGTTTACAAATTCGTATGCAATCTTCAATGTTACAAATTAATTATTAGTTTAATTTTTCTTCAATTTGTTTACTAAAAGGTTATAATGTTAATTTAAAAAATAAAATAAAAAATTTTAGTTTAATTTTATTTTCATTGTAGGTATTAGAATACAATAAAGGGTAATAAAGAAAGCTAAAAACTAAGGCTTAAAATAAGATTAGACGCTTAGCATTTACCACCCTTCCATCTTTATTTGTTGGAGGCACCAAAGGGTACCAAATAGTTTTTAATTGAAAAGCAAACTACCTTTACAAACAGACTTGGTATTAAAGTTGATTTGTATGATATTTTTACTCCATCCACCAATCCATCTTTGGGCCAGCTAACCATACAATCTTGTTGCAAATCCACAAATCAATTAATAGTGGATCCTCTACGTCATAAACATCATGTTGCTAAAACCTTAAAAATAATCTACAACTCTAATTCCAAAAAAAAGGCTTGCTAGTCAAATGGTTCAAAGATGGGTTGAGGCATATACGACAAGAAGCTATTTGCAGGTAGGATCAAAAAGCCAAAGAAAAAGAACATTTTGATAGATGAAAACTTGTTTCTAAGCTCACAAGAAACAGTATAAGGTATGTGTTTTTTTTCCCCCTATTTTGTTACTTACCCAAAAAGAGAAGGAAATAGTTCACACTCATAAGTGCCCATAATAGAAGAATTAAGCATGCAATGAACAAGCAACAAAAAACCAACCTAGGTCACATAGATGCCATATTGATCCTAGGCCAGAGTATAAGAAGATTCCAATATCTCATCCATTATGCAGTGAGCTTGTTCCTCATCCAAACAATGCTCCAAAACTCTCTATTAAAACCAAAAGCATAATAGTTTAAAGTTACATTAAAACAAAATAGGATACCAATCTTTCCTATGCTCAAGAAGAAAACTGAACCATTCAAACCAAAGAAATTGAGCTGCATTACTTGGATGACACGACATCCATACAGGTGAGTAGAAAGCGTGGCAACTTGATCTCAAAAAGCAAAAATAATAAAGCCAACTTTCTTTGTTGGAACAGATTCTATGCACTTCTGTATCACATGATTTCCATTTTGATCACAAACACATCGCATAACATGACCATTAAGCGCAAGGACCAGTTGTGTTTTGTGATCAAGCTTAATCACTTCAAGGGCCTAGAACAAGGATCCAGAGTAAAGATCAAATCCCATAACATTTGAAATTAAAGAATAATACTACCTAAATTCAACTATAAGTGCTGCTATAGCTGCAATTCATCTAACATATGTTGATTCTTTCACCACAAAGGGAAAAAAACTACTATAATAAAGATGAAAAGCAATGCAAACTTTTGTGCACAGTATGTTTTCCAAATCTCAACAGAAATGCTAACTAATCTTGCATAACATGACAGCAGAAGTATAGAACAGTGTGACCATCTTCAAATAGTACATTAATTTAAAACTGATGCCTAAAGTTGGGAGACAAAATGATCCTCGTCCTACAAAAAATCAGCATCTTCTTATTTAGCTTCTTTATAAACCCTCTTGCATTTCAACTGGCAAGAAGGTAGGACTAGGACAGATTCTAGCATATTCCTCATGATTGCAATAAAGGATCTATTGATTGTCTCACTCTTGAGAAACAAATCTCTAAATACCAAAATTTTCTTCAAGGCCTTTTAATCATTTATAAGACCTACAGGCCTATAATAGAAGCCTTGAAGTTCTCAAGCTTAATATAATGGGATTGTTAAAACCATCTTCTTTGATGTAAAGCTAAAGTAGATCTAAGAATGCTAGAAAAAATGCACTAGAGGACATCCATATACTACTAAATAAAACTGTTAAGTATATATCAAAACAAATTTAGCATACCTTCTATATCATACAACAACCATACATTTGCAAACTCAAAGGCAACATTTAACCAATAAGTTTATCTACAAGTTCTTTCCTTTCTTCAGGACTTCCATGTTCAAAGAAATGGAATTAATCAAAGTTCAAAAATCAACCACATGCCAACTATAGAGCTTACTAGTTAAGCTGAATTTGTTTAAAAGAATTACATAACTAAAAACACACGTTGAAATCATACCTTTTGAAAAGCATAATTGCCAAAAACATCTGTCATCAATTTTGAAGCATGCGGAATAACTTTTTTGAAAACAAACCCCTTTTCTTCAACACTACAATGTTCTAGCTTTTGCTGAATAAATCGACTACCATCTTGATCAACATTGAAGTGGAACATGCATTGCAAATTAGAGATAGTACAGTAATTAAGTTATTTAACAGTATAGAATAATGCTACCTAAATTGAACTATACGCCCTGCTATGTCTGAGAGCTCAAATTTTTGGGCATTGCTGGATTCCAATTCTTCAAGAAATTAATGCTTTTTAGAGTTATCAAAGATGTTAACTCTTATCGGTCCTTGCCATCAAGGATATATTCCTGTATTTCTACTAAAACCCTGAGGAAACCTCATTTCATTCTGTCCATTTAGTTGACTTGTTCCACAAACAGGCGATGATGGTAGTACTAGACTAGCAATAAGTGAAGTTGGGAATTGTGCCATCATACCCATGCCTGGGGAATCTCTATAATAACTACCAATAATTATTCCCCATTTTCTCTGATTTGAAATGCTTAAACTTCCATTTGTTGGAGACTGAAATTTTTGATCACCTACATAAGAAGCAACAGTTGGCTTTTTCTTGATGGACGAATTGAGCTGAGCCCCTATAACACCAGTTGATGCCAGCCAAGGCTGTTGAATTGAAATACCATATCATCTCTAAGAGGATGTTGAAAGTATTGCATATGAAGAGGATCCATAAAAGAAGGTAGCATGTTGATAAAAAATTAACTAAAAGATTAGAACTACATGGCTTCACAGTAATAGCAATAGCATTTGCTTTGCAAAATGAAATTCTTAGCAATCTTGTATATTGCATAAGTACTAGCACAACAACATCACAAATCTTGTCCTAATAAACATTATTTCCAAGTATATAAACAAAAAAGAATACATTAGCTTAAGTATATTAGGTTCCCAAAAATTTTCAACATGCTACATATGATAAAAGATAATAATAACAATAAAATTAGAACTATGTGAATCTATATTAATGTGGAACAAAGAACAAAATGCCATTAGTCAATGTTATGTTTGATATAGCAGTAAAACAATGCATGTGACATAGTGATATGATTATATCAGGTATCTTATAAAAGGTAACTATTGGAGATGACAGTAATATGAAGCAAAAAAATTTATAAAAACACCATTTTTTATTAATTTGAAAACACAAAATATATTTACTAAGGGCTATGTTGAACTGAAAGAGTAGGGAAAGAAAAGCACATGCATATGCAATGATGCCTTATATCACAACATTGATGATGTTGGCAGTACTATAAAGGAAAGGCTTCATATTGAGCAACTTATTGATTAAACGATGAACATTTGTGAATGGCTATAATGGATGCTAGATCGAGCTGAATAATAATATCACAACTATGAAGGAAATGCAATGATGATGGTAATGGGTAATTTACCATTTCCTCCCTATTAATCCCAAACCTACTACATTTCCCTTACATTTCCCCTCTGTTAAATAAAAATGTCCAAAAACTCCCTTGCCATTACTTTTTTATGTTAACTTTTAATAAATTTTTAGATTTATTCCTATTGGTTTGGTTCAAAATTTGAAATGAAACTGAGCAAGACCGACCAAATATAAAATTGAAAAGGACTTTTTTCTGTTAACTCTAATAAATTTCCAAATTTACCCCCATTGGTTTGGTTTGAAATTTAAAATGAAGCCAAATCGGAGCAATCAAATATAAAATTTAAAAAGTTAACATTATGATAGCTTAAGCCCTTTCACTATAATACAAAAGTGCAAGGATTTAACCACTAAACATAATATATATAGACTTACTTATGTCTCTTGGTTTCTTGAAAATTGGTTAAATTTTCTGAAATTTATGTAAATTGGTTAATATTTTAAGGAGAACTTAATGTTCTCAAGTTCTTTTTCAATCAAATTTGCCTTGTATTGTCAGATTTCTTTTTATTATATGTATGATAAACAAAGGGATTTAAAGTAACTCAAGTAGGTGAAGAAAACTATCCTTATAAAAGGTTGGAACAATGTGAAGTTTACAGAGACAATCTATATATTTGTGTACAGAAAAACTCTCAAAACTAGGATCCTTTCTTTTCTTTACATTTTTTCTCTCTTTAAATGAAAGAAACTTTTGTTGGTGATGAAAGCTGAATTACAAATTTTGTGTAGAAAATTGTTCCCAAAATCAAGCATTCTAAGCAATATTATACACTCTTAAAACATAGAAATACACGATTACACCACGATATCTTGATTAAGATGAATGAAGAAGGATTAAAACTCCTTAAACTCAGTAATAAAGTCTTACTAGGAAGTTAGTTACAAAAATTGAAAATTGATTTTTCCTCAACAAATTGTCTTCAAGAAACCTTCTGCCTTTTGCTTACTAAATCATCTTAAAATAGCTTAAACTGTGCATTTCCATGAGACTGTAAAAACTCTAGCAAAAGCATGAAGTTCTTTATGAATAAAAAGGCTGCATGAAATTTTATGGTAGCTTTACATAGCTGGTTTCTTGCAATTTGTAAACGTAGTATTACTGAAGCAATGAGGAACAAAAAGTAAATAGAAGAAAAGAAAGGGAGAAGAAAGAAGAGAGTAGAGAGAGTAGAAAGAAGAGAAAGAATAAGGAGAGGGAGAACACAAGCAAGACTGACTGAACTATATTCAGATTTTATTCATTCTTCTTCCTCTATTATCGCATTAAAGCCCTTTTAGTGACTTCACATCTTGAAAAAAGATAAATAGAATCTAGATAAAAGAATCTAAATAAGCAATACATGAAATCTAGATATTTTATTTTGAAATAGTAATAGGAAGCCAACTTAAGGTAAGGTTATGTTAATCTTGGTGATGTATCCCTATTATTACTAAATTTGCTTAAATAAACCTAAAGGCTTGATCAAACTGGTAGTACTGCATAATATGCTTATTCTTTCCCTAAAAGTGAAGGATCTGATTTTAAACTAGAATTTCAAGCCCCTTTAGTTGGTCTTAGACATGTCATAAGCCTAATCTTAATAAACTTAAAACATGTTAAGAGGGAGAAAACCGAGATATTGGCTTGAAGAGAGAAAGCACCATTCTCTGTCATTATCTTGAAAACTTTGTAGATGTTATTGGCCACTTTGATTTCTTCTTTATTATTTCTATACATTTTCATTCTTTTTTAGGATTTAGTGATTCTTGGAATTTTTTTAGACTGTTTTGTATTTCTCCTCTGTTTTTCTCTGTGTGGTTTAAGAATTTTATGTACTTCCTTAAAGGATTTCATTTATTGGCTCAAAATCCTACTTTTTTAATCAAATTACTTTGTTTATTAACCAAAAGAATGAAAATGAAAGGTGAACAGAGGTAACATTAGTTGCTTTTATTGACACGCGTCTTGTGAAATCTAGGGCTTTATTATGACATGACAGTGTATACAATGATTTGGCTATATATACTTTCAAGTAATACTTTATGAATGGTTTTGGTCTTAGGTTCAGTTGGTCTAAATGGTTGTTTGTTTAAAGTTTACTTCGTGATTGAAGTACAACATGTGCTTTCTATTGTTTCTGCACGTTGCTCCGAAATTATTCTTGTGTTTTCACGAAAATTAACATTGATATGAGTTGTGTTTCTTGCAGCATGTTCTAGAGAGAGGAAAGCCAAATGAAAAAAGCCAAATTATCAGCAAGTTAATTGGGAAAATTGTATAGATGAGTTAGCATAAATATGCGTCAAATGTTGTTGAGAAATATTTGGAGTATGGTGATAGTGCTGAACGGGAGTTCATGATTGATGAGATTCTTGGGCAATTTGAAGAAAGTGACAATTTATTGGTAAGTAAAAGTAAAAGCATATATTTCATTGTTTATAGCTGGAAACTTACATTGATAATTAAAAATATTTATTCTCCTACTTTTGGTTGGGTTCTGTTAGGTTTACTGTTGAGATAAACCAAAAGCTAGTTGATATAGCTCTAAATAGGAACAATAGAAGAAGGGAAAAAAATAGAAGAAATAGGGGAAACAACATAACTTTATTTAATAATTTCAAAGTTTGTCTCTAAAATTGAAACTAAGGCCCTATTTATAGTGGTGAAAACCCTAAATAAAAGAGAATAGAAATTTACTTCCAGCTAAAAAATAGAAATCCTACTGATGTAGCACCAAATAAGTAGAGAAAAAAAGGGAGAGAATTAAAGACAAAAGGGAGGCATTTAGAGAGAATTTGGGCTAAGAATACTAATTTAATTATCAATATCAATATGTTGGAAACAGTCAGGTCTTGCTCTCATTTATAGGTTGTTATTCTAATGAAATAAGAAAATCTAATCTTACTTGTTGTAAACAATAAACCAATAACCATCTGTGCTGGGGACACCAAGTTCCACAAAGGTAATACTAGAATTTCTAAATAAACAAAGAAAAGGAAAATAGCTTCCTAGAATAAGGACAAAATTAGTTCTTTCTTAGACGCCTTACATATATCCATATCTCCTCAGGATGTTTTTATACATCTGATACTCTAACATGAACAAGAAAATACAAATTAACTAAAACAGATATCCCAAACAGGACTCTAATGACAAACTTGAGCCTAATCTAAACGAAATAAGGGAACCAAAAGAAAAAAAAAGGATAACAGCCTAGAACTAGTCTCACTTATTGATTTGGACATTTATGTCTAACATTGTTTCAGATAGACCCAAAATTAGTTTCCTATGATCAGCGGATTATATTGTCTTAACCTAAACTATTTTATGTTTTTGTCTTCTTATTTATTGTTAAAATGTTAATGGTTCATGTTGCTCAAAATTGAGAGGCTGACTTGTTTTGTGCTATATTATTTTTAGAATTAATACATAGAATGTAACTATAAGTGGAGGCTAAGTGGATCCCTAACTGTCTCTGTTATACATTAAGACTTTTACAATGAGCAGGTAAACCGACTAGTCTTAAAAACTCTTAAAGTCAAAGGGAGACATACTCATCATATTTTAACAAGCTATATGCTGTTGGTGTCAGTATTGGATTTTACATGTTCAGCTGGTTGTAATCACGTCTCTTTCAGATTATATTGTTAACTGAAGCCCCTTGGGGTTGGGCTGTAATCGTGGCAAATAGACATCATCCTTCTAGTCTCCATTTCTTATAAATCTGAGTGAAAGTTGGAGTCATTACTTTGTTCTTAATGTTGATTTGTTCATTGATGTGTAAACTTCTCTCCCTCTAAGCTTAAGAAGCAATATAATAGTAGGATATAATGTTGACTAAAAGCTTATTTTGATCAGATTTTTGGGAATTTGTTGATCATTTTAAGTGATTTAGAAGTAGTTAGGTATTTGAATTTTTATCTACTTTATGTTGACTTCCATTTTCCAATTTTTATATCCCAAGTTATGATGAAAGACCAATATGCAAACTATGTGGTTCAGAAGATTCTTGAAAGATGTGATGATAGACAATGTGAAGCGTTGAACATTCGCATCAAAGTTCATTGTAATGCCTTAAAGAAATACAACTATGAGAAACATATAGTTGCTCGATTTGAGCAGCTATATGGTGAAGGTGCGTAAATTTTCTTTTTGAATGCACGAAAATGTTATGAGCTTGTATTTTATGATGTTTTGATCTATTTGTATGATATGGAATATTTATTTTTTATATACCATGTAGAAACAAACTTATATAACTAAAATACCTTAATCTTCTAGTGAAAATGTCTAGATGGGCTAAGAATGCATTCAGATAATATTCTGCCAGAAACTTTGAGGGTGTTTTCTAAGCAATTAATACAGTTCTTTATCAAAATTAATCAATTGTACAAATTATGATCATCAGTGCATTTTCATTTTTGTGGAATCATCACCGACACCTTCAGATGTATTCTGTTATAACCAGATCGATGTAGCATCCATTATAGCCATTTACAAATGATCATCATCTAATCAATAAGTTGCTCAATATGAAGCATTTCCTTTATAGTACTGCGAACATCACCATTTTTGTGATATACAGTATCACTGCACATGCATGTGTTCTTTCTTTCCCTACTCTTAGCTCAACATAGCCCTTTATGAGGACAATTTGTGTTCTCAAATTAATAAATTGGTGCTTTTGTAAAGCTTTTTCCTTCGTATAATTGTCATCTCCAATAATTACCTTTTATGAGATACCTGATATCATCATATCACCATGTCACATGCATTGTTTTACTGCTATATCAAACATAACATTGACTAATGGCATTCTGTTCTTTGTTCCACATTAGCGTAGATTTACATAGTTCTAATTTTATTGTTATTATTATCTTTTATCATCTATAGCATGTTGAAAATTTTTGGTAACGTAATATACTTAAGCTAATGTACCTTTTTTTGTTTATATACTTGGAAATAATGTTTCTTGGGACAAGTTATTGAGTTGTTTTTGTTGCTTGTACTTATGCAATATAAAAGACTGTTGAGAATTTTTATTTTGTAAAGCAAGTGTTGTTGCTATTACTATGAAGTCATATAGTTCTAATCTTTTGGTTGATTTTTTATCATCTGTTTTTGGTAACATTTTAGAGCCTACTATACGTAAGCTAGAATATTCCTTTTCTTCTATTTACACATGGTGAAATAATGATTTTTTGGGACATTGTTGGTTGCATTTATGCAATATATAAGACTCTTAAAAAGATTATTTTGTATTGCAAGTGCTGTTGTGAATACGAAAACAAAAAGAAGTTAAAGTATAACTTGTTTGATCTATTTGCGGATGTAAATGATATTTTTTTCAAGAATTCAACATGCATGTTCCATTGATTCTAGTAATTGAATAAAAAGTAATATGCGCTAATGTTGGTTTTCTGAAATGCAGAAAGTCAAGCCTCAGAAACATCAGAAACTTAGAATTAGATACAACAATTGATTAGAATTTGCTAAAGACACTAGTTTTGTGGGGAATCCTAACTTATATGTTCTAATGGAAGGAAGTCTTGGGGGAGCTGAAAAGCATTCATTCTTTGCAAGAAAGAATATGCTACTCTGATAGTCTTATTCTAATAGAGTTGCCAAATTGATAGTTATAATAATAGTGAAGTGATAGTAAGTATACATATTATATATGATATATGTATTTATGTCTATAAATGATCTCTAAATTGTGTTTATATAATACCTATGTATAAAATAATTTAAGGGGAGGTACTGATCTATATTTAGTAAATGGTGTTGCTTTGGCTTGCTTTCCTACACGTGTATGCTTGGATTATTTGTTTCTTTCTATAGTTTTTATGCAAACTTGGGCTCTAGAGTATTTTATGCCCTATTTGTTATTGTTCTTTTAAGTTTCTTTTCATTTTCATTTTTCGCAAAATAATTGTTGGATTGCTGTTTTTATGAAAAGAATTTACGAAATAGAAAAAATGTTTTATGTTTTTTAGCTGCACACTAAAGGTAAGTTTTTGCCATGAAATAAATGATAAGTTGTACTTATATATGACAAATAAATTTAGAATTTCTTATTATTCTAATCTAATTAATAAAAGAAATATCATTACATATATTACAGTTGACTAAAAATAGTATCAATTTAACATAATATTGAGGATAATGCGTTATAATGTTTTTATTTTTTTATTTCGTATAATTGAAAATATTAAAATTAAGAAATTTTTAAGATAATAAAATCATTAATATTTAGTAATGCGGATAGGTTTATAGTCTCTTAATAGTTATTCGTAAATAATTAATTAGAGTTAGTTACTTTCAAGAGGTGAAATTAAATTTAACACATGTAATTGATTTATAATTAATGTAAGTATAAGATGTAATTATAATCGTTGAAAGTAACGATTAATATATGATTAAAGAAGATGTGTCAAGTTAATGATCATTATTCTTCCCATTTAATAATATTCAAAATTTAGATTAATTAAATTAACATATTTAAATTATTAATTAGCATATGATATTAGTAAAAATTTTTGCATTTGTGTTGAGTTGAGGTTTATAACTCAACACGTTAATCTTTTATGATATATACTCTTATGATATCTATAGGACATCTATACTCAAAAGTATTGGTGGAGAGGCATTATATTTTATTTCATTGTTGTTTGTGACATCATCAAATTAACTACATAAAAGACAATAGATCAAGAGTCGTATAATTAATTTAATGACTCTTATTAACATATCAAATTCTTAGTAGATATATAAAGGAGAGATAAAACTAATTAAAGGATTTTTTTTAAAAAGTAAAAATTAATAAGAGTTTGAATAATAATAAAACAAATATTTGAACATTGTATTTAAAATACATAATATATTAAAACAAAAAATATATTAAATTAATTTGCTTAATTTGTTTAATAATTGTATCAAATTAGTACATTCAATTTTTAACATAATTAAAGTAGGTTGTATCAACCTAAAATATTATTATGTTTTTCTTGGATACACATGAACTTGACCTACGAATATGAATTTTTATAATTAAAAGAATAAAGTAAACAAAGATATACTTATTATTCCTCATTCAAATATTAAAGACATCAATGGGTCATATCCTTGCTTCCAATAAGGGTACAAGAATCTACTTTACTTTTCTCTATTTATTATTTGCATTACTCTCTTGCATACTTTGCTTGCTACATATGCAATGAATTTGTTAAAGTAGTAACAAATCTATTTATTGTATATAGTTTGGCTTAAATGATACACCATTTATCGAATCAACATATGAAAATAGCTTAGAGTGAGAGAAAGAGATATGCGTAAACTAACATTAAAGTCAAGGATTACTTTGCCAATTAGATGAAACATTTCTTGCCTACTGTTTCCTACATTATATATAAAGATTTCAAAGGCTGTCAACATTATCACAACATAAACATATTCAATAACTCAGTTTTTATCAAATTCTATCATTCAATTACCATACAATATGGCCAATGCAATTGTTTCTAGTGTCTTGGAGCAATTGATTTCAATCATTAGTGAAGAGATAAAACAAGAGGTGAGGCTTGTTGTGGGTGTCAAAATAGAAGTGAAAAAGCTTGCCAACAAGCTTACTGTAATTCAAGGTTTGTTGGTTGATGCCGAACAAAGACAGCTGAAGGACTTAGGGGTAGGGCGTTGGTTAGATCAGTTCAAAGATACATCCTACGACATGGAAGATGTGTTGGATGAGTGGAAGACTGCAATGATGAAATTGCAAATGGACACAGCTGAAAATGCTCATGCAATTCTTAAGAAGAAGGTATGCCTCCCTTTTCCCACCTCTTGCTTTTGTTTCAAACAAGCGGGTTTGCATCATGATATCGCACTAAAGATAAAAGAAATAAATGAAAATCTAGATGATGTTGTCAAATCCAAGGACATGTTTAATTTTAGTATGGTTAAGAGTGTAATTGAAGAGCCTCAACAAGTACGAATTGTCTCCTTTGTTAATGTAAGTGAGATATATGGTCGAGTTGAGGAGCGGAAAGCTTTAATAAGCAAGTTGTATGAGAGTAATGAACAATAAGAAGGCCCCCACGTCATCTCAATTGTTGGCATGGGAGGAATCAGGAAGACTACTCTTGCACAACTTGCTTACAATGATGATGAGGCGATAAAAAATTTTGACAAAAGAATTTAGGTTTGTGTATCAGATCCTTTTGATGGGTTTAGAATTGCAAAAGCAATCATTGAAGCTTTTGAAGGATCTAACCCTAATTTAGGTCAATTTGAATCACTTCTAGAACAAATTAATGCATTTATTTCGAGAAAAGAATTTCTTCTTGTCTTGGATGATGTGTGGACAGAAGATCACAAAAATGAGAACCATTCAAAAATTGTCTGATGAATGGTTTGTATGAAAGTAAGATTTTGGTTACCGCTCGTAAAGAGATAGTTGCCAAAATGATGAATTCAGTTGATATTATCAATATTCAAGAATTGTCTTATAATGAATATTGGTTGTTGTTTAAACGATTAGCATTTTTTGGTAGATATTCTTTAGAGTGTGAAAAATTAGAGGAAATTGGTAGAAAAATTATAGGCAAGTGTAAGGGGTTGCCCCTTGCTGCAAAATCTATTGGAAGTCTTTTATGCCTTAAAAAAAATAAAGAAGAGTGGAAAAGTATTTTAGATAGTGAATTGTGGAAGTTAGAAGAGTTTGAGAAAGGCATTTCTCCGCCTCTACTTTTGAGTTACAATGATTTGCCATCTAAAATAAAATTATGTTTTTCATATTGTGCTATCTTCTTAAAAGATACAATTATAAAGAAAGATGAATTAATAAAATTATGGATGGCTCAAGGTTATCTTGTGGGTGAAGGAAATATAGAGATGGAGATAGTTGGTGACAGATATTTTGATTATTTAGCAGCGCGATCTTTCTTCCAAGAGTTTGATATAGATTCTGATGGTAATGTCAATGGTTGTAAGATGCATGACATAGTACCTGACCTTGCCCAACTTGTCAGTAGGAAAGAATGTGCTTCAATAGAAATTAGTGATCCCGAATCATCATTGACGAGCACTTCTTTTGACAAAGTTCGCCACTCAACATTAGTGCTTAACCAACATGCTTCTTTTCGGGTCTCTATATTTAGTGCTCAAAAGTTACGTAGTCTCTTAATTGATGACGAGTCTGGAACATGTCAACCGGTCCTAGGAAAGGTGTTTGATTCATTGACATGTTTAAGAGCATTGACAATTAATGGAAATTCTAGTTTCCTTGATATTTCGAAAGGGATAGAGAAGTTGATACATTTAAGATATCTTCGTTTGTATAACCTAGGAATAAAAGAATTGCCAGACGCTTGCAGCGCTTTGTATAATTTACAAACCTTAAACATTTGCTTCTGTTATGAATTGAAAAAATTACCAGACAGGGTACACAAGTTAGTCGGTCTGCGGCATTTATTATTAGACACTTTTGTACTGGATTACATGCCAGAAGGAATTGAGAGATTAACCGGTCTTCGGTCACTAGACGAGTTCATAGTCAGTAGTGATGACCAATATGGTGGTAAAGCATGCAACATTGGAGGTTTGAAACACTTAAACCACCTTCGCGGGTCTCTTATGATTCGAGGGTTAGGAAATGTGACAGACGTCGAAGAGGCAAGAGAAGCAGAGCTTGAGAAGAATGAAGAATCAACCTGGGAGTCAGAAATTGAAGTGGACAATGAAGCAATTATTGAAGCCTTACGGCCAACTCTAAATTTAGAGGAATTACTAATAGGTTCCTACGGAGGCAACGTGCGCCACAATTGGTTGCTGTCATTAACCAATCTTAAGCATTTAGAATTAGCATTTTGTTATAACAGTGAGAGTATGCCTTCTTTGGGAAAATTGCCATCCCTTGAAAGAATCTCCATTCACGGAATGAAGAGAGTGAAGAGAGTGGGTTATGAATTTTTGGGAATAAAAAGTGATCCTGCTACATCATCATCTTCATCTTCACCAGTCATTGCCTTTCCTAAATTAAAATTTCTCCAATTTGACGAGATGGATGAATGCGAAGAGTGGGATTTTGGGATTACATGCGGCGGAAAAGAAGATATTATAATCATGCCACATCTTAATCACTTGGAAATTTTTGAATGCCCCAAATTCAAGGCGCTGCCAGACCTGCTTCTTCAGAGCACAACACTTAAGGAGTTAGAGATTCGTTTCTGTCCTATTTTAGGAGAACGATTTAGAAAGGAGACAGGAGAGGACTGGCACAAGATCTCTCACATTCCTGACATCAAAATTAATTTCGGTTCTGTTCAACGAAGCCCACAGTAGCACACGGATGCGGCGATTCCAATTGACCCAAAGGTATTTTGTCGTCTTTCTTTCTTAATTATTAATTAGTATATATATGATTTCTTATACTAAATTAACAAGTTAAAACTTTAGATTTTGAATCAATTTCTACTGTTGATATTCTAAAATTATTTTGGCATATGTAAAGGGTGGCACTGGTCGTTTATGGTTTGGCTTTCTTCCTCGGCTCTCTGCTTTCTGTTCGACAAGATTACGGCTTCTTTTCCCAAATTGGTTAGTTGCTTTATCTCTAGTGTATTTTCTTCATTATTTAATTGCTTGTTGTACAATAATATTGTAAGATTTCTCATGCCCCAAATCCAAAATTCAAATTGGTCAGTTTTCTATATTCCTCATTGTTAACATATATATGCAGTCTGATTTGCAATTGATCATGCCGGATATGTTATTGATGATCAACAAAGGGCAACTGACGAACAAAAAACACAGCACAACTTTCTGTTTTTATTCTTACGAAATCATGCAATAAGATATTAAACAAATTTATATTTTTTGGTCATTGTAGTGTTCAATTTATATAGATGAAAGAGGGGAAATCAGATTAGTAAGTACTACTTACGCTATTAACTAATTAACTTACTGATTTGGTACATTTTGTTTCTTAATTAATTAATTTTGCCTTGTGTCTTTCATCATCTAAATGCAGTGAAGCAAGCTTAGCAAAAAGCTACTTGATTGGCAATCAAATATGGCATCCTATGTAATGTGAGTCTATATATATATATATATATATATAAAATTTTTTTACTTTTTCTCCTTTGCATTATTAAGTCATAATTTTCGTGACATATATACTTTGCAGTATAGAAGAGTACTGGATCAGCTGACAATTCTTTCTTTCTTACCAAGGAATTCTAGATGAAACAATTGAAAATTCTGGATGAATAGTGCAAAGATAGTGAGTTATGAATATTAGGGCATAAACACTGATCTTGGCTTATCTGCATCTTCCTCTGCACCAGTTATTGCTTTTCCTAAATTAGAATCTCTCAGATTCTTTGCAATGGATGAATGCGAAGAGTGGGATTTTGGGATCACAGGCAGTGGAAAAAAAGATACTATAATCATGTCATGTCTTAATCACTTGGAAATTCTTTCTTGCCTCAAATCAAAGGCGTTGCCAGACCACCTTCTTGAGATCACACCATTAGAGACATTACAAATCTCTCATTGTCCTATTTTAGAAGAATGTTTTAGGAAGGAGACAGGAGAGGACTGGAACAAGATCTCTCTCATTCCTAACATCATTCTTAGATAGTAAGTATATTAGTTATATTTTATCCTCTTCCCTTTTTGTTAATTAATATATAGTTAAGAATAGTAATTTAACAAGTTAAAACTTTATATTCTGAAGCAACTTCTACTTCTGATGATATATATATTCTGAAATTACTTTGGTATATATGTAAAGGATGGCACTTTCTTCAGATGAAAACACTCCAGAGATTAAAGATTTCAGTTTGTCCTATCTGTGCTTGAAATAGAAAGGTACTTCCTTCCTTCTTGTTCTTTACGATCTTTGATCATTCTATGTAATATGATATAGATGTAGAATATATTTTGAATGAAATTGTATATTCTATATGTTAAATTTAGTCCAGAGCATACAGTTGTACGTTTAAGATGTAAGGCAACTGGTTAGGAATATCTTGATTACTTAGCAGATACAATCTTTCTGCCAATAGGAATTGATTATAATGATGATATTGTTACAGTTGTAAGATGACACAATATTGTACATGATTTTTTTCAGTTTGTTAGTAAGAATGATTGTTTTCGTAAAGAAATTGATGGTCCTCAGCAATGGTTGATAAACATTCTTCTTATGCAAGTTCACTGTTCAATACTGTGTAACATATATATATATAGTCAAAAACATGCCTCAGTTGTGTATCATTTCATATTTTGAGATTATTGATTTTGAAAGTATATGATAACTCTATTTTCTGTTAGCCAAATCTGATAACTAATTGGTTCTGTTGTGTTTCTTAATTTTGATTTTATTTAATTTCTTCCATTTTTTTTAATGCAGTGAAGCAAGTTTAAAGTAAATCTCAAGGATTTTAAGAAAAGGCTACCTGTTGGGCAATCAAATATACCATAATGTTTCCAGAGATTTCTTTTAGTTAAAGGCAGAAGGTCTGTTTGTTTCTTCCTTTTGTCCGCCTGTGATTCGGCTTTTGTTAGACCTGTTAGCTTGTCATTGCTACTTCTTGCCTGGCTGTTGCTGCTTCTTGGGTAGCCTTGCTGGTGCAACTCTTTGTTTCCTGCTGCCTCTTTTCTAAGCTTCTGCTGGGAGCCATTGGTGAAACCGGAGTTCCTGGGATTTTTATGATGGTGTTGTCTTACCAGAGTACAGATTCTAGTTCTTTTGCTGTTGTCTATTCATACTGCTATTATGCTGGCTGCTTGTTTTTCATTGCATTTGTTGGTGATGTTGGCTGCTGTTGTTAGCTGCTGGTTTATTGCTGCAGCTTACTGCCAGCTTGATCGGTGGTTTTCTGTGTATTGCTTAACCCGCTGCTGTTCGCTGTAATATATATGTTGTGGGAATGTTTTATTTGTTGCTACTATGTTCCAATGGCCTGCTGCAAGTCTTCCTGCATCTGTTTATCTGCCTGCTGCTACTTACTGCAATCTGGATTATTGCTCTCTTACTTTAAAAAGATATTTATTGTTCAAGGAGGGCCCTTAGTAGAGTACAAGGATCAGTGGCAGCAATTCCATTTGATGAACTAGTATTTATCCTCCTTTCTTATTAATATATAGTTAATTATAGCACTTTAACAAGTTAAAACTTTAGATTATGAATCAAATTCCTAATACTTGTGACACACACACACACACACACACACGTATTATGAAAACTACTTTGGTATATATGTAAAGGGTGGCAATTCCTTCAGACAACAACAATCCTGAGATTAAAGAATTTAGTTTGTCCTATCTGTGCTTGAAATTGGAAAGGTATTGTATTCCTTTTGCTTCTTTTCCATCTTTAGTTGTTATATGTAATCTGGTTGAGATGTACAACATTATGTGTTAAACATAGTCAAGAACATGCCACAGTTGTGCATCATTTCAAGTTTAGTGGGTAAATTATCATTAATTAATCTTACATAGGATCGTCAGCTTGTGTTGTGCTAGGGTGAATGTAGTGGTTTGTGGCATCCATGTGAGAGTTCTGCAATTTAAACCCAGATTGAGGCGGGAAGAGAAGCTTTTGATTTGTTATTCAGAAGCTGAGTTTATGGTTATTAAGTTTATGCAATTTAATATGCATAATTGCCTTCGCTACTCATTTCAGAGGAATGACTTACATATTTTGATTACTCCACGTCTACTTTGTTAGAAAAAGGCTTAAACAGTATAAGTGTGCACACCGTAGTTAAACTGTCTCACTTGTTATAATTATCATAATATAAGGTTATTGACTTTGAAAGCATTTAATGTTTATATGTATATATTTTTCCTGTTTTGGGTCTTGGCATCTCCTGGGTTTCAGGCTTGGTAATTGCATGGGTTTCCAAATTCTGCCACGGATTTACGTATAAAAATTATGGGCTTTACTAGAGGAGACAGAACGTGTAACAACCAAAACAAGTCAATGAGTAATTGTTATATAACTATATCTTTGATTCTATCGTTTATCTTATTTTGATTTTATTTATTTTTTTCAATGCAGTGAAGTAAATTTAACATCTCATGGACTTTAATAGAAGGCACTCACATAGAGCATATTGTATGTTGTAAGTATATATGCCTTCTTCAATTTTCTTTTCTTTGCATTATTGCTTTAGTTTTCGGGTCATATATATATATATATATATTTTGTAGTAAGAAGAGTATTGGATCAGATGATCATTCTTTCTTTATCACCAAGAAATTATGGATGAAACAACTTGAAAAAATTGGCAATATGAAAAATCTCTTCCAAGAGAATGATCATAGGAGAGCACCTAAATGGTTAATATATATGCTTTCTCCTTATTCCTATTATTTCTTCATTGCTTGATATTCAATAGCAATGGACAACATCGCATTATATATAATATAACCTGTTATTTTTTCTCAATATTTGCAGAATAAATTGATTAGCAACTCATCCTAGCTATATATGCTGTGAATTAAAATTCTTCTGCTGCTGATGATCAACAGAGAAATAATTAACTTGAGGCCAATTATAGTGGAAATTATTTAACGTAACCAAAAACAAAGGTTCAATACGTTAATTCATTTTTACATTTTGTTTGATAATTCTATCTTTCATAAGCTCTCTGCTTCAATTCATCTCTATTTTCTCGAGATATATAGAGAAGGTCTGCAGAAAGCTAGACCCTTGAGAAGTTAAGAGATTGTTGCTGTCCTATTTAAAAAAGATTTTTACTATTCAAGGAGGTTTTAAGTAGCATGAGGATCGATGGCAGCAATTTTGATTGATCAACTGGTATATTATCCTCTTCCTTTCTTATTAATTAATATATAGTTAGTAATTTTAGAAGTTAAAACCTTAGGTTCTGAATCAAATTCCTAATAATTGTGATGGGGTGGCACGTCCTTCAGACAAGAACACTCCAGAATTAAAACTTTAATTTATACTATCTGTCCTTGAAATTGGAAAGGTATTTTATTCCTATTACTTTTTTTCTATCTTTAGGTGTTATTTGTAATCCGATTGAGATTAAACATGCAGTTTTGTATCATTTCTACTTTAGTTGCTAAATTTGATCTTATACAGGACTGTCAGCTTGTGTTGTGTTGTGTTGTGTTGTGGTGAATGTAGAGGTTTGTGGCATTCATGTGAGAGTTGTGCAATTTTAACCCAGATTGAGGCAACAAGAGAAGCTTTTGATTTGTTACACAGAAGCTAAGTTTATGGTTAGTTGCTTTCTTAAAATTTTTAATTGCTCGATGTTCAATAAAAAGCGCATCAGGACAATATTGCTTGCTTTCATATGTTGTTATTCTAGATTAATATGCAAAGCTAGCTTTGCTACTCATGCCAGAGGAGTAACTTATATATCTTGATTATTTGACATTTACGATCTCTTAGAGAAAGTCTTAGATAGGATAGGTGTGTATGTCTTACTTAGACTATCGCATTTGTTATAATTATTGATTTTGAAAGCATATAATATTTCTATTTTAGGTCTTGACGTCTCCTGGATTTTGGGGTTGGTAATTGCATGGATTTTCAAATTCTGTTGCAGAAGTAATGAATCAGAATTACGGGGCTTACCGGAGGAGCCAGAATGTGTAATAGCTAAAACAAGTCAATATAAGTAATGGTTCATTAGTTTATAACCACATCTTATAAGTGATAGACTCTGCTGTGTTTCTTATTTTGATTTCTTCAATTTTTTTTAATGCAGTGAAGCAAGTTTAACATCTCATGGATTTTAACGAAAATAGAGCATCTTGTGTACCGTAAGTATATATGCCTTCTGTGTCTTTTTTTCTTTACATTATTGTCTCATTTTTCTTGTCATATATTTTTTGCAGTAAAGAACAGTATTGGATCAGATAATGATTCTTTCTTTGTTACCAAGAAAATCTGGATGAAACAACTTAAAAACATTGGCCAGTGAAAATCTATTCCAAGAGGATCCCAGGAGAGCACCCAAATGTTTAATATGTATGCTTTCTCACTATTTCTATACTTTCTTCATTCCTTGATATTCAATAGTAATGCACAATTTCACATTGTATAAAAACTGTTTTTTTTCTCAATATATGTAGAATCAATTGATTTGCAAATCATCCTTGCTACATATGCAAAGAATTTAAATTTGTGCTGCTGCTGATGATCAACAGAGGAAATCATTTATTGTAACAAAAATCGAACGTTGAACAGCTTAATTTGTATTTACTTCTTTGATAAATCTCTTTCATAAGCTGTCTGATTCAATTCATCTAGATTTTCTGGACATATATATAGAGTTGGACATTTGTAATCAATTAATGGTTTAACATTTAATAGAATGAATTTCTTCAATGATCAATGTCAAGTACGCTGAGAGAAAGTTGTCATGTGGGACTAGTGAAGACAGAACGGGCAACAACTCAATAAGTTGACCACAAAAAGCAAGGAGAATGATGCGGGGAGAGAACACAAATGGTCAGTTGTCTATACATTTGCATGCCTATTTCTCATTAATTGTTCCTTGATCTTCAATAAGAAATTATGTAAATTATTGTATGACTTGACTTGTTCTGCAGCTGATTAGAAATTAGTTAATAGGTGCTACTGTAAAGTAAACCAAAAATCTGATTTCTGCCTATTGCTGCTTGCTGCAGCTTGTCTTCCTGCATCTGTGCCTGCTTGAGCTGCTATTATGTTGCCGCTTGTTTTCCTGCATCTATTGATGCTGGCTGCTGCTGTTAGCTGCTGGGTTGTTGCTGCATCTTACTGCCAGCTTGTCCTCCTGCTGCCGGCACCCTTTTTTGCTTACTGCTGATGGCTTAATCTGCTGGTGCTTGCTGCAGTATAAAGGCTGTTCTAGTGCTGCTGTATAGATCCTGTGTTCTTTGGTGCTGTCTCGTTTTGCTGGATCCAACCAAAGATTCTGTGAGGTTCCTGCTATCATGCTATTAATGCTCTGATTTACGCTTGCGTTGTTGATGCCATATTGCATCTGTTGGTACCGGAGTTGTTTTGCTGATTTCTTGATGCCACTTTGTTCTTCTGGTACCGGAGTCATTTTGCTTACGGCGTATGGCTTCATTTGCTGCTGCTTGTTGCAATTTCTTAAGCAGATGTTGCAGTTTACTCTCCTATTAAATTGCTGTTGTTTTTGCTGTTTTGCAACAAGGAAAACAGCAGTTTGTTCCCAGCTGTTTGCTGCTGTAAATGCTGCAACCATTATATTTTGCATACATACAAAAGAAACAAGCCATTTTTAATCAAATGAGAATATAATAACATCTTCAAAATTCAAATATCCCTTCAGTTTAATTTCTTGTCCTTTCCCTTCATCGAGAAAACTTTCGGTCTCAGGCGATATTCTTCAAATGTGCATACATAAGATATTTCCTTTATTCTCACGCACCTTAGAATAACCTCAAATTCTCTATTAACATTTTCATTTTTTGCAATCTTTAAACACTTACCATACCTATCCAACTAAAGAAAGTTTTGAAACTAACAACATATAAGTACTTTTTAAACAAAATTCACAAGCAAAACTTTCAACTAGAGATCAAAATTTTTAAAAACCAAGAAAAATGCAATCCGTCCACACAAATTTATACAGGTGAACAATGAAAATGCAAACCATTAAAATGCTTCTTTCATTCCGCTATTTTCATATTGTTGGGTTGATTTTCGCTGTTGCTGCCCAGTTGCTACATGTCTTTCTCTCTGCTGCAGTTTCTCTTTTCACATTTCTGGGGCTCCTTTTCTACTACTGTAGCTGGAGTCTGCTGCTGCTTCTGCAGTTCTTTCTCTGTTGTAGCAAGATTTTGCTGCTGATTTTTTTTCCTCATTGCTGTAGAGAATTTTTAAGCCTTCTGGGGCTCAGTCACGTGGAGCAGCAACGGCCTGCTCTTTGTTTCCCCCTTCTACTATTTTTATTTTTTCTTTGAGAATTGTAATAAAAATTCCCCCGATTTGATAGAATCAAATCTAAACTATAGTAATCTAAAATGTTAAGTCTACTCAAAATGTCAGCCATATATGCAGGTGGCTTCTAATATTTCTCTCTTAAATCTCACAATTTTTGTGGTATTCAAGAATACTATTTATAAGTTGTCCAATATAGCAAGCAGTCTGTTCAAGTGATCATTTCAAGCATGCATAGAATTAATCATGCTCTTTGTTATACCCACCTAAATTTCGTTCATAATTTTAACCTACTCTAATCGTCTGAGCTTATGTTACCTGTTTCTAAATCATTCTTGCTATCGTTTGTTACGGTTGCAAAGTATCTATCAGCTGCAGTTCACGACGTAGACGGGTTGGCGTAACATCCGATGTGCAATGCATTGTAGACGTGCTCAACCACTTAGGTTTCTCGAAAAAGGCAAAATACTCTTTTAAGTTTTTGACCTGTTTAAGATATTCTTCTGACTTAAAAAAAAAAGGCCGAGATATTGTTAACTTTTTTAAAAAAATTGATATATCCTCCTACAGCATTATTATATACACTATTTTGAACATAAATGAACTATTTTACCTCTTAATTATTAAAAAATATATAAAATAATTTAATTATCTTTAATTTTATTTTATAATAACTAATATAATTTTATTATAATATTAAAATTTAAAAGTGATAATACTATTTTTTATTCTTAATTATTTTCTCTTCAAATTTTTTATTATTTTTAATATATTAATTATATATAACTTTTAAAATTGATCATTTTATTAAAAAATTTCTTATAGCAAATTTTATGCTATAAAAAATTTTACAATTAATGTTGTTAAAATTTGCTTATGATTTATGTTGTAAAAAATTGACAGTTAGGAAGATTTTTGACAATATTAACTATATGTAATTTTTTATAATAGACCATTTTAATAAAATGATCAATTTTTAAAAATATATATAATTAATATTGTTAAAAAATTAATAGTAAATGTAAAGAAAAAATAATTCTGAACAAAACTATTATTATATTTTTTAAATTTAAATATTATATTAAAATTATATTAGTTGTTACCAAGTAAAAATAAGGATAATTGAATTATTTTATATGTTTTCTAATAATTGAGTGGTAAAATAGTAAATTTATGTTCAAAATAGTGACTAGAATAGTGTTTCAAAAGGTATTTCAATATTTTTTTAAAAGTTAAGGAATATCTCAACCTTTTTTTTTTAAAAAGTTTAGGACTGACAAAAAAATACAAGTTATTCCCATTTTTCTAAGAGATTGAGGTAAAACACATTATTAGGTTATATTTATATAAACAAATTAATGAAAAGTTTAGTATATGTTGATGCAAAAATGACAAAGAGATAGACTATCTACGATTTTAAAACAACCTACCTACTTTTATTTTGTATTTTTTATTTTCAATTATATATAATGATTAATTTACTATAACATGATTCATATTTTGCTTTTGTAAGCTAGTTACTTATTGTTAATGGTATTATCTATATCACTATCAAAAAGATAATATATGCCAAAATTAATTAGTAACTAACAATAATCTTTCCTCATCTTGATTAATAATTAATAAGCTTGACCTAATTTAATAATCATGCTAATTACTCTCAACTTTTATATGTTTTCTATATATATACATACATATATATATATGCCTAATTACCTAGCTAGCTAGGTTTCTACGTAAAAATTATGCATGTGTTACTATTTTCAATATCAAGTATTATATAACAGAATGATTAATACTTAGATAATTTATTAATTATAAAGCTTTGAACTAATAATTAATAATTCAAACTTAATTAAGAAATTACATTTCAAAAGTTGAAAGCAATCACAACACTTTAATTTCAAATATATTTTTAGCATTATTTACAATGTGATGGACTTGTAAATATACTCAAAATTAGAGGTGGGCGGCTTAGATTTGTAGCTTTGGGTGAGGTCAAAATATATTATTGAAGTATTTTATTATTGTGTTAGTGTACATGTACTCAAAAGTAGAATGCAGTTAGTATCATGTGTAAATGGGTGCATTTTAATATAAATAATTGGGAGGTGGGTGGGATGTTTGGGCGTACTTAGAATTAGATATGAATGGCTTAAAAAAATGCAACAATTAAAATTGTGTTCAGAATAATAAGCTGGTGATTTTAGTTTAATGAAGTTGGGCATGGAGCGTTATAACAAGAATATTTAAATGTATATAGTATATCGTTGACTGGAGATTTTAAGTTTGGCTAGAATTGTAGAGGTTGTATTTAGTACCCTTCTGTAAATTTAGGTTGGTTAAGAGTACTTTCAGATAATGGTGAGTACACTTAATATAATTGATTGAATTATGTGAGTGCCTGATAAATGAGATATGTCTATTGAGGTTTGAAGAGCTTCTGAGCATTCCCCTCTTATTTTTAATAGCTTTAAGGTTATGAGCCGTTGAATAATCCCATCTCATTCTTAAATAGACCAGATCAAACATTTAAAATAATTTACTAAGTTCCTAGGCAGCCCAATCATCATAATTAATGTTCTTGGAGCTCATATCTTAAATAGTTTTTAACTCCTAATCTATTGTACATAATATCAAGTAACGACCAGAACCACAGAACTTACGTATTTTTTGTACTTTTGAGAACCCCATCTTAACCCTGACCCAAGTTTTTTTTGATAACAAATTTTGTTGATTTGCTTACGAGAATGAGAAGCCTCATTTTAATCATGTAAGGCATTCTTTGTACATAAAAGGGATACCACTATATTTTAAAAGAAGACACCTTTTATATTAGTATCACCCAACTGAAACAATGACAAGCCGATTAACTAATTGTAACTTAACTAATTTTTTATTTGTAAATTGAGAACTACAGCATGTAACCTAATGAAGATGAACTAATTTCATGTACCAATTAGTCATCTCATTAATTAATTAGATAATAGTTTTTATTATTGTTATTATAAGTGCATTAATTTCTTTAGTTTGTGAACAATTGTCGTTTAAACTAATATTTAAGGACACGTGAAATTTATTTAAAAGGTATTAATTTCTTTGGACATCTCAAGGATTCTCAAGCTTACTTGTTTTATAACATTTTAATTAGAGCAAAAAAAAAACTGAATAATAATCTCAAATATTGCTTAAAACAAAAGTACTGAAATATATAACATTAAAATTTATTATTTATATATATCAATTATTCCAAAAGGAAAGTTGGGAATTAAAATATTAAAACAAAATATTTAGGAACACTAATTAACTGACCAGCAAAAATTAAAACAAGATATTATTTAATTAATGATTGCTTTTAACATACTCACGATTAATTAGCTAACTAGGTGATCAGATCACTTCACTTCTTTTGCCCATTGCAAAAATTATCCGGGTGCTGTTGACGAATATGATCCTCCAATTCGACGTTCGAGCGAAAAACGTTGTGACAGTAATTACACGACACCTTCTTGCCTTTGTGCACATCCTTATTGTGCTTGATCAATCCCCCCTTGCGCTCAATTGATTTGTTGCAATCATGGCAACGATGACTCATCCTTGAAACTTGAAGAACTTAATGGTATATAAGAAACTGTAGGAAGAATGGATTGGCAAATAATCATGCAATCTCACACACACACACACATATATATATACATTTGTAAAAATTAAATATCATATTATATTATATATATGGATATATAGAGTTGGGTATTCATTATTTTTCTCCAATTCACACATATATTAAGTAATAATAACCCATATGATAGTCAAAAAATATATATGTTATGTAAATATGGTTAACTGATAGTACGTACACAGGAGCGGATGAAAGTGGAGAAGAAATAACAGATGCTTCAACAAACCAATCAACGAAAAGTATATGTTGATCCGAAAATGACAAAGATATTATTTACTATTGTAAAACTACCTACGTGCCTACTTCTATTTACTTTTTATTTTCAATTGTATATACTTATTAATTTGTTAATAACATAATTCAATAATTTGTAATTGTAAGCTAGCCGATTATTCTTAACAGTTTGCGTATTCTATCTGCATCACTATCAAAATGATAATACTAAAATTAATTAGTAATTAATAATAATCTTGCCTGGTCTTAATTAATAATTACTACGCTTGAGCTAATTAATAATCAAGCTAATTACTCTCAACTTTTATATGTTTTCTATATATATATATATATGTGTGTGTGTACCTAGTTAGTTAGGATTCTACTAAAAAATTAATTATGCATTGGTTACTATTTTCAATTTCTCAAAACTCACAGCTTTTCCTCTTCCTTTTTTTTTTATTCGTTTATTTATTTAATAATATATGTGGTTCAATGATATATATATATATATATATATTTGTGTGTATAATTAAGGTCAATTTAATTTTATTAGTCGTTATTTCTATCAATATATATCAAGTATTAACAGAATGATTAATAATTAAATTAAATTCATTAGTTAGGAAATTACATTTCAAAAGTTGAAAGCAATCTATAACTGTTAGTTCATCAATTCGCTATCTTAGTACATTGATCGCAACATCAATCGTAACCAAATCAGCATATGCATGCGACAAAATCAAGTTAAAAGAAAAACACAGTAGCTAGTTACCAAAGCAATTAATTCGTAGGAAATATGTATAATCTCTCTTTTCTAGAACAACTACCACTTCTTTTTATTATGAGTTGTGATACCCTACATTTTTCTGTTTTTTTGAGGAAAAATAATAAGACATAATAAATGGTCAAAGAATATATTCCAATTACCCTAATTACAGTTAGTCGCCCTGGCTAGTTATATACATGTAACTATCAAATTTAGACAGCTGAGGCACAATTTACAATTAAGTAGAGATTATGTTAATATGTATGGGTTACTATTTCTTAATATATGTGAATCGGAGAAAAATGATAGATACCCAACTTTCTATATAGATTTATATAATATAATATAACATTTAATTTTGGCTTTATAATTGTGTATATATATGTGTGTGCGCGTGCGCATGATCACTAGCCAATCCACTCTTCCTAATTTCTTATATACTATTGATTTCTTCAAGTTTCAAAGATTGGTTAAATTACAATTAGTTCATTGACCGATGATTATTTTAATTGGATAATACTAATATATAGTGATATGCCGGCTTACACATGTTTAAGGCTTTCTAAAGTTAAATGAGGCTTCTTGTTCTCGTAAACAAATCAGTAAAATTCAGCCCCCAAGAAGTACAAAAACTATGTAAGTTCTATAATTCTAGTCTGTCGTTAGTCGACATTAGGTGGGGTAAATTAGGAAAACTATTTAAAATATAGGCTTCAAGACTATTATTTATGATAATTGGACTGCTTATTAGTTTAGAAAATTATTTCAAATGCTTCGATTGGGACTATTTAAGACTGAGATGGCATTATTTAGCAGTTCATTACCTTGGTTAGAGCTATATAAAAATAAGATGGGAATGCTCAGAAACTTTTCAATACCCACATCTCATTTATCGGGCACCCACATAATATATTCAACTACATTAAATGTACTCACTATTATTAAAAAGTACTCTTATATACGTAAATTTATAGAAAAATACTAATACACCCTTTGCAATTCTAATCACACCTGAAATCACCTAATCATGTATATACTATACATTTCCATATTCTTCTTTGCACATTCCATCGCCAACTTGATTAAACTACAGTAGGCAGCACATTATTCTAAACGCAAATTGTAATTGTTGCATCTTTTTTAAGCTATTCGCTTCTAATTCTGAGCACGCCCAAACATGCCCCCACACCTAAATTATTGACATTCAAATGTACTTACTCTTAAAGCACAACACATGATACTAACTGCACTATACTCCTCAATAAACGTGCACAAACATAGTCCACCAATAATACTAAAATATATGTTTTCGTAATATATTCTGATGACACCCAAAATCACTAATCTAAGCCACCCACGTCTCATTTTGAGCACACTTACAGCTACAAGCCCATGAAAATTTGAATATTATATATCTAATTTATATTACTAATTTTTTTAAAAATTAATAACTACTAAAATATTATTTATAAAATAAAGATATTTTATTTTTATAGAATAATATCACTATACAATACAGTTAATTTAAATAGATATTATTTTTTTTAATAATAATGTTTACTCTTTTTAAAAGTTGTTAATGTAATATAAAACAATGCTTATAAAATCTCCTACAGTAATTATAAAGGCCTACCATTTAATTATGAATAATTTCTCAAATTAATTCAAATCCATTACAATTATAATTTGATTTTATGCCGATTTTATTTTAATATATTATATTGTTTCCAAATTGGATTGTGTAAATCCACCACCACAGTCATAACCATATAAATGGTCTACTATTTTGAAATCTCTTATTCCTATAATACTGCGGATTTTTTTAGAAAATAGTCTTTTGTTTTTAAATGCAATATAATTGAAAATCCTCATAAGATCTCCTACATTAATTATTATAATAGACTAGCATTCAATTATGATTAATTCGAATCCATTGCAACAATTACAATTTGATTTGATTCTTATTTTATTTTGATATATTAAATGCTGTAATATTAATTTCCAAATTGGATTATGTAAGTAAACCCACAACCATTAGGAAAACATAATCTAATAACTGCTTTCCTTTATTGACATTTTTAGGGTTGGTACATGGGTGCTGCTTTTAAATACATTACAGACGATAGATTTTTGTTGTTGTTATTGCTGTTAACTTCTCTTCTCCGTCGGTCTTCTTTCTTTTCATCAATTCTGAACAAGAATGGCGGATTGGTCAGAACTTGATGAAAACCTTTTGGTTGAAATTGGTAGGCGAATAGTATTTCCTGACGACTTCATTGCTTTTAGTAGGGTTTGTCGTACATGGCGGAGTGCGGCAATAATCAAGAAATCTCTTTACGGGCTGTCAGATCAAATGCCGCTGCTTATGCTTCCACCAGAAAAGGGCTGTAATCGACGTGGTTTCTTCAGTCTCTCAAATGGCATCACACTCGCCTACTTAGCTTACCCCAAGCAACGGCTAAGAAGTCCTTTTCATCAAAAGGATGGCTTTTAACTATTGCTCCAGATTGGTCTATAAATCTTTTGCATCCTTTTTCTCGTGTTGAAATTAAACTCCCTCACATAAAAAGGTTTGACGTCTGGGAGGATGGTATTTCAAAGGGTATGAAGCATGTCTTTTTCATCAACAAATTTGTTTTATCATCAAATCCGTTGTTGAATTCTGACGACTATACACTAATGGTTACATATGGAACTTATAGAAAGTTTGCATATTTTAAACCTGGTGATAAAGCTTGGACGACAATTGACACCGGTCGAGGACCTTGTGATGATGGTACTTTTTATGAAAAAAATAAGTTTTATATTATAAATTGTCAAAGCCAAAATATTTGTTTGTGATACGAATGGTGATCCCATTGTGGCGCGTCAAGTGGCTCAAATGCCATACGAATTGATGGAGAGTTTGTCTGATGGAGAGCCTGACGAGCTATTATTTGGTTTGCCTGGTAGATGGTACGTTCTTGTTGTATCGGCAGAAGGTGAAGGAGAAGGAGAAGGAGAAGGAGCAATATTATGTGTTGTTAGACGACTAGGTGGTGAAAGCACTGATTTTTCTAGCAAGTTCAATTACAGGTGTACTGGATTTCAAGTCTTTCGTGTGGAATTGAGCACCAATAGCTGGACGATAGTAAAAGATATAGGCAATATAGCACTGTTTTTGGGTCACAGCTCTTCGTTTTGTGTTAAAGCAGATATTTCGGGATGCATTAAGGCTAATTGTATTTATTTTACCGACGATTGTCAAGAAGCGTATTGGGATGTTCGAAAAGGAGGAGGCAGGGATACAGGGATTTATAACATTCAAGATGATACTTTTCTTCCATATTCTTGGGGTATATCATGTAACCGTCTTAATCCA
This sequence comes from Azadirachta indica, assembly GCA_022749755.1. Taxonomy (NCBI): domain Eukaryota; kingdom Viridiplantae; phylum Streptophyta; class Magnoliopsida; order Sapindales; family Meliaceae; genus Azadirachta; species Azadirachta indica. The sequence continues at coordinate 13,170,315 of CM040442.1, read as the reverse complement.
CCTATGTGGATTGAACAATAATTTTTTTTTATTAAATATATTTATCAAATAAAAGAATAAATTACATGCTTGTTAGAATTTTTCTACTTAAAATTTTCTTTGTTGTTTGGATGGCAACCAGACGGTATTTGTGTAGTAATACAAAGTCACAAATTCTTCTTGGGATTAATGATCTGGGAAATAGATTATTTTTCTTGGGATCATGTGTATATGTATATATTTCACTCCTCTACTACGGTGTTCTAACACCTTACCATTTAATTCTCTCAGTGGTCGAACCTCTGCGGTAAATTCAAGGCATAACAATTGTATGGTAACCTAAGCATATTCCATTAAATTTAAATGTGTGTAAAATTAGCTTGGGAGAATGACGAATGCCTCCTAGGATTTGGGGCAGTGCCCAACACTTGACTAACAATAATAAAATCTGATTTTTTAAGATGAAATAACAATTTGACCAAATTAAATAAAAATTTAAACAAAATTAACATATGTGCGACACAATTCTTGTATTAGATGTCAACAAATAAATGCCGATAAGATAAAAGTATGTAAGGTTATCGAAAACATATCTTGATATTAATGAATTATTTTATTAATATGTTATCTAAAACACATGTAAATATATATTTTAAAACATTTAAATATTTAAATATTTAATAAATTAAAATGTTAACTAAACGTTAAAATTAAAAAATTTTTAATAAAAAATTTTAAAAAATACTATTGTCAAAAAATTATAACAATAACTTAACCAAACTCATAGATTAAATTATTCCTAACCCTTATCTCTTATTATTTTATTATTAAATAATTTACCTTAATTTTAATTAAAAACATAGAAAAAAATAAAATTTTTAAAATTTTTAATTTGTAATAAATATATATAACAATTTATTATCCATCCTTCTCTTTAAACGCATCCTTGTTTCACTGTACTCTTTTCCACCCTATGAAAAAATCACACTAAATCTATTTAGAAACTATAATATTAAAAAAAAGCATAATAAAATTTTGAGTTGCATTTTAGTATTTTTAATATTTAAAAATTTGTTTGATATAATATTTAAAATTATTTTTAAAATTTAAAAAATAAGAAAACATGTTTGATATAATATTTAAAAACAAAAAAAAAATAATAATTGTTTCGTTGAATATGTTTTTGAGAATAATTTTATATTCAAAAATTTAGTAGCGACTAACATTTGATTACTCTAAACTATTATTTTAAATATATTAATGCAAAATATTATATAAAAAATTTTATCACTTCTTAATTTAATCATGATAAAGTTATACGAAGTGTAATTTTTTTAAAATTGAATAGATTATCAATAAATTTGGTAATTTGTTATTGATTTAACAATAAAAATCCGATTTTATGGACTTCAAAACTTCGCTAAGATCGTAGAAAACAATTATGTATCAAAACTAATACTTGAGTCTATTATATTAGTTATGAATCTTTGTTAAGTATTTTTTTTTCTTTTAATAATGTCACTCATAATTATTTTTAAAACTTATAAGAGATCATATATATATAATAATTAGCAACAAATTATACATAATTTATTTGGATTAAAAAACTCATAACATTAATAAAAAAAACTTGATTAAAAAATATCAATAAAATGAAAAATTAAAAAAATATTTTGTAAAATATAATAAAAATTGTCAAAAGATAACTAAATAATGAATATAAAAAGTAAAAGAAATAATTAAGGATGCATTTCTATTCTGTGTTAAAGGAATGTGAAATAATATTGTAAATAAAATATTTTAAAATTTAAAAATTGAGACTACATATATTATAAATAAAAGACTTTCTAAAATTAAAAATCTCTTGAAGTTTTTAAAAAATATATATATATATTTGAGTTTGATTTGGATGCTATTAAATAAAAACACAAGAAAATGACCATTTTTGTAATTTTTAATTCTACACTAATTTTAAAAACCTTATTCAAAGACTGGATTTAAATAAAGTTTAGACATATTTGGACAAATATTTTTTTAATTTATTATATTTTTTGTGTTCAAAAACTAAAAATATTATCTGTATATTATATCAAACATGCCATAAGAGAGTCTTAGATTTTCAACAAACCAATCCTCTCTTTTTTTAGGCAACCTTTGTATCTATCTATTTGAAACAAAGTTATTGATGACTTAATAAAATTTTCTCCATGAAATTTTTTTTTCCATTGGAACTGATCAACCTTAATGTTTTCTCTTTCAAAATGCTTCCCTCTAAAATTGAATTGGAAATATGAATATATAAATGTGCGTATGTGTGTGTGTGTAATAAGAATCATTTGTTATAAAAAATTAATGTCATCACTTCTATGTAATAGATGAGTAATTTCATTGGATGAGGAATACATAGAAAGCATTCTACTAAAATAAAATACGTTTAACTGATAATGTCTTTGTTATCTTCAAGTCTACCAAGGTCACCATGTCCACATTTTATAAGTTACATATATCTATGTCGAAAATAGAAGTTGATCAATTGACAAATTAAGCAAATAAACAAAACATTATTGTTAATTTGTTAATTTTCTCAATCAATTCATGAAAATTAAAAGTTGTTTGACACTTCAAATTTAAAACTACAAAAAAACCAAAGTTAAATGCTTTATTAAAAGTTTAATTGTGTTTATCTAGAAAAAAACTTATAAATATTTTTACCACATGAGAAACTTTATATTCAAATTTTTATATTTATGTTAATATTAGCTAGTTATTCGACTTTGCGTCATCAACCTTTTGCAATCATCTTTTTTTAAATGCATTAAAATCTATTCTTCGTTAATTTCTTAATAACTCCCACTATTGTAACCTTCATTCTTTTCTCAAAATGTTTTACTATTATAATTGTAAAATTAAATTTCAACAGTTGATCAGCGACTGCAATTTTATCTTCCTCTTCTTCCATCTGAAACAAAGCTGAAACAATTTGTACACAACTGCAGTTTGAACTTTTCTTCTTCTTCTGCCTCTTCTTTTTATCTGATCAAAAGCTTCTTCTTGTATGTGAAGCCTTTTTCTTCTTCTTCTTCCTCCTCTTTTATCTAAAAAGCTTCTTCTTCTTGTATGTGAAACCAAAATATTAAAATCAAAATCAGAGGCCTGTGATTATTATTTCAAGTCTAGTAAGTCTATCTTCCACGAAATATATATCTGTATATTCTATTTAGAAAATAAATGTTGACCAACAGACCAATTAAACATACTAATAAAAGTTGATTTAGACTTGAAATTTAAAGCTATTAAAAACTAAATTCACTAACTGATTTATTAAAAGCTTAATTGTGTTTATTTGAAAATATTTTTATAATCATTTTTATCATATGAGAAACTTTATATTCTAATTTTTAATCTATATTAATATTGGTTTTCGCATTAATCAATAGTCATTTTCTTCTTCTTCTTCTTCTTCTTCTTCTTCTTATTATTATTATTATTATTATTATTATTATTTAATTACATGTTTGAAAGAATATTGTTGTAACTATTGTTAATTATTAAACCATACAGACCAAGATTACCTCAATAATAGCACCCCTCTAAGTTGTATCTAGCATACATATATGCGTGTCTATGTTTAATTATTACTTATATAGATTGTTTGATTTATAATGTTATGTTGGAGGGACATAGTTAAAAACATTATAGGGATCTGTAGAATTAAGTGCGGGTTTATTTAGTAAAACCCAAACAAAAATTTTATTTCTTTTATGGTTTTAGGAGTTTCATAAAATAAACTTTTGGACAGGTTTTATACTTCAACTAATGGTTCTTTAGGGGAGGAAGGAGAGAGGGATAAGTAGAGATTTAAAAGGAGAATTGAGAATATCTGAGATAAGTTACTAATTTCTCAATGTTTTGTTACATTTTTTTGTTGATAATTTAGTTTATGGGCATAAATTTTGTAAAATGATTGTATGAAAGATTTTGAAAAGATTTGTAAATAGTAATTGCATGAAGGTAAGTCGCTATAATTTCTCTAAGCATGAATTATGTTCATATAAATTGTTCTGTTAATTTTGTGAGGAAATGACAGAGGACATGAAGCTTTTGCAGATCTATTGTTATGTTATAGTATCTCAGTTCGAAAATTGTATGAACTTTTTTATTTCGATTTTCTTAAAACCAATTTAAGTGATAAAAATTAGAAATCTTGAGGTTCGCTATAAATTTTGATTCATTGAAAAAGGTTATGCTTCCAATTTTAAGTTGACTTTTGATCTGGCCTTCAAATATTGGTTTCTATGAAATGTCTGAATAAAGAAATTTCTAAATTTATTGAATCATCTCCAAAAATCATGAAATTTTGCATTATGATTTCTCACTATGTTTAGCATAACATATTTTCATGTTTTAATCCATGTATTTTGTGTATTATAAAGATTGAATTGAGTTAGCGCAATGAAGTTTTGGATTTACAGAATCTAAAAAATCGAAAATAAAATTCACTTAAAGTAGTTTGGGTATGAATTTTGTTCTAAAAAATTTTCCGTGATTACATGTCTTCATGATCCTTGCAAAGTTTCATTACGATTGGATAGGTGATTAGTTTTCTACAAATCTGAGACTTAGAGCCACTCAGTGATTTTTTTGCATTGTCATGAATAAGTGACAAGTTTATCATGCAACAAAAATAGTTACAAATTGAAACACGAGCCTATATTTTCATATGTTTAAAAATGACATGGTACAAGGAGGACTAACAATGTACTGATGAAAACTAATCAATAAAGATTGAAGAGAGATCAAAGAACTAAAGAAAAAGTGAATGCTCTAACTAGGTAAGAGGCAGAAGATTCTCCTTCTGTTGTGACAGATGCAATCGGTATTTCTAGGTACAAACCTTTAGCTCTTTCTGCTTTAAGTTCTGCACATTCATTTGTGTGATGTGAATTTGCTAGAAGATTGAGGATTTAACCTGCATTATTAAATGATGAGTTGTTTATGAGAATCTCTTTAGGAAATTTGTTATATGCTAGGGATGTGTCGGATCATGTAAGATTGAGATAGGTGAGAGGACTTTAGTGGTAGATTTGATAATCTTGACTATGCATGATTTCAAATATTATTTTGGGTATGGATTGTGTCTATTTACCATATTCATATAAAATGCTTTGAGAAGGAGGTGCTATTTCAACCATCTGGTAAACATGAATTCAATTTTGTGGGTACTAAATTGTTTGTAAAACGAGGTGTCATTTCAGCTTTATAAGCTTGAAAAGTCTAAGAAAAGGTTGTACGATATTTTTGGCCATTGTAGTTGATACTAAGGAAAAAGTAAAACTTTTAAGATATTCTTATGATAAATAAGTTTGTTGATGCCTTTTCTAAGGACTTACCCGGCACCCCTTTTGATTGTGAGATTAAGTAGAATAAAGAACTTACATTCCAAGTGCAACATCAATATGAAAGACAACATATCGTATGGCACAAATAGAGCTTAAGGAACTCAAGGACCAATTTTAGAAATTGCTTCGAAAGTGTTTTATTCACCCAAGTGTTTCCTCTTGGGTTGCTCTTGTACTTTTTGTCAAAGGATGAGACAATGAGGTTGTATATCAATTATAGGGAGCTAAATGGAGTAAACATAAAAAATAAGTATCCAATTCCAAGAATTGATGATTTGTTTGATCAACTACAAAGAAACTCTATGTTCTCAAAATTTGATTTTCTTTATTTATGGATGTCATCAATTGAAGATTAAGAGAGAAGATATTCCTAAAACTGATTTCCTAATGAGATGTAGGCATTACGAGGTTTTGTGGTGATGCCAGTCGAGCTGACAAATCTATTGAGTTTGACCATTGCACCTATTACAAAAGTGTGAATTATGATTATGAATCACGTCTTCAAAGACTATTTGGACAAATTGGTGATCATATTCATCGATGGCATCTTCGTGTACTTTAAGAATTTAAAGAAAAAGCACAAAGAGCATTAGAATGGCATTATAAGGAAAGAAATTTTATGTGATTTTTATAATTATGAATTCTACTTAGACCGAGTTGGATATTTTTTGATGTATTGTCTCTTATGAAGGAATGTTAGTGGATCGAATTGCATTCATACGTGATATAGTCTCTTTTGAAGGAATTTCAATAAACTAAAGCAAAATAGAAGCAGTTGCATTCTTAAGTAATACTAGGAACATTTGTAGTTTTCTAATGATAAGGAAAAATTAAATCAATAACTAAAAATGTATAGAGCAAATGATAAAACAACACAAGTTCATTGGTATAAATACCCCTCATTTTTGGTCTCTAACCTCTATTGACCAGTAATATAAATACTTATCTAACTTATTTTGATCATTAGAATATTATTATTTTATAATTAGCAAGGATATCACTAGCAAAAATAGGAAAAAAATAAGAAATTCTTTTTTTTAATTAAAATAATATATTATTAAAAAATGAAAAAAAAAAGGAATACAAAAGAAACGAAGGTTTAGCAACAATTAAGATTTAAAAATAATCAAATACAGTATAAAATAGCAGTAAACCGTAATTCTTTTACTGTTTTTTTTGCTGCAAACAGTAAATAGTAGCAACTTAAATAATAAAAAAAAAAAAACACAATAACCGATAGAAAGAGGCTGGCTCGGCAACAAAGAGCCCGGGAGAGACGTCAGAGTCCGTAACGGCACAGGCACATACGTAAGGTATATGCACTACTTAAGTAAGGGTAAGGGAGGACAGAGAAGCCGGTTTTCCGGTTTCAGTCTTGCTTCCCCTTGATCCAGTGATTAACAGCCACCTTAACTCATTTATGCTTTTCAGCCTGTGCTAGGCTGGGATCGTTTCATTCATTAAATATGGGCTATCGACCAGAAAGGATAGTGATGACAAGGCGGAGTGAAGGCCCAAGGCTAGTGCCAATTCGTAAACACTGTAAGACAGACAAATGCACTATTAAACCTTTAAAAAAAAAAAAGGCAACAAATACAATACTACCAGCCATATATTATTTAAAAGTAGGAATTAAACTAGCCGGTTAATGCAAGTTTTATATGACACTTTTTTCAATTCAATGCGAGTTTAAATTAATTAAATTCTACAACTTTCATACCACATCCTAATAGATTTTACCGATTGAACTAATTAATATTCACAAAATCAAAATGTATTGGTCTTATGATCATATAACTCACAAATATTTCTTAAAATTGTACCATGAGGTATGATGAAATATTTTTTTAGAATTGAAATTTATCTCTCATAGATGTATGTTGAGATATAAATTCACTGCAATAATTATCTAAATTTTCTTTTGCCCTTCTTTTTACCATTAATATCGTTTCTTTAAAATTCTCTCATATGCGTACAGCTATAGAACAACCCAGAGAAAAACAAAATTTCTTTGAACTCAATAGAAATTGAAGCCAATCAATACGGAAGAAAGCAAATATGTTTCCTCGAAAATTATAAATCCTTCGTCATTCCCACTGTGTTTGTTTTTCATCATAAATACTTACGCAAGCTGCGGAGTATGTAGTTTCGGATTGAGCTACCCTTTTCATTACAGCCATGCTAATTACAAAATTTTGTTTACGAAAATAAATGCAATTCAGTTAAAGATGGGTTAATGGAAGTTGTAACAAATGTTATTTGAATTGGAGAATGAATTGATTTTTAATATGAATAGGATTTGTCATCGTATCAACTGAAATTTGAACATTAGCAATTTGTCATTTTGTATTCTTTTATTATTTTTTGAAGGAATGAAATAGAAAAATTATTTAGATGATCCTAAATTCATACCATTATTAATATCCTTCAAATGCATAAATAGACAGAAACATGTATATAAAAAAATGATAATAGTAGTAAATAAAACAAAGATTTATGAAAAATATTTTATTTTAGTGATCTTCCACATAAAATGGTTCCAAAAAAAAAAGACAATTTTTATAAAGTAAATGAAAAAAATTAATAGTTAACAACCATATTTTGTTTAATTTGTTAATTTGTCATTTAGTCAACTTTAATTGTCATATACAATGAATTATTTTTCTCACAAATTATAAGTCATTGCACACAAATTTCTAAGCTACCTAATTATGAAGAAAATTTAACTTGCAACATTTGGGCCACATCTGTTTGAAAATTTTGTTCTTACTTTTGACACGCAATACATGTTTGAAAACTCAATGAGCACCAACTTTTTGTTTTTTGAAAGTTTAATTTTGATGTGATGTTCGCTATAAAAAAACAGTAACATATTATGCTAAAATATAATAATTAAATTTATTATTTTAATTTTTGGACTTGATAAGGGCTGGGTTGTTGCTCTTATATGTGACAATTTAATGTATTTACCTATTACTTCTCTAATATTTTTGAAATATCTTAAGACTCCTTATTGTCACTTTGATTGAGTGACACCTTAAATATTTAGACAATTGGAATTTTTACATTGTTTATTTATCGTTTAGTCCGTTTAAATTCATTATATTAGAATTTTATTAAATATATAATTTTATTTTTAATTTAGATTTATTATTAAAATAAGACATATTTTATGTTAATTTTTGAGCATTTGTTGAATCAATAAATATTAGTTTTTAAAAAACTTGTTTTCTTTATTCTTAATGTTTGGAATACTTGTAAGTGTTCACTAACAATTTTGATATTTTATATTAAATATTAGATTTTGTAAAAGATCATTTTACTTGTGCGGTAATTATTAATGTTATTGTTGTTGTTGTTTGAGAATTAACACAAATAATCTACATAATCTGAGAACTATAGCTGGCTAAAAGATTGTAAAGTTTTGTGGATTTGATAGGGAGGAGGATGACCAACAGCTATCGTCTTTGCCAATGGCTTAAATTACAAGCAATATATTATATACAAGATTGATTTAGATTCTAATTTCACAAAAAGAATTACATATATGTTAGGGTTCCACATCTGGACATTTTGAAAAATCATTCTATTACTTTCTTTGAATTAATTATTTGGTGGTTAATTGTAATTAATGAGCCATTAGTGGAAGACTTTAATAAATAATAACTACTAAAATAAACACAATTAAATTAAAAAAAAGGATTAATAGAAGTTATAAAAATGTTAATTTGAATTTAAGAATGAATTGATTTTTAATATGAAAAGGTTTTTTCATCATACAAACTGAAATTTTAACAATGATAGGACTTTTTATTTATATTATGGGAATGCTTTATACATTTATTTGTTATGCCATTGTGGAATAAATAAAAATTTTAATTTTATTATTTTAGTCCTTGATATATTCTGAATAATAAAGATTAAATTATCATAATTAAAAAATATATATCTTATTTTATTTTGTCAAAAATTTAAAGATGTAAATGATAATAACGTAACAAGTCAATTAATAAATTTTAATATATTTCTTTAAACGTGTGAGAGTATTTGTCAACCTTCAAATTTTAAGAGTATTTTTCTTTTTTTCCAAACTGGGAAGGGGTGTATGTCAATTTCAGATCTTAAAATTAGATTTGGACACAAAACATTGATACTGCTTTAAATTTTATATTCTATATATTATCCTTACATTTCACGACTCATTAGCAATTCATGGTAAGCCTCTTCTTTTCGAATCAGTTACTACTTTTCCAGTTGTAATTACTTTTCTAATATCATTTAATTACAGTACTTTTTTTTCACTCGGAACTAAATGCTGGAATTAAATTATCTCAGGAGGGTTTCGTTGGAAATTAAGTTAATACAAGACTCGAAAAAGAAGTGAGTTTTCCTAGCTATCGTTTCCATGGGTTTTATTTTATTTTATTTTATTAAATTGTTGCTGATCATGGCTTTGTCCAGTTGATGGCTGCTGCGGATATGAGGAGTAAGTCTTGATTTTCAGCAAACCAATCCTCTCTTCTTCCGATCCGTGTGCCTAAAATAGAGTTAATGAAGAAAGTCTTCCCTGGAAGTAAGCCTTTCCACAATTGCTCTCAAAATGCTTCAGTCTTTAATTGTATTGCGATTTTATTGGCTGCTATTAGCAACCACTCAACTAAAATATTAGATATCTGATGATTATCTGAAGTCTACCGAGTCCACCTTCTACAAATAATTAAAGGACTGACTGCTGACAATCTACTTATTTATCCAAATCGTGAAAGAGGTATCTGCCTTTTTTCAAATGTTAGGTATTTATTTGTTAAGTTAAATATTAGGTATATGTCATTATTTCTTATTTAAAAAAATTTTATTATTGATCTTATTATTTTATTAATATACATAATCTGAGAACTAGAGCTAGAAGACTGTAAAGACTTAGGATTCGTAGCTAGGAATCATTATTCAACGGCACACTTCTACCATTCATGCCTCATATCCAGAAAAAAGAAAGGGAAAAACACTGAAACAGCTTTCCAAACAATCTAAATCTTTTTCGGCGTCAGGTGCACTTAATTCTTCATTTTGTTGTTATTTTCTTCTGTAGCACATATCAATTTGCTTCTTGTTTATTAAAATCCTATCAACGGTTTTTCTCAGTATAATTCTTTTTTTTTGTTATAAAATTTGTTTGGTATTTTTCTGAAATTTGATCTGTTGTTGTTATAGTTTGCTTATTCATTAACTTTTCTAGTTTTAAGTGTTCACTTTTTTAGTTTCTATTTTTACTCCTTTCGTTCTGACCACTGGGGATTTTTGTTTGGCTTTAATTTGTAAAATATTCATTCATAAGAAACAGGCAATGGAAGAAATAGTAGGTGGTGGTGTTGTTTCCGGCGTTGCATCAAAAGTAACAGAGATATTGGTGGATCCAATTCGAAGGGAGATATCATATGTGTTCAAGTACCAGAAGTACGTCGGGAATCTGAGGAGTCAAGTTGAGGAGCTCAAAAATAGAAAACAGAGGCTGGAACAAACTGTCGGAGATGCTGAAAGACAAGGGGACGTGATTTATGATGATGTTCAGAAATGTCTAATTCAGATGAACGAGTTCATTGAACGAGCAGAGAAATTAATAGATGAGGACGAAGACAATGTGAAGAACAAGCGTTGTTTCAAAGAGCTGTGTCCCGATTTGATGACTCGTCGCAAGCTTGGCAAAGAAGCAGTGAACGCGGAAAAGGATGTCATCAATCTCTTGGCGAAAGGAAACTTTAGTAATGTCTCCTACCGTCCTGCTCCACAGAGGATAGAATTCATTAATGATGTCAGAGGCTACCAGCAGTTTGATTCCAGAAAGAAAGTTTTCGAGGATGTTATGGAGGCACTCATGGATTGTAATGTTAACATGATTGGGGTGTATGGAATGGGTGGTGTTGGAAAGACCACGCTAGTCAAGGAAGTTGGAAAGAAAGTGATCGAAGACAAGTTATTTGATGAGGTTGTTATGGTTGAGGTGACGCAGAACCCAGACTATAACATTCTTCGAGACAAAATTGCTAATGATTTGGGCATAAAATTTGAGCTGAATGAGAGTGTATATGACAGAGCCGGACGACTCTGTCAAATATTGAAGAAAGAAAAGAGGTTCCTCGTAATATTAGATAACCTTTGGGCTGAACTTAATTTGGAGGCTATTGGTATTCCCTTCAGAGGCGAAGATCAGGGACGATGCAAAACATTGCTGACATCTAGAAATCTACATGTATTATGCAATGTTATGAATTATCAAAAGAATTTCTTAATTGAAGTTTTATCTGATGAAGAAGCAATGAGTTTGTTTTGGAAGACCATGGGTGATCATCCAAATGAGACATCTAATTTTCAACCTTTAGCAGTTGAGATTGTGGGAAAATGTGGAGGTTTACCAATTGCCATTAAAACAATAGCAAAGGCACTGAAAAATAAGGGTCCTCATCTTTGGATAGATGCCTTGAACCTGCTAGAAAAACCCAACTCAAGGCGAATCCAAGGAATGGTCGCAGATTTGTACTCCACCATAGAATTGAGTTACAACCTTTTGGAAAATAAGGAAGCAAAATCACTATTTCTTCATTGTGGTCTACTAAATGATCGTAGTCAAATACGTATTAATGATTTGTTGTGGTGTGGTATGGGTTTGGGTTTGTTTACAAACGTCAATACACTGGAAGAAGGAAGGAATAGGGTGCATTCGTTGATTGATAATCTCAAAGATGCATGTTTATTACTTGATGGTGACACTGCAGATGAAGTTAAAATGCACGATGTCATTCATGCTATTGCTGTATCAATTGCCGAAGATGAGCATATGTTTAATGTTCATAATATTGTAGACCTGGAGAAAGGGCTCGAAGATGGAACAGCAAAAGATGCAACTGTTATTTCTCTACCTTATACAGATATTCAAGAGCTTCCTGAGAGATTGGAATGTCCAAAACTCAAGACATTTTTGTTGTTTGCAAAGTATGGAAATTCTTTGCAAATCCCAGACCCTTTTTTCGAAGAGATGAAGCAACTTAGAGTTTTACGTGCAACTCATATTCAGTTCCCTTCATTACCCTCATCACTTTATCGCCTACTTAACCTTCGAACATTGTTGTTGATCAATTGCTGCTTATTAGGGGATGTAGCAATAGTGGGAGAGCTCAAGAAGTTAGAGATCCTTAGTTTTAGAGGTTCTGATATTGAGCAATTGCCTAGTGAAATTGGAGAAATGACGCGGTTAAAGCTGCTGGATTTGGGCAATTGTTTAAGACTTGAGGTAATAGCACCGAATGTCATATCAAAGTTGTCTCAGTTAGAAGAATTATATATGGGTAATAGCTTTACTCAGTGGAAGGAAGTTGAAGGAAAAAGTAACGCCAGTCTTGTCGAGTTGAAGGGATTGTCAAAATTAAGAACTTTAGAAGTACATATTCGACATGTCCGAAGTATACGACAGGATTTGGTCTCTGTGCAGTTGGAAAGATTCAGAATATTGATAGGAGACGTGGAACTGGTCCGATAAATATGACACCTCAAGAATGTTGAAATTCAGTGGGCTAGGTAAAAATATTTACTTGGGCAATTGGATGAGAAAGTTGTTGACAAGAACTGAAAATCTCTCTCTAGATGAACTGGATGGTGTTGAAAGTTTATTTGATGAATTAGCTGATGGAAAAGGTCTTATTAACTTCACTCAATTGTATTCTCTAACGCTCAGAGGTCTACCACGGCTTACAAGTTCTGGATTCGATATGGAGATATCTCAGACATTATCAACAACTCCATCAACATCCACAGATTGTTGCAGACAATGATACCGAGCATTTCAATGCAATACTCTTCAATAATAAGGTATGCTCTTCTTTACATTATGTTTGTATATATGTATTGTATGTACGTCATACATATATACATACGTATATAGGTATGATGCAAATAGTTCTTGAAGATCAATAACTCTTTTTGCAGATAACTTTCCCAACCCTGAAGAAGCTGAAAATATGGCAAGATCAATTTTCGGCAATGTCTACTGCTAAAAATTTAAGAAAACTGAAAGTGGAGGAATGTAGTCATTCGAAATTTCTGCTTTCATATTCTATGGTGAATAGCCTTGTGCATCTCCAGGAACTTGTAATAGAGAAATGTGAGTCAATGCTAGCGATAATCAACACAGCCGAATCAGGAAGAGATGAAGAACACATGGTTTTTCCTCAACTAGAGCACTTGAATCTCTCAGATCTTCCAGCACTGACAAGATTTAGCATTGGAATTAATTCACAATTCCCTTCTTTGCGTGAACTTTGGATTTGTAAATGTCCTAATCTGAAAAGATTTATCTCCATGAGCTCAGCGGAAGAGGATAATATCCTCCACACTGCCATAAAACCTCTCTTTGATGAAAAGGTAATTTTTTTTTCTAAATTTACAATTAAGTAATTTGATTTACAATATTTAGTCTCTTAATCAAATTCTTCGTTAATTTTCACCCTTAAATTTAAATTTAATTAATATCTCCAATGAGTGTTGTTAATTATTAATTGCTGCAATTGAATTCTTTGTACTTCAGGTGGAACTTCCTAGCTTGGAGGAATTAAGAGTTGAAAAGATGGATAACTTGAGAAAAATATGGCATCATCAACTTGATTCAGAATCCTTCAGAAAATTAAGAGACTTGAAGGTTATAGGTTGCCATAAACTAATAAATATTTTTCCATTGAATATTGTTATGGCGAGAAGATTCGAGAGACTAGAGGGACTATTTGTACGCTGGTGTAATTCAATAAAAGAGATCATTGAAGAACTAGTGGCAGAGGAGTTCCCTATAGCTAGTAGCAGCAGCAGTAGGTTTGATGTGTTCCCTCAATTAATCTCACTGGAACTATCTAATCTACCGAGACTCAGAAGCATATCTCACGGAACACATATTTTTGAATGGCCCATGTTAAAAAATTTATGGCTATTTGGATGTGAGAAAGTGGAAATATTATTTGCTTCTTCAGAATTATTGCTTCTTCACAAGAAACCTTTATTCTTGGTTGACCGCGGCAAGGTATGAAATGAAATTTATTATCCCGATACAATTGGTGCTAATTAATTAATTAATTAATTAATTGTCTCCATATTTATACACTCAAACAAAACAATTTTAGATAGTAGAACTCAAATCATCAATTCAAGCATTCCTCACGAATTTAGGCACAAATTAGAAATACTTCACATTTCTCACTTTTTTTCTGGGTATTACTTTTTTAAAAATAGGAATAGAAAAAATATAAAATCATATTTTAAGTTGAAAACTAAATTCAAATATTGGTAAAATAACTACTATCTTATTTAAAATTTATATTCTACTAGAAATATATGCTTAGACTTGTTCATGATTTGCTAAATATGTTCATTCGACAATTGTATTGTATGACTAATTCAAACCTTAGTTTAATTGGACGATGACTTTTCTAAAAATTTTATTAATATTTGGTTGATTCCAGGTTGCATTTCCTATTTTAAGGACTCTTGAAGTGTTAGTATGTGCCGGGTTGAGAAATTTGGTGACACTTCTGCTGTTGAAAGTTTAGGGAAACTTGTGAAAATGAAGATAATTGATAGCATAATGATAGAAAAGATCATAGAGATGCAAGTTGAAGAAGCAGGGAATGAGAATGCTATTGTTTTTAGCCAATTGGAATATTTGGAACTTGGTAGTTTACCAAGAATTGGGAGCTTTTGTTCGGGGAATTGCACTCTTGAATGCCCATACCTCGAGCAAGTGGTAGTGAGGGGGTGCCCTAGCATGAAGACTTTTTCTCAGGGGGTATTACACACACCAAAACTACACAAACTGCAATTGGTAGAAGAAGAACATTGGGAAGGAAACCTTAATTTCACCATACAAAGATTGTTTGAAAGAATGGTATGTATTTATTTACCAAGATTTCTATTGCACTGCTCTTATTTATTTTGTTTATTTTCTTCTTTTGGCTTATGTAGTTGCTTCAGTAGCACAAACTATTAGCATACTTACCCTATTAGATTGGGAGATTTGAGTTATTTTCTTGCAATATTTATAAAAGGAAAAGAAATTATACACACACACAAAATTAGCATACTCAAGGCCAACTACAATAACTTCTGTTTCGATTGCATTTTAGTTCCGTGCCATAAGCTTTTATAGTCTGTTCCACTAGTCTTGTTCCTGAAACACTTCTTGAACTGGATATTTGCTTTTGTTAGGATAAATTTTGTGGCTTAAAGTATTTGAAACTCTCACAATTTCCACAAGTGAGAGAAATATGGCATGACCAAGCATTTCCAGTCAGCTTCTTCAACAATTTAAGGTGCCTGATTGTGGATTATTGCCCGTTTATGTCGAGTGCTATATCGGCCAATCTGCTACGATTCTTGAACAATTTAGAAATTCTGGAAGTGAGGAACTGTGCTTCAATAGAAGAGGTGTTTCATCTGGAAGGCTTAATTGTTGATAGATATTTTGGGCCACTCTTCCCTAAACTTGAGAATCTAAAGCTAGTAGATCTTCCAAAACTCAGAAGATTCTGCAACTTCAACTGGAATATAAGTGAAATGCCCAAATTGAATTATTTGTTGATTGAAAATTGCTCTAATATGGAAACATTCATTTCTGACGAGAACTTGACAGGAAAGAAGAAACTTCAGGAAATTAACTCAGATGAGGACTTGCTTGCTGATGATTTACTATCACTATTTGACGAAAAGGTGGATTTGTTTCCTGTATTGATTTTATCTTTCTTTTTTAATTTTTATCTTTCATTTTAAAAATTTCTTTCGAATTACTGTTTGTCCTTAGTTTATTCCCCTTTCATTAACGATATTAGTGCATTTATTCATTGAATTCCTTAGGTAAGGCTTCCAAGTTTGGAGAAGTTAGAAATCTCAGGGATGGATATGTTGAGAAAAATATGGCGAGATGAACTCACGTTGGATTCCTTTTGCGAATTAAAATACTTGAGAATCGAAACTTGTAAGCGGTTATTGAATATTTTTCCAAGGAATATGCTTGAAAGGCTGCAGAAATTAGAGGATTTAGAGGTACATCGTTGTGATTCAATACGAGAAATAGTTGAATTCCAAGAAATCAATGTCTTGGACGCACAAGCAGGTCCATCAAAAGAAGTCGTACCTAGATTTGGGTTTCCAAAATTAACTTCATTGCAGCTGCATCTACCAAGACTCCAGAGTTTCTATAGAGGAGAATATATTTTAGATTGGCCAATGTTAAAGAATTTGCAAATGAAGGGGTGCAATGAAGTGAGAATATTATTTGCTTCGGAATCTTTCAGCCCCCAGGAAATGCATGCAGATAGCCAACACGATTTCCAGAATCCCAGACCATTGTTCTTTGTCGATACGGTATGATCTCTAAGTAAATGTGCTTGTCTTCGTGCTAATACCTCCTTCTCGGAATTTAAATGGTATTTTATTTGAAGAATTGAATGAAAAAAAAAAAGTAAGGAGAAATGGACTAAAATGAGAAGAAACTACATAGTCTTGCAACACGAAATCATCATCAAAATGAAAAATGCATTTCTTTTTTGTTTAATTAATAATAGCTCAATGTATATTTCCTTCTTTTTTCTTGCTACAATTACTTCTTCCTTTTATTTCAATCAAATTTTTTTAAAGAATTATATTTAAACAATTCTAAATACATTTTAATTAGAAATTAACTCTTTTCTTGAATATATCAAATTTTAATAATTTCATAAACGTTAAATGAATTTAAATACTATTTTAAATATAAATAAAATTAATCAGTAAATTTACTATTTATTTACGGTTTTTATTTTTTGAGAGTATATTTCTAATTTGATAACAAATTGAAAAGAACGGAAAACGGGGTAAGCAAAATCTAGTTCTTTTTTTTCTTTGGGACATATCAAGAGTTTAAAATATTCAAATACATATAATTATTTGAATATGTTTAACGAAACATGTCATAAAAACACTTATGTTATATAAATAAATTTACTATAAGGTATTATAAACGATATTAAAAAACCAAAAAAAAAAAAAGAAAAGGAAAAACTATTTCACGAAAAATTATAAAAGTTATCTAACAAATATTTGAAAACTAAAAAGAATACAAAAATATAGGAAATTTTTTCCCAATGCTATTATATCCAACCAAATATGTAAATGGCAACCATGCACCACGCATCCCGGTTTCGCTACAGCTACTTCTTAACGGATTTAGCATCAGATTTGATTAATATTTTAACAGTAATTGATTTGATTTATATTTTTAGGATCTTTGAAGAGATTAAATCTCTTGAAAGGATATAGAGATTAGACATTTTGATTCAATACTTGATAATTGATTTCCAGGTTGTATTCTCCAGTTTGAGAGACTTGGTTCTCTGGTACATGCCTCGGTTGTTGCATATCTGGGAGGAGAATTCTCAACCAAGCAAAGCTTTTCAAAATCTGCAAACTCTTACAATAGCAGGATGTTATAATTTAGAGAAATTAGTTCCGTCGTCGGTGCCTTTAGAAAATCTGATGACTCTTGAAGTATCAGGGTGTAACCGGTTAAGAAATTTAGTTACACTCAAAACAGCAGAAAACCTGGTAAAACTTGTGAGCATGAAGATAAGTAATTGCAGAATGATGGTACATATCATTGAGATGCAGGTTGGAAAAGTAGTAAAGGAGAATCCTATTATTGTTTTTAGCCAACTGCAATATTTGAAACTTGATAAGTTACCAAGACTTGAAAGCTTTTATTTGGGGAATTACACTCTCGCTTTCCCAAGCTTGGAGAAAATAGTTATGGGAGGGTGCCCAAGCATGAAGAATTTTTCTGAAGGGATCTTGAGCACACCAAAGCTAAACAAAGTGCGATTGTCAAGAAAGTATGAAATATATCAAGGGTATTATAAAGAAGAGTACCAAGAGTGGTGGAAAGGAAACCTTAATTCAGCCATACAAAAATTGTTCCGAGAAAAGGTATGCAATTGGTTACCCAAATTTTTCATGCTTCTTTCTTCTTTTTATTTCTTTCTTTTTCTTTTTTAGCAGAAGCAGTTATCTCGGTAGCACAAACAACTAGCATACTTACCCGTTGGATAAATTATTTGTTAATTTTATTAGAACTTAGAAACTAACAATATTATTATCTTTACATATCTTTTTCTATTATAACCATAGTAAAAACTCTGAACTTAATGCATGTGCTGCAATATAGCTGAATAATTTTTGTGTAGAACTGATTTAACGGTTGCTTAGGCATTAGAATGACAGGCCATTCCATAATCAATGCTTCATCATTACTCTTGTTTGCCTTCTATGTATATGTATTCTAAAACAAGTACTTTTTTACTAGAAGCTCTATTGTACGTGCCATTTTATTTTAACTGGTGTATGTTTGGTTTGGTACGCTGGGTTCTGCCGTTTACGTTTGAAAGAAATATGGCATGATGATCTTTCATTCGACTCCTCCGGCAACTTAAGAGAGCTAGTGGTGAATGACTGGCCTTTCACATCACCTGCTATTCCAGCCTATCTGCTACGGATCTTGAACAGTTTGGAGTTTATGGTAGCGCATAATTGGATGTCAATGGAAGAGGCGTTTCATTTCGAAGACCCAAATGCCGATGAACATTTTGGGCCACTTTTTCCTAAACTCGAGTGCCTGAGTCTCCGAAATCTTGGAACATTAAAAGATTTTGCAACTTCAATGGAAGTATAATGGAACTTCCCGAATTGGAATTTTTGTGGATTAAAAACTGTCCCAATATGGAAACATTCATTTCCTATCCTACACCTGTACACATGACAACGAATAGGGAATCTCAAGAAATAACTTCAATGGCGAACTTGATGGCTTCATATTCTACACAACACTCTTTGATGAAAAGGTGATTCTATTAAGTTCTTGATAGACTCTTTCTTTGCTTATGAATATTTTTCTGTTGGTGTGGCATCTCTGATTTAACGTAATGTTATTAATTATTCAATTAATAATTCATTAGGTACGGCTTCCTTGTTTGGCGCACTTGGAAATCTATGGGATGGATAACATGGAAAAGATATGGCAAGACCAGTTCGCTATGGATTCCTTTTGTAAATTGAGGTACTTGGAAATAGAAAGCCCAGTAAAATATTAAACATTTTTTCAAGGACTATGCTAGGAAGACTGAAGAAATTAGATGAGTTGGAGGTATGGCATTGTTTTTGAGTTCAAGAAATATTAGAAGTAACAGACGCTGAATTGGGAGAAGCGGTTCCTATTTTTGTATTTCCTCAATTAACTTCATTAAGAATACGGAGTCTACCAAAGCTGAAAAGTTTCTGTCGGGGAGTATATATTTATTTTATATAAAATTTATTTTATATAAATATATTGTATTTTCTCAAAAATCAGAGATTTATTTGTTATTTTTTTTAAATAACTATTATTAGGGGTATAATTGTAATTTTATAATAAATTAGGACTTTTACGAATATTTTTGAAATCATTAGGATTAATAAGATATTATACTAAATTTTGGAGACTAAAAGAATTTTTTCCAATAATATATATATTATAAATGAATATTCAGTAAATATTTAAAAATTGAAAAGAGGAATACACACTAAGATAACTGGGCATTGAGTATTTGTCCACGGATATGCTTGGAAGGCTTAAGAGATTAGACATTTTCATTTAGTACTCAGTAAATAATTTTCAGGTTGCATTTCCCATTTTGAAAGAGTTAAAGCTGTTGGAATTGCCCAAGTTGTTGCATATGTGCAAGGAAAATGCTTGTGCCAGTAATGTTTTTCATTATTTCAAAGCTCTAGAAATATCAGAATGTAGCGAATTACAAAAATTAGTACCTTCCCTTGTGTCTTTCCAAAATCTGAACTCTGAAAATATCAAAGTGTGATGGGTTGGTAGATTTGTTGACACTCTTAACAACTAAAAGTCTTGTGGAACTTCAAAATATAGAGACAATTGATTGCCAAATTAGACAAGAAATCATACAAGAAGTTAGAAAGAAGTGGAGAATGATTGTATAGTTTTTAGCCAAGTGAAATACTTAAGACTTGATTGTTTGTCAAGCCTTTCGGGCTTTTATTTAGGGAATCACATTCTTGAATTTCCACCCTTGCAACAAGTAACTGTAAGAGAGTGCCCAGACATGGAGATATTTTCTCGGGGAGTTCTAAGCACTCCAAAGCTGCAAAGACTACGGCTAAATGGATTATTTTATGAAGGATGTTAAGAAGGCAGCCTTAATTCTACCATACAAAAATTGTTCGAAGAAAAGGTTCGTATATGTGTCTCCCTTGCGTTTACTCAGTTTTGTTTTTTTTATATATAAATTTGCAGACTTCTTGTCTCTGCAGCTATCCATACTTACACATAAATATATATATTTACAAAATGTGCAGAGTTCTAAGAACGAAGATTGAGCGAACTTATCATTGATATATAATGAAGCATAATGAATGTTGGACTTTGTTATATGGTATATATCAAACAACTTTTTATGTTTAGAATGATATTGGTGACGCATGCTCATGTTTCATAATATGTATATATATATATACATGGTGTGTTTGGACTTTGTTATACAGGTGGCTTATTTTAAAGCTTCAAAGACAGCTGCAAAATGAAGGTTCTAGAAGCATAATACATGACTATACAAGCACAATTAAATACATCTAACAATAATGATAGCATAGACGGTTCTAGAATGTACTCTATATATGATCTGAGCCCCTTCAGAAGAGTTCAATCACCAAAAGAATTAGATATATAACCATTTTTTATATACATATATATACACACACTAATATATGTGAGTGCTAGTTTATTTGATTATATGCTAAATTTATTTAAGATGGTACAAGAGGTTTGGGGTTTAAATCCCTGCTTTCTTGTAATATTTATAAAAAATTATACATACAATTATATAAAGGAGAGTGAGAGATCATCAAATTAATTACATAAAAAACAATGAAGCCTATCCAATAGCATATTATATATATATATATATATATATAAAAAAATTGTGTGTCGTAATAAATAAAATAATATAACATAACAAATTTTCAAATTTATATGTCTTCTATTTAAAACAATAGCTCTAAAATTTTATAACAACCACTATATATGGATTTATTATTATTAATTTCATTCCGTAGTCATTGTTTTACCAAAATTATTTATAAATTTTATAAAAAAAAGTCTGAGGTAAAAACAATGAATTATAAAATAATAAATTATATACATTTTAATTGTATACTTTAGATAAATTATTAATCAATTGCTATTCAATTGTATTGTTTAATTAAGATTTAATTTTTTATTTTCTTATTTGAGTCATAGTTTGTATTAAGTTTTATCAATTAGTTACTAAATAAATGACACAAATATAAAAGGATATTAATGATTTTGTAATCATTAGTCAATACAAATTCATTAACTCGCTACCTCTAATTAGCATAAAGTTATCATAAAGCACAAAAAATTTAGAGCAATGTTTAGCATACCAAATAATTATCTCAAAAGTTTTGTAAATGCAATACTAAAAGTCATATTATCACTTAAGATAAAAGTTCCTATACATCTTTAATATTTTCAATTAATAACTCTAATATTATTTTCTATTTACTTTTGAAAAATAAGAAATTTTAATACAAATCCATTTTTGAAGATAACATAATAATTAAATAATTTGTTTGAATGCTTAAAAATAGATAACCTAGGTGAAGCGTGGGTATTTCCTAAAAGTTATATTCTATAAATAGAAACAATAAAATATGTGAAAAAATGATAATTTTCATTACTAATAATACGTATATTAAAATTTTGAACTATATAAAACAAATTTTTGAATACGATCGTACTTTTTTATTTTAACTAATATGATAATTTTAATATTTTCAGATTAATTGAATTTTGAAAAAAAGGTGAAGATAGTCTATCATCCTTTTGTCATTTTAAATTTATAATATCTAATTTTCTTCAATTCCAATATTGATACATTACTTTAATAACTACAGTAGCAAAACGTTCTCTTTAATAGTCTAATAATATATTTTCTATGGTAACAACGAATTTCTAAACAATAGTTTTCATTTTTTTTTTCCTTAAAAAGAAAACAACTTTCCTATTTTGTAGCTAAAAATGTAAAATTTATTTTTCTTGTTTTGTAAATTGTTTTTTGAAAACAGTAATCAAGCAAGTATTCTAACTATTTTTAGAAATAAATATAATTTTTTTTTTTTTTGGAAAAATGTCATAGGTAGTCTTCCTCAATGTTTAAAAATATCATGGAATAATATTTTTAGACATGCAAAAGCGAGCACCTCACTATCAATTCTTCGAGTCACTTTCAACACACAAATTGACATTTTTTTTAAGAAAAAGATAATCAAAAAATAACTGACGATGAGGGCAAATTTAACCGTTGATTCAATTTTTTTATTTTGAGGTTCAATTTGAAAGTTCAAAATTAAAATTTGATTTTGTGATAATTTTAAAATATAATGACATATGACACATTTTTATCTGTAATATAATAAATTCTTTATTTAATTTTTTCATATTACAAGTGATAAAAAATCAACTGAGTATAACATAGACATAAGGGTATAGACACAAAATCTTGATTATACTATTACATTAATTACTTAAAAAAGGGAATCAAATATTAGTACTTAATTTTGTTTATAAAATATAGAGATTTTCTTTCTACGTATTTTCTCTCATGCATTGTTATTGGTGGAGTTGTGATCTGGTGTGTGCAAGCTCGTACTTTCATCCCCTTTTGATCTTTAGATCATATGTTGATTAGGATCAGCTCTCTTTGAAAAGGGCGTTTCCATTCATGTGATGTGGGGCACAGCTAGCTAGCTTTCCCGAATTGTTGTTTTCTTTTGAGAAAATTAGATTTTGTAGAAAATAATAGCTATTTTAAGAAAAAAAAAATTGTAATTATTTTGATAGTACAATTTAAAGTAGAAGTTACAAAGTCGTATATTTTCTTTTTAAAAGTTGGATTTTAAAAAACCTTTAATTAAACAAATTTTGTTCATTTTTATAAAATAAACAATAATTTTAAAAATATAACCAAACAATTTCTTTTATTTTTTATAATAAATTCTTCTTTTTTATATCATCGAAAATATTATTTTACTTTAATGACAATATTTATAAAGATAATTTCATAATTATGTAAAATGTTATTTTTTTAGACAAACAGTAGTGGACTTAATACTTATTTATAAGAAAATCGAACGTTTCTTCTGTGTTTAAATAATGAATTAACTGCAATACCAAAATATCTGGAAAAAGAATTGTATAAATGAATAGACTTTGCACTCCATTTTCTGATAAATTAATAGACAGCATTTTTTAATCTTGTTTTCCATCATTTCTTATTTCATTAAAAGTTAATTACAAATTCTCAACTAATTCTTTTAATATTAATTAAAAGAAGTAATTTTCTCCGTCACTGAATCTGAATTTGCTTTGGAATGTTATTTGTGATTCTTGTGTTTAAATGTAAACGAAGATTAGTCTTTTACTTAACACATAATACAAGATTTTTAACAAATAAAACAGATTATTTACTGTAATTTTTATTTGATTGCAAATAAGTGAGAATGTATTATTAAATCCTCCTCTTATAGTTTATTATCTTATCTTGTTATCAATATTCGTCAGAATAATTGATTTGTAATTGACAATTATATATATTTGATGAAGAAAAATTCTGCAGTTATTATTTGTCGTAATCAGCATTTTGGTTTATAAACTTATATATCAATAATATAAACTTATATAAATATAATAGAGATATTTTTACAATTATATTTGTCAAAATACAATTATCAGATACAACATTAGTAGTTGTATAAATTACTTAAAACGGCTATGAACTATAAAATACAAATTACAAAAAGAATCATGCACTTATTAATTTATTATTTTTAAAAAATTATCTATACTTGCAACAAGTAATATTAAAATAAATTCTTAAAGTTGATTTTTTAATAAGAAACAAAACAAACTTTAACTATGTATAATTAGATGATCCTAAATTTTACGAAGAAACATCATTATCATACTTAAAACTATAAATTAATTTTTAAATTTTAAATAATATTATTTCAATATTTTCCATAATAAAAAAATATGATAATTTCTCTAATAAAATAATTAATAAATTAATACATTAATCAATAGTATGTTAATAATATAAAATTTAATATATTATAAAATTATACATTTTATAAATAATATATTTTATATTTATTATATTATATACATTAAATATATATTATATTTTAGCTATACATGAATATAATTATAATATACTCATAAGTATTGTACTATAGTATATTTTATTTATATATAATTTATTTTATTTATTTTGCTAATACTTAATTTATATTGAATTGTTAACATATTGTAAAATACATAAATTTATATTAGTTATAATATATTAACAAATATTATTTATATTATTATAAATATATAAATTTATAATATGTTTGTAAATTATATTATTAATGAACTATCAAATAATATTTTATTTATTTTATTAATATATCTTTCATAAATATATTATATTTCATTAAATTTCAAAGACTTAATAATAAGTTTTGCTAAAAAACTATTTCTAATAGGAGTATAATCATTATTTTAAAATAAATTAGAACTTTAATAAGTATTTTAAAAATTATTAAGACTAATCAGTATATTAAACTAAATCTTATAAACCTACTAGTCTTTTTTCCTAAATAATGAAGAAAAAAGTGATAGAAAAATTTAGAGAAGATAAAATCATGATTTTGTCATTTATGGTAGAGAAATCATGATTCCCCAATCCATAACATAGGTCACTTTGTTAATCCCGTTCAATCAAATAATTAATTTTCTTGCAATTTTTATTATTTTTACCACTAGCACAAACCAAATATGTACTAAATGTGCTACTCTTAGCTTCTGAATGTAATGTTATAGGTAATAATTTAAGTTAATTTACGAAATGGGGAGAATATATATTTTAAGTACAGCAAACAAATTCTTTGAAATCGGTATTAATTAATTTATAAAAGAAAATGAAAACCAAATCTTCATGCATGTCGATGTTATTGAACAAATTACTATTATTATTTTCTAATGGTTATTACTATGTTAAATTTAAAATTTGAAAGAAATTCAATAATTTTGTTTCACCTACTAAAAGAATTTCTTTAACATTACAAACCAAATTTTGTGAAGAAGAAATATCATTGACTGGCGTAAAACACCTTGAAAGTTATTTGAGTTTATAGTCAGAATTTTAAATCTATAGTATTTAACATATTAGTTTCCTCCAATACATTACTAATAGAAATATCTATAAATACAGTGAAAATGAAAAAAATTATACACAAAAAATTGAAAACATAAAGTAAATTTTTTTTATTTTGATGATATATAAGTTTGCCAGTACTCCTTTTCTTGTGTATATTAACATATATATAATATTAAATGCCTGAATTCTAACATACAATTCATGCTTTAATTGCCCACATGATATTCGGCAGTCCATATACATAAAGTTCAAGACCGCATTGATGTATAGATGGCCTAAACAATTTACAAGATGTAGTTTAGTCTACATTTCACACAAATGAAATTTAAAAAAAAAAAAAGAAGTAAATTAAATTAAAATTTATAACATTGTGTTTAATTATTACTTTGCTAACAAATTCGAAGAATTTTTTCATATACAAAGAAAACTCTGTCTTGCAATGGTTTAAAACAAATATTATTGACTGATAATTTAATATATATTACAAGTCCTTATTCATAGTTAGAGAAAACTCAAAAACTAAAAGATATTAGGCATTTTTGGTATAGATGACCTAAATAATTAAATTATAAGAATATAGTTTAATTGTGCTCATCATATATGAAGATTAAAAAAGAAAAAAGAAAATAAATGTTTATGATATTTGTGTTAAATTATTACTTTATTATTAACAAACTTGAAGAATTTTTCTCATATATACAGAAAATTGTATTATTCAATTATAATTCAAAATATATTACCAGGCTATATGATAGAGGAATTTAAAACACTAAAAAGATATTGATATAATTGTATGACAGTTTTCATAAACATCTGCCAACTATTTTATATTATCTTTCTGATTTTAAATATATATAAGTAACAACTAGAAATCATATGGGAACTATAGCATATGTATACATACCAACTTTTGTTTCTATATACATATCTAATGTCAAGTCGAGAAGATAAAAATTATAAAATTTTTAAAATAATGGAGTGATTTCTTTTAATTTGAATACTGATAAAATGTATTGTAATATATCATATACCACAAAATAAAAGCCTTGGGTACCATTTTATGTTAAAAAAAAAAAGAAATTCCTTCTATATCAGTTTGTTCTTTATTACATCTTCACACACATCAACATAAAAAAAAAAAAATGTATAAGAAGCTAAAGTTACCTCAAATTTATATCTACTTTTTCCGTTTACAGTTGCCTTTTAGAATAATTTCTTTGTTAACCGTAAACAAAAATTGCTAGGCTTTTCGATATTGGAGCTAAGTATTAACTTTTTCTAATCGATTGTTGTGCTATTTAAATACTGCCCCACTGATGTTAATAGTCCCCCGAAATCTTTCTATACACACCCCTTTTTCAAGTCCAAAGAGGTAGCGGGCATTTACCACAAAATTGTACAGCGAGATATAAAAAAAAAAACATTGGTCGGTGGTTGGTTTACAAATAAATTGGGTGCATTTAATTAGAGTAATAACATATTTCTTTGTCATTACGATATTGACCCAGAAAAATTATTTTTAAAATATTTTTCTATATTTTTACAGTAAAAAATAAGTGAATTTTAC
This sequence comes from Azadirachta indica, assembly GCA_022749755.1. NCBI lineage: Eukaryota > Viridiplantae > Streptophyta > Magnoliopsida > Sapindales > Meliaceae > Azadirachta > Azadirachta indica. The sequence continues at coordinate 13,143,028 of CM040442.1, read as the reverse complement.
AATGTCAAAAAATTAAAAAATGGACACCTTTCTAAATTTATTAGATACATAAAATTTAAAATTGTAAAAACTCTATCACTATAAAGAAATAGGTTTTTTTTTTACCACCAATTGGGAATCGTAAATAAAGCCAATATTTTTTTTAATATTAACATTAATTAATTTATATTTTGAAAATGTGAATACCTAAACTTAAAAATAACTGGTTTACATATAAATCACTTGAAAAGTTATTAAATTTGTATCATTAAATATTATAGCATAGTTATGGTCTATATCTCTTTTCATAATTGAGAAGTTTGTGTATTATTTTTTTTTATCATAAGAGAATGTTTTGTTAATATACATCGATAACAATATTATGATATATGATTAAGAAAAGAAATAATATATCATTTCTTTTGCGATGTATTAATTAATTTATTAATATGCGACTATTTTATTACTAATTAATTATATCTTATCACTACTCTTTTTTTACAAACTAAACATAAATACTCACTATTTCCTACATGCTCCTAATTATTTATTTTGTTCACAAGGCAAGCTTATATAGAAATAAACATTTCACTCATTTTTATTCATCTCTTATAAATTTTAATAATTGTTGATATCAAATTTTATCATATGATATCAACTAGTGAATTTATTTCATTTGTAAGAAAAAAAAGTCCCTTTTTGTTTATTTCTCTTTTTATATTTATTTATCCTAAATTAGTTATGAGTAGTTATCTTATTTATATTTTGACTGAGATTTTTAAACTTTAGTCAAATTCTATTTAGGATTCTTTATGTTTGTTTAGGCCTTATTTGACTTAGGCTTTATTAGGCATTGATTGATGTGGGCCTAATACAAAGTTAAGACATAGGGTTCGTCATGATCTTAAATTTTTGGTCCGTTAACTAGGCTAAGTACTTTAAGAAGTCACAAGCAAATATTGGTACATCAAGATGTAGGCTTCTTTAAGATTGATTTTCAAGAGGTTTCCTTGTATGTTAGTACCCTGGTCAAGCTTTTGTATGGTATAAGGTTGTAGTCTATTGGGGGTTGCACAGTAAATCTAGAATTCGACTTAAGCAAACAAATGTGAGTAATTTGATACAATCAATTAAGGTTGGCCAAAAATGCCCAACGAACCAAGTTGAATTAAAACTAAACTGTTCAGTTCAATTTGATTCGATTTCAAAAAAATGTTTTTGTTTCAGTTCATTTTTGGTTTTAACTTAATCCTAACAAAATATCAAATTGAATAACATGCAAAATTTTATTTAGGTTTCTAATATTTATAAAAATTATACATAGAAAAAAATTTATAATTTTTTAATATAAATTCATATAACATTAGGAAAATTTTTTTATAAAATTTTAAAAATTATTTTTATAATTTTTATATAATTCAGAGGCTTAGAAGAAATTATTTCAAAAATTTTGGTTTAAGACCAAAGTAATAACCAAAGTAGAACAGAATTGAATTATTTCTGTTCTGCTATGATCAATTTGATTCTTTAATTTATATATTTTGGGTTCGATTTGGTTTTTAAAAAATCAAACCGAACCTGAATTTGCCCATTGCTATCATCAATAATTTTTCTTTTTGTATCTAAAATATAAAACATAATTTACAATATAATTATTTTTTATTTTCAAGTTGTGTCAAATTATTTGATAATTACTATAAAATGTAACACTAAAAGCGAAAATTAAATAACATCAATTACTGTTAATTAATAAATTAATTTTTCATATTTTACATTAATGTTTTCAAGGATACATTTTAAAATATTTTTATGACACTAACCGAATATGTTTCTCACATTTTTGGGATTCAAAAAATAAAAAATAGTTTTTCAAAAACAAAAAGTCAAAAACCAAAGTGTCCTTAACAGTATAGTAATAAATGGTTCTCGAATGTCAGCCACATATTTTTATCTTTTAAATGAACCCATTTAAAAAATCAGAAAACATATTTTTCAATCCATCAAATAATTATTTTTTAAATCAGGAACAAGAAAAAGGAAGCAATACATTGAATTTGAATTAAAAAAAATTACAAAAATGTAGTTTAATCTACATTTACGGCATGTGAAATTAAAAAAATTAAATTAAAATTTATGATATTTGTGTTTAATTATTACTTTATTAATTTGAAGAACATTTTCAGATACAAAGGAAACTCTATTATTCATTGACTTAAGACACATAGTATTACTGATAGTCTAATATCTATTACAAGTCTCTATTCATAGTTAGAGGAAACTCAAAAACTAGAAAGATATTAGGCACTTATAGTATACATGACCTAAATAATTAAATTATAAAAATATAGTTTAATTGTGCTCATCGTATATGAAGTTTAAAAAATAAAAAATAAGAAAATAAATGTTTGTGATATTTGTGTTAAATTATTACTTTATTATTAACAAACTTGAGGAATTTTTCTCATATATAGAGAAAATTTTATTATTGAATTACAATTTAAAATATATTACAAGGCTTTATGATAGAGGAATTTAAAACACTAAAAATATATTGACATAGTTTTCGTAAGTATCGGCCAATTATTTTACATTATCTTTTTGATTTTAAATATATATATATATATAAGTACCAATTGGAATCATATGGGAACTATAGCATAACTATACATACCAACTTTGATTTCTATACACATAACTAATGTCAACTCGAGAAGAAAATAATTATAAAACTTTTAAAATAATGGAGCGATTGCTTTTAATTTGGATACTGATAAAATGTACTATGATGTATCAAATATAATAAAATTATATTAAATATTGAAATTAAGTATTAATTTTGTCTAGTTATTTGCTATACTCTTTAAATACTTTCTCATTGATGTTAACCGTCCCCACGAATCTTTTTATATAGACCATTTTGAAGACCAGAGATGTGGCGATACGGCTGGAAAAAAATATTCAACCAAAATGAATTGAACTGAATCGAACCGAACCAAACCGAAACTGTTCAATAAGTTCGTTCAGTCTCAAAAAGAGTTTGATTTTGTTCGATTATCAACTAATCGGTTTTGTTCGAGTTCGATTAAAATCAAACTTGAACCAAATACCAATTTTGATAGAATGTAAAATTTTATATAAATCTCTAATTTTTATAAAAATTAAAAATGAATAAAAAAATCTATAATTATTTATATAAATTCACATAAAAATAAAAGAAATTATTATAAATTATAAAAATTATTTCTTTTTCTATAATTTCTATATAATTTAAAGATTTATATGAAATTATTTCAAAAATTTTTGAGACCCAAAGTTAGAACTAAGGTGGAATCGAACTTGGAGCTGAACTGTATAATTGAACAGAATTAATTCGCTACAATTTTACAATTCATGTATTTTGAGTTTTTAAAACCGAACCAAACTTGAATTTACCTACCCCTAAGTGGAGGACATTTACTACAAAAGTGCAGTTAGACATATGAGACCAAAAAAAAAAAAGACAATGATTGGTCTACAAATAAACAGGGTGCATTTAAAACAATGTCATATTTCTTTGTTATTATAGTATTGACCCAAAAAAATATTTGAAAAATATTTTTCCATGTTTTTATAGTAAAACTTAGTGAATTTACCATGTCATAAAAATCTAAAAAGCACCTTTTTAAATTTATTAGATATATAAAAATTAAAATTTGTAACAACCTTATCACTATAAACAAATAGGGTTTTTTGTGACGGGATAGTAAAGAAAGCCAATATTTTTTTAATATTAATATTAATTAATTTATATTTTAAAAAATTTGAACATCAAAATTTAAGAATGATTGGCCTATATATAAATCACTTGAAAAGTTATTAAATTTCTTTCATTAAATACTATAACACAATTATAACCTATATTTCTTTTTCTTAATGAAAACTTTTGTGTATAATTTTTTATCAAACAAGAATGTTTTGTTAATATATGCTGATAATGAAGTTATGATGTATGATTAAAAAAAAGAAATAATATATCATTTCTTTTATGACGTGTTAATTAATTTATTAATATGCAACTTTTTCATTACTAAATAATTATGTCTTATTATTTGACTTTTTTACAATCTAAACATAAATATTCACCATTTCCCACAAGGTCTACACATAAAGATTATTAATTATTATTTATTTAGTCAATTTGTTGTACATCATGTTAATTTCCAAGTATTTGTTTTATTCACAAGGCATATATATGTATATATATATCATCTTCGTTCAACTATTTTAAATTTAATAATTTTTTTTTGTGTCTAATATATCAATTATATGGTTGACAATATGAATATTTTTTATTTTCAATTTGCATTGGGTTATTTCAATAGTAACACTAAGAGCAAAAATAAATTAATGCTGAGTATTGTTACTTAATAAATTGACCTTTTATATTTTGCATCAATTTTTTTAAAGATATAATTTTTAAAAGTATTTTTGTGACACCAATCAAACTTGTTTCTCACATTTTTGAGACTCCAAAAAATTAAAAATAATTTTTGAAAAGCATAAATTCAAAAACCAAGGTGTCCTTAGCAATATAGTAATAAATTATTCTCAAATTTCAACCATATACTTTTATTTTTTAGATCCCATTTAGAAAATCAAAAAACATATTTTTCAATCCATCAAATAATTATTTTTTAAATTAAAAACAAGAAAAAGAAAACAATGCACTGAATTGGAATTTGTTTTCTGAAAGCGTTGCATTAATTTGAGTTGTGAGAGTTATAAAACCACTATGATTGTCCATTTCTTTGTGTTACTCTTTTTTCTATTTCAGTTAAAAAAGCTAATGTACAATAATTGATAAAATAATTTTCAATATTTAATATAAACATATTTTTCTTATTATTACTATTTTATTTTTATCAACTCATGATGCAACCTTCTTTTGTCGATCCTTTCATATGCAATATTTCCAACTTCCTTTTGGACATGTATATGGTGCTTCAATTTAGAATCCTTAATTGCTAGTGGTATGGGGGCTCAACTTGATTCTTCCACAAAGAAAGAGCCAACTGTTGTTGGTGATCATGGCACAATTTTCAGCTTTGTTGTTGCCAATGTTACCATATCACCTGTTGGTGGAACCAGTCAGATAAGTTGGTGAAACGAAATAAGGTTTCCTTAGGGTTTTGGTAGAAATATAGGAATATATGCTAGACGGCAAGGAAAGAGAGAAGTTAACATATCTGATGACTCTAAAATGCATTCATTTCTTGAAGAACTGAAATCCAGCAATGCCCAAAAATTGGAGCTTTTAGATGTAGCAGTGTGTATAGTTGAGTTCAGGTAGTATTATTTTATACTGTTACATAATTTAATTGTACTATCTCTAATTTGTAATACATATTCCACTTCCGTGTTGATCAACAACTATCAATTTATTTAACAGAAGCTAGAACATTGCAGTGCTGAAGAAAAATAGTCTGTTTTCAAAGAAGTTATTTCGTATGCTTCAAACTTGATGATGGTTGTTTTTGGGAATTATGTTATTTAAAAAGTAAGATTTCAAAATATGTGTGTTTTTAGTTATTTAATTCTTTTAAACAAATTCAGCCTAAGTTGTGAACTATAAGTCACTACAACAAAAACCATTTTTAGCGACAACAAGCGTCGTCGCCAAAAGTGGAAAATTTTATCGCTAAAGCCTTTAGTGAAGACCAAAATGTCATCGCCATTTATTGGTCGCTAAAGGTTTTAGACAACAAGCTGATGTCATCACCAAAACAATTAGCAACAACATAACTGTCGTTGCTAAAAGGAGCATTTGTGATTACATATGTCTTCGCCACAAAATTGTCCCCTAAAAGTATATCGTCGCTTAAATCAACTTTTAGTGACGACAAGTTGTTGTCATAAAGATTGTACTAGCAGGAAAAGATATTGACACCCAAAAGTTTTTAGTGACGACATTATTTCGTTGCTAAAAAGAATTAAAAGTGATGACATGGTGTTGTCCCAAAAACATCTTTTGGCAATGACACCATGTTGTCGCCAAAAGTTTTTTGGCAACAACTTTTTGTTGTCGCTAATAACTTATAGGTGATGACATTATGTTGTCACAAATATCTTTTTTGACAACAACAATTTTTCATTGCCAAAAGTTGTTGTTGCAACAACATAATGTCATCGCTAAAATGTAGTTTGGCGACAACAAAATGTTGTCGCCATTTCATGTGTCAAGAGGCAAAATGATTTCAGCGACGACTACTTGTTGCGCTAAAAGCAACCAAATGAACTTTAGACAACAGCTATTGTCATCGCTAAAACTCACTCTGTGATCAAAATGGTTCGTTTGCTGAATTTCATGCGTACCAAAAATCATCCTGTTGTCTGTATTAAATATAATTTCATTAATTTAGATTTATAACATTTAATTTTTGCTACCATGATAATATAAATTTTTATTTATATGAATTAATTAATTAATAATAATTGAAACTGAATAGATTAATGTTAAGCATAAAAATTAACTAAAATAATAGAAAAATCAAATTCATTACACATTAATTTAAATATCATCACAAATATTGATCCAAGAAATAAAATATTAATACAACTAAGAATGTGAAGGAGGAAATCGATCTGGTGCTAACTTTGACAAAAAAGATGTAACATGCTTTAATTCACTTGCATAAATTTGTAACATATTTTCACTAATTACTAAGCAAGATCTTGTATCCTATAACTCAGATTAAGTATCTTGTAACTAATATTTTGTACCTTCTAGCTCAGATTTTGTATCCTATAGCTCAAATTTTGAATCCTGTAACTTAGATCTTGTATCTTGTAACTCAGATATCGTATCCTCTAATTCAAGTCAAGTAGATTCTAACTCACCATATAAATATCTATCGTGGGAGGAAGAACCTCGATCCATATCACGTGCTCATTTCGGTTTGGCAAGCCCCTATAAAAACATGATTGATCACCAAATACTTAACGACAAATTTCCTCACTATTAACTAGCTAAGATCCTTTTTCAAGCGACAATTATTGTATCTCCATCATTTTTGCTTACTTTTATTCAAATTAAGCACCCCGTCTCTTTGTATTTTAGTCATCTACTCCCTAAAATAAGTTTCACACTTTAGAAAAAATTTTTCCATGAAACTAATACATAGTATAAATATTGGAACAAGCTATTGACTGACGTTAAATATGGTTCCACCTCATCACAATTATTTAGTACAAACAAATGAACCTTATCAATTTCTTTTTTGGATATCTCTTTCAAGCCCATAGATCAAACGGCCAAGCATTTTGTAAAATTAATGAATTAAAATGAAATATAAGAAATTACCTTTCAATTGAATACATCTAACCAAAGGCCACTGGACCACCGTATTTTGCCTTCAAAGGTAAAGGAAATATGCGCTTAAACTTGGAAAGAAAAATACCAATTCCCTTCTTTAGATCATCATTCTTGTCTATATTCTTTGCACCAAATTGCCAAAAAAAATAACTCAATTCCACAATTGTAAATCGTACATCTTGTCTTAAATGTGGACGTATTCTAATTGAAAGTAGTCTTTCTAGTAAAACATGACAATCATAATTTTTTAGACTAGATAACTTACAATTTTTCACACTAACAGATTTATCAATGTTTAACGCATATCCATCAGAAATCTTGATTGACTTCAACCATTGACAAAACTTCATCCTTTTATTTGCGGTCAAGGTATAGCAAGCACGAGGCTTTAAGTACCCGTTGGATTATGGTTGTAAATATAACTCCTTCCTAACATTCATATCTTGCAAATGCAGTCTTGCATTTACCATATCCTTTGTCTTCGTCAATGTTCATCAATGTCCCAATAATACTTTCGCATATATTTTTCTTTATATGCATCGCATCGAGATTATGTCGCAATTTCAATTTTGCCCAATACGACAGCTCAAAAAATATGTCGCAATTTCTATTGGTGTCCATTTCCTCTTTCTATCTTTATTATTATCATTTTTTCCAAGCTTTGATTCTCTCAAGTTCTCTATTTGTTTTAAGATTTCATCTCTACAATATAATCTTAGTGCAAATCCTAATTCTTGTTTTCCATTAATCTTCGTACTTTTTCGCAAAGGATGTTTATGTGGCAAGAACCAACAATGTCTCATATAACATATTTTATCTCGCAATATTTCCAAGAAAGTTTGATCATTATACACCGAAAATGCCAAGTAACCTTTCGTACTCCACCCTAGATAAAGTGGCATATGCAAGAAAATCATTAATCATCCATAGTAATGTTGCATGCATGGTAAATCTAGTTTTCATCACTGCATCATAAGTATCTACACCAACATCTCATAACTCCTTTAATTCATCAATCGTAAGTATGCATCAATATCTCCCCCTAGTGCATGTGGTCTAGGGATGAGTAATGATATAAATAACAATGGCTCTTTCATACACTTCCACGGTGGCAAATTGTAAGGTACAAGTATAACAGGTCATATACTATAAGAGTTGTACATATTAATAAAAGGATTAAATCCATCATTTGTAAGCCTTAACCTCACATTAGGTGGGTGTTCTGCATACTTAGGATATGATCCATTAAACTCCTTCCATGATTCACCATTGGCAAGATGCTTTAGAATACCATCCTCACCCAAGCGTTTCTCCTTATGCCATCTCATATCATGTGTTGTATGCCGAGACAAAAACAAATGTCATAGTCTAGGTTTTAAAAGGGAAGTACCAAAAACCTTTTGTGGTATTTTTCTCTCTTCACTATAAAGTTTATATCGTGGTTCACTACATATTGGACACTTATCACATAACTCATTTTTTTTTCTAAAATAGAGCACAATTTTACATGTATGCATGTAGCTTTATAACCTATCCTTACATCTTTCAACACTTTTTTTTGCATCATACAATGAATTCGAAATTTTTGAATTTTCAGGGAAAAGCTAAATTAACAGTTTGAGCAACATATCTACTAATTTATTACTCCATTGATTAAAGGCTTTTATATGCATCCACCTTATAATAAAATTTAGTGAACTTAGATGTGCTCTAAGAAAAGGAATTTTTTGAGCTTTGCCTAACAAATCAAACACAAAATCATAATTTGCTTGCTCTATTTAAAAAGTGGTTTTAGAATTCCCTTTGTCTTGTGATTGGAAGTCAAATGCATCCCATGTTGCTAGACATAAAGATCATGCAATGAACCGAAAACATCATCATCCTTAAGGGTAGTATTATGCATATTTTCAAAATTCCCTCCACTTCTAGAACTACATTGAAAATTTTCACAATGATAAACTTGTACATTATGTAAAGGAGATTCCAAATTGGTATAAATGATGACTAACAATGTCTAAGGAATGTGTAAGTACATTTAAGCACTTAATGCATAGACATCGAATGCAATTAGCAGTATTTGCACATTTCCTTACTACTTCCTAAGAGAGTTAATACCATAAAGGTATTCACGAAAAAGTTTATGTTGGATTTGCATCCAACTCTTATCTATTGATAACCTTCTAAAAACATAGTTTTGTCATCATTTTAACAAAATTATATAAATTCAAGACATGCAATATAAGATCTATCTCATTCTCCATCCTAAAAAGGTAAGGCCTTATTCCATTCAAGAATATATATTTCATACCAAATATAGTAGTTCTATAAGATGTTCCAAACTTTAGACATTTCAGCAACATGTCCCCTTAGGTCTCCAAGTACACAACCGCGATTTAAGAATGTGTACAAAATACAAGTTCATAAATCTTGTATGCTACAGAATTTCTATCAATGGAACAATCAAGGAACTAACCATCCCCGATATAGAATTACATATTCTCAAACTATGGGAATCTAGACAATCTAAGAAACAGGTACTTGATATATAATCTCATTTGCCACATGCAGTGATAACTAAGAGAACACATCAAGTAATGTTTTTTAAACGGGTCTAAGGTTTTTTCATGTAATTTCAAGCATATAGCTAATAACATATAACATAGTAAGGAGATAAAAATGTAGAAATAACACAAAACATGCTTAAAGGAAACAGAAGATAAATATTAATTGGTCTTATTTTAAATTGTGTTCAATGTTTATGTTTGACTTGCTTGCTCAAACTTATTTTCTTTTAGCATAATTTTATTTAGTTAACTGGACATATATTTTTAAAATTAATTAAGGTGATTGCTTTAACATCTTATATTTCATTAATTTGGCGTATATATCTCTTATTCTAATTTGTAAAGTGATCGCTTTAATATCTTTTCATTTCATTAATTTGGTGCACATTTTATATTGTTAGCAAAAATAAATCTGTTGATAAAAACACTTTTATAAGTTACAATAGAATAAGTGAAGGGGGGACAAAATGGGACTATATATGTGCTGTATGTATGATATTGGTTTTGTTTTTGTATATGCAAAAACTTGAAAGAAATAAATAGTAATTAATGTCTATTATCATTATCACTCTGCGACAAAATATATGATTTATTTAATTCTTTTCATACATATATTTATATATTTATTTCATTATCATTATCACTCTCCATCTAGTCAACTTTATATGGCCCTTACATCTCCCTATACATACGTCATTGCTTAAACTCATATCAACTTTATATTGTGTCCATAATTTTTAATCTATATTTTTCATTATGTTTTGCAATTCTAAGAAATAATGTAACATAATAATTGACGTGTTTTCATGCAACAATTCTTAATATTACCCTTAAAAAATAGTTTAATTAATTAGATAATGATTGATTATTTATTAATCATAAACTAAATGAACTAATATTACTGGCTATTTTTTAGGTAACTAATATTTTTGATGGAATATGCTTCTATTATGTGCCATTAATTATTTCCAAAAGAAAATATCACTGTTCTTACCAAATACATATTAATTAAATATGCTTGTAGAAATTCAACCCCTAATTAGATTTTCTGAGTTTATTCTTGAAAATATTACTTTTCTTAATTATAAAAAAAAATATTCTTAGAGTTAAATTTGATTTGCTTCGGAATGGCTTCCAATTGAAAGAGAAATATAATCACAAATATATATTTTGTGAGTGAGAAATTGAAGAGTGTTACACGGGTAGTGTTGGTGCAAAGTACTTGATGAGTTATCACATAATTGCTAATATATTGAGCTATCTTGGTGCTGAGTTTTAGTATATATGCTAACATTAAAATGCATAACAGCAGATTGTCCTATAAAGCAATCTGAAACTAATCATCGCTAATAATTAATTCACAATGAACAGTACAGAATACAAACCAATCTTTAATGTATCTGGAAATTATCTTCAAAAGAAATTCAACACCTAATTTTCTGTCAATACACAGGATGATAGTAGCATTGTTAAGCTCATTTGATCCATTCATAACCACATACTATCATATGGAGCAATCAATACACAGGCTGATAATAGCGATATTGCATAATTATATTTAAGGCTGAGAATTCAAGCTTTAATCACAAGATTAAGAAGCTATGAAAAGATGAACTTACTTGAATTAATTATCTCTGCAAATTTTTTCTCTTCTAAAATTAAGAAGGTTTAATTCGAATCTTGAAATATTAAACAGAATAATTAATTAATTGCTAACAAAACATTGAATAGAATTAATTAATTGATAAAAAGCAATTAAGGATTTAACAGATTCTAGAATAGCATAATTACTATCAAAATTTTTTGTCCAATGCGTGTTTTAATCCTTACGAAATTAAGATCAAAAGGGGACTAAATGCCGAAATTAAGATCAAATAAATGATGTCAATGTCTAAATGCATGAAAAAAAAAATGAAATCTGTAATGTACAATCTGATTCCAACAATAAAATGGACAATGACAACAATAAAATCTCTGAGGAAATTTGTGTTTTTTTCAAAGAGGTTATGTGCATTTTATTGTTCTCTATTCTCTATTCTCTACTACTCTCTTTAATAGAATTAATTAATTGACAAATGAAATTTGTGTTTTTAAATAGGAAATTTGTGTTTCTTAGCTCTCTATTCTGTACGAATCTCTGAGTCTTTACATTCGCTTTGATAAGTCATTCTACATTCTTATTCTTCCTTACATCTATTTACTGTGTATATACGTACTATAGGCAATGAATAAATATTTACTTTTACTATTAATTTTCAGGGGAAATTTGGGAGTTGTTGGCCCTTTTGGGTTTCATTTGGGATGGGAATGTATAAAGAAGAGTTCTATGTGGCAAAGCAGGAGCAGCAGCAGCAGCATCAGCTTGAGGAAACTACAAAGACATGCATAAATTGCTTATGCTCATTCTTAGTAAGCACAAATGGACAATGGACAATGAAATCTGTAATGTAATTTTTTCAAAAAGGTTATGTGCATTAAGGAAATGATTTGTGTTTTTGACTAAAACGCAAACTATCACTGGAGAAGATTTCAAATCAAAATAGAAGAGCTTTAAGAAATATAATACAGTTAGATTACAACAACTGAATGAACAACAAACATAGAAAATAATGAAAATAAATAGGAGCTCACCAAAGAGAGGAGATGAGGAAGGTAGAAAGATGCAAGCATAGATGAGATGGTAGACGAAGTGGCAGTGAGGACCGGTAAATTGTATGGGTGCCGGCTGTTTAACAGCGTGGGAAAGTGTTTGGGTTCACAACGTGACGACAATGTTTAAAATAGTTAGGTTTAGGGTTATCACACACACACACACATACAGCATATTAATAATAGGATCCCTGTACATTTGAAAAATATCATATTGTTACACACCATAACAATATAATACTTAGATCCTTATATTTAATAAATTAACAAACACTATTAGGGACTTGTTTGATATAAATAAATTTATACTATAATTATTTTTATTTATCATACTATAAAGATCCATATGTTATTTTGACTTCAATAAATATTACAATTTAATAAATTATTTTAACAATCTAATACTTTATTTTATTACTGTTTTAATAATTTAATAGGACAAACTTTATGTTAGTTTAATGCAATAAATTAGTATTAGTCATGTTTTCATCAAAAGTATGGTACTTTAATATAATAATTAACTATCAGTAATTTTACATCAATATTAATAAGTGCAAATTTGAAAGTTATCACATTTTAGAATTTTATACTAAAACTAAATTTAATTGTAATTTTAACAAAATGCTAAAAAATATCAAATTTCTTGATAATGTAAAGTTATTATTAGTTAACAATAATATTAATAAATTCGAATCAAGTATGTGCATTCTAGTACTTAACAAATATTAAAAAAGAGAATACGTTGAAATATTTGTGGACAAATATATAAGGCCGTTTTATAGACTAATAATTAAGAATTTAATACGATTGTTCAATTAATTTCTATAAATAATAATAATAATTGGTAAACAAAATTTTAATACAAATTTGCATGTCTTTCTTAGCCAAATTTTGTACTAAACTTCAATTAAATATATAAAATAGTGTTTAATTAATTATATTTAGTTATTATTTGTCCTAAATTATTTGTATTAATTAGCACTATAATTATTATTACATTATTGTACATGGAAAAATATTAAAAGATTTGGCAAATTTTTTAGCGGTGACAAAAGTTTTGTCGCTAAAAGCATGTTCAACAATGAAAAATGTCATCGCCAAAAGCATATAAAAATTTGACGCCAAAAATATCTTTTGTGATAACATCAGATTGCCGCTAAAAAAATGTTGCGTGATAACATAAAAATGTTGTCGCTAAAAGATTCAAATTAAAGTTATTATCTTATCACCACACATTTGGTGCCAAATCGCGTCATTACTTTTGGTGACGACTACTAGTGTCGTTGCTAATAAGATATCTTTAGTGACAACACTATCATCACTAACGGATACTATTAATTATTAATTTTGTTCCTCAAATTTTTGTGACGACCTTGAAAATGTCGTCACTAAAGTCTTTTTTAGCGACAAATTTTTTGTTGTTGCTAAAATCTAATTTTCTTGTGGTGTGTATAGGCAGCATGTGTTGATTGATTGTTGAACACTAATTTAATTGTAGTTCTTTGAACATGGAAGTCCTAAGCAAAGGAAGGACTGAAATGATAATAAGCAACCCAAGAGGGGGGGGGGGGGGGGGGGGGGGGGGGGTGGTGGTGGGGTGAATTGGGTTTCTAATTAAATCTCCAATAAAATTCCCAAATAATCAATTCAAACAATCCAAACACAAGTAAAGGAGTTTAAAGTATAGAGAAGTAGATACACAAATTTATAGTGGTTCGGTAACAACCCGCCTACATCCACTCCTTCAAGATTCACTTGAAGTATTTATTATCACCAATCCTTGATTCTACAAGACTTCACAATTTTACAACCTAGTGTTCAATATTCTATAATCCTTACAAGGTTTGGCTCACCCCAAACACTCACAATCTCTTAACCTAGTGAAAGACCCTCTTTTTTTACTTTCTTACAATAGAAATAGAAGTATAATTGAAATGTACACTTACAAGATTGATCTCCTCAATTGAAGATGATGAAAATAAAAGCTCTTGGAGATCCTAGCATGTATATGATGATTTGTAGCTCAAGATGATGTTGCTTGATGTTGTTATAACACATGTAGCTCTAAAATGATTTTACAAAACTTGTAAAAGGAGTTTGAAATCCCTAATTTATAATAGTTTAGAAAACTAGCTGTTACTAGCAGTTAGGGACCCAAAAATTCAAATTTTCGTGCAAGTCGGTCAACCACGGGTATTAATTCGATCGACCAGAAAGGTGACAGAAAGTAGTGTTTAAAAACTAAGAAGTCGGTTGACCGATTTACAGGGTTCGGTTGACCGACTCGTTTAGTTTGGTGGACCGAATGATTTGATTCGGTCGACCGAATCAAAAACCTTATATTCTGCCACTGGCTCGGTTAACTAATCTGTCTGATTCGATTAATCGAACCAGTCTAAACTAATTTTGTTGGACCAAATTTCTCTAAATCGATTTTCTAGCAGTTTTAAAAATATTACATTTTAGTCCACTTTGAGAGTTTGAAAACTTTGCATTTTGGTCCAAATTTCAAGTTTTAAACTTTTGAAAATTAGTTGAACCAAAGATATTAAAAACTTAAATTTTAATCGAATTAAAAAAAATTTAGAAGGAATCTTGAGCCTCACAAAATCAACATACACAATTACATACAAGTCTATATTTATGAAAATAGAAAAAGTTATCATACTTATATCTTAAGACTTCAATTTGAACTTGATTTTCTTTTCATCTTCTTGGATTGGACGATGTATTTTGTAATCATCAAAATTCGAATTTGTGTGACTTCAAGGTCAACAAGGACCTTGCAAATAAACTTTGTTAGAAGTTGCGTTTGAGTTTGCAAATTTATGGTTGTTGTGTCATACAAAAGGAAGGACCTTTTGAATTGGGTTTGAATTTCTTTAAATATATACTTATTTAATGGTATATTGATGTCTTCTAGTCTAAATGTACAGTTGTTGTTGGAGCTCTGCCCTATATAAAATAATGCAAAAGTAAGAGCCAGTTTGATTTACTTTTTGAATGCGATTCATTGTTTTGAAAATAGAAAAAATACAAAGAATTAAGAAAATTTGTGTTTGTCTTGAAAAGTTTTAAAATAGTTTTAAAATTGAATTCTAATTTTTATTTCGAAATTAGAAAATGACCAAAAAGGCGTTTTCTTAGTTTTTTGCTTACTTGTATTCTAATTAAATTCAAAAACTGTTTCCTTATTATGTGAAAATGTATTTTCAAAATTTACAAATCTTTTTTCTAATTTTAAATAATTTTCTTTTACAATAAAATTACTCTTTTATCCTTACTCATTATATTTTTTATGTTTATTTTTCGCTTTGGCCATGATATCCATTTCTTTTAATTTTATTTTCTATTACAGCTCTTGAATTTATAACGTATTTAATAATTCAATTTGTGTAGAATTTGTCATAACACTTAGGTGTGACGGGTTGAGTACCAGGTTACTATATATTTATTTTTCTCAAACTAAAATTAATAACTTTTAAAATTTTGTTAATTTAAAATTTATCCTTTAAGAAAATAAATCATGTTATCATTTTATTATTTCAAATCAACATAAATAAAAAATTTATATTTAATTCCTATATTGTTTTAATGGAAAAAATTATTAAAAATAGTTTTAACCAAAAACATTTATTCTCATTTTTATTTTTTTCAAAAATTATATCAAATATATTTAAAAAATTTTTAATTTAAGTAACAGTATTTAAATATAATATCAAACATATTTTCAAATATTAAAAATGTGGAGAATACAACTCAAATTTTTTAATGGTGTTCAAAGATTCAAAAACAGGTTTTAACTCATGAATAAAAACTGTTTCTAAATCATGAATTAAACAGGCCTTAAACTATTCGTAAAGTTGTTAAATGTTCATCCTTTTATAATAGTTCTTTACTTGAAATTATGAAAAATTTAGAAGAGGTCTTCGAATTTTTCTTAAAATTTTTTGAAAGTAAATATCATTATTTTTAATTTAAGTTACATTCAAATAATTATTTTAAATTTTTATTTAAAGAAATATGATATTCATCAATTAAATAATAAGTTTTATAATTTTCAAAAAAGAATTATTATGATATTTCATTAAATATGACAATATTTAAAATAATTATTTCAAAATTTATGTAATAAGAATATAAACAATTAGCAGAAATAAAATCTAATTATTACAATAAGGAAAATGTTTCTTACATACAATATATATACACCTACCTAATGAAGCAATGATGAGTAATTTTTTCTACTTGTGACATGTGGTATGAATATATGAATACAAAATACTTGAAAGATTTTCTTAACTACTAATCATAAATCTTGATAAAATAATCTAGTTCCAATATTATTATGGGTACAAAAATCTTAATTAAACTCTATCTATATAAATTAATTTATCAATTTTAAAATTATTTGTATATTTCTCATCATCTATCTTGTAGTTTGTCTCCTTTTCTTTTCTGTTCTTTTCTTTTTTTTTTGTATCTAATTTTAAGAGTTACTACATGGATTAAAAGAATGCAAAGACATTCAAGTTTATTCTCATTATATAAGATAATTAATTTTTCTAGATTTACTAGTTGATTCACATGGTAAGACATAGAAATAATAATATACCATAATTGATCAAATATCTTATGAAAAATATATTGTGTAATTACATCAATGTCTTTTTAGTCTTTTGAACTTTCTCTATAATAAAGGCTTGTAATATGTTTTAAATTATCAGTTAAGTGGTATTTTTAGATGCCTTCCTGAGGTGTTAGAAATTGTGAAAAATTTGGGGAAAAACTCATTTAATTATCTCTTTGTTGTCATCAGTGAAGAGAGTTAGTTGACCTTAATAATAAAATGATATTTTAGTAAAGTAAATGAATTAACACATACCTCTTGCAGGATATATACACATAAATAAAAAATTTCAAAAAACGTAGATATACTGTCGGCGGATTAGTAGTTGAAGAACATTGATTGTTGTTCGACTGTTAATTTTATAGGTAATTTGATATAATACAACTTTCTCTCTCATGATGATTTTTTTAATATTAGTTTACATAACTTTTATTTTTTTATTTTTTATATACTTGAAATTAAATATGGATAAATATTAAATAAATTTAGGTTAATTTTGTATTAATTAAATTTAAATGAAAATTTTCATTAATTAAATTAAAATGAAAATTTTGATTAATTAAATTTAAAATTTCTTTAAACTAAAATTTTCACTTATTAAATTTCTAATTTTTTAACTAAAATTTTATTTTTTAAATTTGTAAATTTTTTAAAACTTTATAAAATATTAAATATATGTAAATTTAAATTTTTAATTTTTTTATTCATAAAGTTTAAGTGTTTTAGGCTATTTTAGTCATTTTAGTTAATAAAGTTAGTCAACTACCAATTTAAAGGAGATATATTTAAGTCTTTCGGAATTTTCTATATATTTGTAGATTTTCTAAACATTAGGGGAGGTATCTGCTAATTACCACAAGTATTAACTTTACTCTTGGCAGAAGAACAACACACCATTTCAAAAGCATAACCTATTTCTTATACGCCCTAAGTCGTGGCCACTACTCATTAACCGTTTTTTTTTTTTGTCAGTCAAATTGAAGACACCACTACACATTAACCATTTTCACCATCAAATCCCACCATCATTGTTGACTTATTAATTACTGCTAAATTTTCTGAAAACAACCACCAAACCAGCAACTTATCACCATTTAAACCAGAAACTTTCTTTTGTTGATTAACGTCACTACAAGTCATAGAAATTTCCGAAAATCACATTCCATTATCAGTATTGGATTTTATCATAATGACAACTAGACCAGCAGTCTCTGCTGCCACATTCCTCGCTTACGTCTCACCACCAATAAGCACATTCATTGCATCGTTTTGTTCACTTATTTAGTTTCTTTTTTTTTTAATTTTATTTTTTATTGTTACTAGTTTTGAAATGAAACCGAGTCTAGGTTATTGATTTTGAAATAGAATTTATTCTAAATTGTTAATAATATTTTGATGTTGAAATGGAATTCATTTTGGGTTGTAATTTTTGTTTTGTTTTGTGATATTGGTGAAGCTTAAAGGAAGTTATTTTCTCAATTAGTACGAACAAATATTTAGCGTTTGATTTTTTTGTGGCTTGTCTTTGCTGCTTTATTTGCTAGAGCTTTGATTGCAGTCATTGTCTGATGTTTGTGTTTTCTTCTAGTACAGTTTGTGCTCTGTTTGCTTTACTTTCATTTTCAGTTTCAGTTTGTGTTGTGTTTTCTTCTACTGCATCTTTTTTGTTAGTAGTTTAATACATTCTTATTTCTTTCTTTGATTCTCATTTCTTGAAATCTTTTGGTTTCTTTTTATATGTAGTCGAACACTTCAATTAGGCCCAAGCTTTAACATTCGATGTACTGGTGTTTCAACAGAGGAAACCATTTCACATAAAGGTGATTCGCAGCATCAAACGTTTTATAGGCAGCATCAACTCATGATGCAACCTTCTTTTGTGGATCCTCTTCGTATGCAATATTTTCAACTTCCTTTTGGAGATGTATATTGTGCTTCAGTTCAGCATCAGCTGATGTTAGGGAGCTCAGCTTGATTCTTCCATAAAGAAAGAGACAACTGTTACTTTTATGCAGGTGATCAGAAATTTCAGTCTCCAACAAATGGGAGTTTAAGCATTAGAAATTCAAAGAAAAGTGGGATTAACAATTGGTGGATATTATGGAGGTCCCCCAGGCATGGGCATCATGGAGCAATTCCCAGCTTCGCTTGTTGCCAGTCCCGTGCTGCCATCATCTCCTTTTGGTGGAACAAGTCAACTAGATCAACGAAATGAAATGAGCTTTCTTGAAGAACTGAAATCCGACAATGCCCAAAAATTTGAGCTTTCAGACATAGCAGGGGTTATAGTTGATTCACGTAGTATTATTCTATACTGTTACATAATTTAATTGCTGTACTATCTCTAATTTGCAATGCATGTTCCACTTCAATGTTGATCAATATAATAGTCGATTTATTCTGCATAAGATGGAAGATTATAGTGTTGAAGAGGAGTCTGTTTGCAAAGAAGTTATTCCGCATGCTTCAAAATTGGTGACAGATGATTTTGGGAATTATGTTATTCAAAAGGTATGATTTCAGCATATGTGTGTTTTTAGTTATTTAATTCTATTAAACAAATTCAGCGTTAACTTGTGAACTGCAAAGGTGGCCTGTGGTTGATTGTTAAACTCTGATTAATTGCAGTTCTTTGAACATGGAAGTCCTGAGCAAAGGAGATCGCAGATAAATTTGTTGGTAAGATGTTGCCTTTTGAGTTTGCGAATGTATGATTGTCGTGGTATGCCAAATTTCTTTTGATATATATTTAATAGTTTATTTAGTAGTATATTGATGTCTTCTAGTGCATTTCTTATAGTAATTTAGATCTATTGTAGTTTTACTGCAAAGAAGACGGTGTTAACATCTCGATGCTATTAAAGCCTGGGAACTTCACATCTTCTATTATAAGCCTGCAAGTAGTGTAAATGATGAAGAGGCCTTAAAGAAAATTTTGGTATTCAGAGATGTGTTTTTCAAGAGTGAGACAATCAGTAGATCCTTTATTACATCAGAAGTAGGCTAGAATCTGTCCTGGTCCCGCCTTCTTGCCCATTAAAATGCAAGAGGTTCTCTAAAGAAGATAAATAGGAAGATGTTGATTTTCTGTAGGATGAAGCTTAGTTTCTCTTCCCACTTTGAGCATAAGTCTCAAATTAATATATTATTCAAAGGTGGTTACATTGTTCTACACTTTTAGCGCCATGTTATGCAGCATTTGTTAAGCATTTCTGTTGAGAGTTTGAAAACTCATTGTGCACAAGAGTTTGTGATGCTTTTCAACTGTGCGATGCTTTCCATCTATATGATAGGTATTTTTTCCTTTGGGGAGAACGAATCTGTAAATGTTTCATGAATTGAAACTTTAATTGTATTTTCATTAATTTCAAATTGTTATAATTAAAATTAGACTTATTTAGTTTTACTAGGTTTAATATTGTTAAGTATATTTCTATTTTAAGTATTATTAATCTTTTCTTAGTTTGTTAAGGATTTCTAAGTTTATGAGGATTCGTAATTTATGTTGCTTTATTATTTCAATCTATATAAAGACATGTTATGTACTTAATTTATAATTCAGGAGAGATTCAATGTAATTTTATTTTCTTCAGCATGGTAGTAGAGCAAGTTCGATTTTAGGTTACAAAGTCGTATTAAGAAAAATTTTGATAGTGATGATGTGCTACCCTATAAGGTGGTTAGTGATCATGGTTTAATTTTCTAACTTTAGTTTTCTAGCAAAAAAAGAAAAAAATTCTAAAATTCTTAAAAAGAAAAAAAAAATTCTAGGAATCCTAATCTAATTGTTGAGGGTTACTGTTCAGAGGGTAGTTTACAAACACTATTAACAAGGTTATAGCAAATAATGGTTCATAGGTCTTTGGTTCTTGATATGGTTGTTTGTTTGTCTATTACTACTCACCTATAGAAGGCACTCCTTACCTATAGAAAGGCATATCAATATTCTTTACTTATAGAAAAGCACAATTAGTATTTTTTGCCTAGAAAAAAAAAAAGGCACAATCAGTACTCTTCAATTAGAAAAAAGCATAGTCAGTATTATTTGCCTAGAAGAAAAAAGCATAGTTAGTGTTATTTGCTTGTGAAAGGCATAGTCAGTATTGGCTTATGAAAGGCACAAACAGTATTACTTGTCTTTTGAAGGCACAAATGGTGTCCTCTTATTTTTTTGATTGCTTTTCAACACTACTACTGTTTTGGGATTTTTTTCTCAATCAGTATTAGCTTCCAAACTCAAGCTTGTTGTACCATTTTGAGTTTAAAGGGGAGTGTTAGAATTAAAATTAGACTTATTTAGTTTTACTCGGTTTAATCTTATTAAGTATATTTCTAGTTAGTGTTATTAGTTTTTCCCTAATTTGTTAAGGGTTTCTATCTTTATAAGGATTCCTAATTTATGTTGCTTTATTATTTTAGCCTAAATAAAGGCATGTTATGTACTTAATTTATAATTCAAGTAAGATTCAATATAATTTTATTTTCTTCAATACAAATGTCATGGGATTTGATCTTTACTTTAGATACTTGTTCTAGGCCCTTGAAGTGATTGAAATTGATCAGAAAACTCAACTGGTCCTTGAGCTCGATGGTCATGTTATATGATGTGTTCGTGATCCAAATGGAAATCATTTGATAAAAAGTGCATAAAACCTGTTCTTACAAATAAAATTGGCTTTATTATTTGTACTTTCAAGGTTATGCTGCCACGTTTCCTGCTCATCTATATGGTTGTCTTGTGATCCAAGTAAGGCAACTCAATTTTTTTGGTTTGAATGCTTCAAGTTTTACTCCTAAGAATAGGAAAGAAAAGTCCTATTTTGTTTATCATGTAATTTGAAACTATTATATGTTTGGTTTTTAATAGAGTTTTGGAGCATTTTCCGGATAAGGAAGAAGGTCAATGCATAGTGGACGAGGCCTTAGAATCTGCTCCTGGTCAGGCCCAAGATTAGCATTGCAACTATGTGAACTATGTTGGTTTTTTTATGCTTTTTGAGTGCTACTTGCTTAATTCTTTTATTGTAGGCACCTCTGGGTGTCAATTATTTCCTTCCTAACCCCTCTTTTTTTTTTTTTTTAGAGAGGAGGGTGGTGTGGAGCGCGCGGTTAGGGTTAAAGGGGGGAGGGTAAGTAACAAAATAGAAAAATAAAAATAAGCACATAGCTTATACTGTTTCTTGTAGAGCTTAAAATCAAGTTGTCATCAGTCAAAATGTTCTATTTTTCGGGCTTCTTGGTGGTGTGGGGCGTATGGTTGGGGTTAAAGGGGGGAGGGTAAGTAACAAAATAGAAAAACAAAAATAAGCACATAGCTTATACTGTTTCTTGTAGAGCTTAAAAACAAGTTGTCATTGATCAAAATGTTCTATTTTTCGGGTTTCTTGGTCCTACCTATAAGTAGCTTCTTGTTGTATATGCCTCGCGCACCTTTGAACCATTTGACTAGCAAGCTCAATTTTTTGGATTCGACCTATAGAGTTTTGTAAGGTTTTAGCAATTGGATGTTTATGATAGAGGATCCTCTATTAGTTGATTGGTGGATCTACAACAAGAATGTTTGTATAGGTAGCTGGTCCAAAGATGGATTGGTGGATAGAGTAACAATATCCTACATATTAGCTTTAATATTGAGTCTGTTCCTTGAGCTAATTTGTTTTTTAATAAGAAATTATTGGATACCTTTTTGCTGCCTCCAACAAATAAAGATGGAAGGGTGGTAAATGCTAAGCATTTAATCTTGTTAAGTCTTGGTTTTTAGTTTTTTTATCACCCCTTGTTGCATTCTAATACCAACATTGAAACTAAAAATAAAGAAAAAAGGAAGAAAGCTCATGGTTGTGTTCTCCTCAATTGGAGGGTTATGATGCAAATTTTTTGAGAAGCATAAATATAAGATATATATAGACTTACTCGTGTCTCTTAGCTTCTTGAAAATTGGTTAAATTTTCTGAAATTATGCAAATTGGTTAACATTTTAGGAGGAACTTAATGTTTTCAAGCTCTTCTTCAATAAAGTAGCTCAAGTAGGCGAAAAAAAAAAATGCTATCCTTATAAAAGGTCAGAACAATATGAAGTCCTTAAAGATAATCTAATACATTTGTGTACTTAAAAACTCTAAAACTAGCAGCCTTTTCTTCTCTTTAAATGTGTTTTTTTTTTCTAGTTCTGATAAGAAAGGAAAAGAGCTTTTATTGGTGATGAAAACTAAATTACAAATTTTGTGTAGAAAACGGTTCCCTAAATCAAGCATTGTATGGACATGATAACAACAAGGTTTCTTGATTAAAAGAGAATGGATTAAAAATCTCAAACTCAATAACAGATGTCTATTAGGAAGCTAGTGACAAAAACAAAAGATTGATGTTTTCTCAACAAATCATCTTAAAGAAATCGCATTTTGCTTGCAGCATCGAAAATAGCTTAAATTGTGCATTTCTATGAGACTGTAAAACCTTTACCAAAAGCATGAAATTCTTCAGAAATCAAAAGGCTGCATGAAATTTTATGGCGGCTATGCATGGATGGTTTGTCAGAATTTGTGAACATAGTATTATTAAAGCGATGAAGGACGGAAAAAAATAGAAGAAAAGAAAGGGAGAAGAAAGAAATGAGTAAAGAGGGTAGAGAGAAGAAGAATGAAGAACTAAAAAAACAAAAGAAAAGAAAGGTAGAAGAAAGAAGAGAGCAGAAAGAGTAAAGAGAAGAGGAAGAATGGGGAGATGGATAACATAAGCATGACTGAATGAAATATTTTTAGATTTTATTCATTCTTCTACCTTTTTTATTGCATTAAAGCCCTTTTAGAGACTTTTACAACTTGAAAAATGATAAATAGAATCTAGATAAAAGAATCTAACTAAGCAATACATCAAATTAGATATCTGCTTGAAATAGTAAAATGAAGCCAACTTAAGGTATAGGTTATGTTAATCTTGGTGATGTATCCCTAATATTACTAAATTTGCTTAAATAGACTTGAAGGCTTGATCAAATTGGTAGTGCTGCATAAATATGCTCATTCTTTCACTAAAGGTGAAGGATCCGATTTTAAACTTGTGAAGTTCAAGCCTCTTTAGTTAGCCTTAAACCTTTTTAAATCTATTGTTAATAAATTTAAAACCATGTTGGGATGGAGAAAACTATAAGATATTGGTTTGAAGAGAGAAAGCACCATTCTCTATCATTATCTTGATAACTTTATGAATGTTATTGGCCACTTTGATTTTTTCTTCATTATTTCTATATGTTTTCATTTTTTTCTAGGATTTAGTGCTTTTTAGATTTTTGACGGGTGTTTTATACTTCTCCTCTGTTTCTCTTTATGTAGGTTGAGAATCTTATGTACTTCCTTAAAGGATTTCTTTTACTTGCTCTTATTCTTGCTTCTTTCATCAAATTATTTTGCTTCTTATTAACCAAAAGAATGAAAACAAATGGACCAAGACACCCTCTAGGTTCTGCCTGTGGTCATCCTCTTTTTTTCTTAAGTTAAGCATCCAAGACTAAAGATGTACTACTATTAGTTGCTTTTATTTGATACTTATCTTGTGAAATCTAGGGCTTTATTATGATTTGGCTGTATGTACAATGATTTGGCTATATATACTTTCAAGTAGTAATTTATGAATGGTTTTGGCTTTGGGTTTAGTTGGTCCAAGTGATTATTTGTTTAAAGTTTACTTGGTGGCTAAAGTACAACATGTGGTTTCTATTGTTTTTGCATTTTGCTCCTGAAATTATTCTTTTAGTTTCACTGAAATTAACATTGAGATGAGTTGTACTACTCACAGCATGTTTTCGAGAGACGAAAGCCCAATGAGAAAAGTCGAATTATTAGCAAGTTGATTAGGAAAATTGTACTGATAAGTCAACATAAATATGCTTGAAATGTTGTTGACAAATGTTTGGAGTTTGGTGATAGTGCTGAATAAGAGCTCATGATTGACGAGATTTTTAGGCAATCTGAAGAAAATGACAATTTATTGGTAAGTAAAAGTGAAAGCATATATTTCATGGTTTACTACTGGAACTTACATTGACACTTGAAAATATTCATTCCGCTATTTTTGGTTGGGTTATCTGTTAGGTGTATTGTTCAGATAAACCAAAAGCTAGTTGATATAGCTCCAAATATGATCAATAGAAAAGAGAGAAAAAGAACAAGAAGAAGAAATGGGAAACAACATAACTTTATTCAATAATTTTGATTTTTATCTCTAGAACTAAAATTAATGCCCTATTTACAATGGCGAAAACCATAAATAAAAGAGAATAGAAATTTATTTACAACAAGAAAATAGAAATCCTTCTGATGTAGCACCAAATAAGAAGAAAAGAACGGGGGGAGAATTAGAGACAAAGGGGACGAATTTAGTGAGAATTAAAGCTAAGAATACTAATTCAATGATCAATGTCCAACTACTGGAAACAATCAAGTCTTGCCCTCATTTATAGCTTGTTATCTTAATGAAATAAGAAACCTAATCCTACTTAGGGTAACAACAAACCCATAACCATCTATGCTAGGGAAAACCAAATTTCACATGGTACTACTAGAATTCAATAAAGAAAAGAAAAATAGCTTCTTAGAATATAAGGTCAAAATTAGTCCTTTCTTTGACGACTAACATATATCCATAGCTCTTATAGCTCTGTACATCACGTACGCTAACATGAACAAGAAAAGTCAAACTAACTAAAATAGATTCTCCAAACAAGACTCTAATAGAACACTTAAGCTTAATCTAACAAAATAAGTAAAATGAAAAATAATGAAAAGATAGCCTAGAACTAGCCTTGCTCATTGATCTGGACATGTATGTTAAATATTGTCCCAGGTAGACCCAAAACTAGTTTTCCATCATCAATGGAATATATTACCTTAATATAAACTATTTTATGTTTTTATCTTTTGATTTATTGCTGGAACATTAACAATTTATGTTGTTCAACAATGGAAGGCTGATGTGTTTTGTTCTATATTATTTTAAGATTTAGTACATAGAATTTTACTATAAGTGCATGCTAGTTGGATCCCTAATTGTCTTTGTTAGGCATTAAGACTCTTACAGTGAGCAGTTGACTCGAAGTCATTTGCATATGCCTCATTGTTCATCAAAATCAGTTAATTGTATGAGGGCAACTTCCCATTTTCCACTTATTAGTTTCAAACCTATTATATTTCCCCCTTATTAGATAAAAATGTCCAAAAACTTCTCTGCCAATACTTTTTTCTGTTAACTTTTAATGAATTTTCAGATTTACTCCTATTAGTTCGGTTTGAATTTTGAAATGAAATTAAATTGGACTGGCTTACATAAAATTTTGAAAACATTAGATATTATGGTGGCTTAAACCCTTGCATTCTAATATAAAAGTACAAAAGTTTAACTACTAAGCCAAGTTAAATATTAGTAATTATTTGTAATCAGTAATAAACATACTTTTTGCACATAATTATTATCGTGCATATTTATAAACTAAAATTGATTTATAAAATTCATAGAGAAGAATATTTGTTTTGTCATATTAAATTTAATAAATACAAATCAATTTATAAAATTATAGTTAACAAATTTATATTTAATTATTTCAAATGATTTGTATAATTTTTTTTACTAAAATTTATTAGTTTAATCTCATATAAAATTATTATTAGTTTAATATTATAAAATAAATATTCTTCTATCTAATTTTTATAAATCAATTTTAGTTATAAATTCATATTTAATTTTTTAATATTAAAAGATAATGAATTAATTTAATTTTTTTGACTTGTTATTTTCATTTCCATATTTCAAATTATTAGTTATATTTCATACAAAATTATTATTAGTTTAATAGTGCAAAATAATTTTTTTATAATTTTTATAAATTGTTTTGAGTTTACAAATTTGTATGCAATTTTCAATGTTACAAATTAATTATTAGTTTAATTTTTCTTCAATTTCTTTACTAAAAAATTGTAATGTTAATTTGAAAATAAAATAAAAATTTTAGTTTAATTTTATAGAACATAATTATTAGTTTAATTTCAAAAAATTATATAATCTAATGTATGACATATTACATTCAAAAGGTATATATATTACTAGTTACAAATATCAACAAAAATTTAAGTTGGCTTAGTGGTTAAATCTTTGCATTTTTGTATTAGAGTGCAAGGGTTTAAGCCATTACAATGTTTATATTCGATAGGTCTGGTTCGGTTTCATTTCAAATTTCGAACCAAACCAATAAGGGTAAATCTGAAAATTTATTAAAAGTTAACTAAAGAAAGCCTTTTTAAATTATATATTCGGTCAGTCTAGTTCGCTTTCATTTCAAATTTTGAACCAAACCAATAGAGTTACCCTTATTTGAAAATTTATTAAAAGTTAACTAAAAAAAGCAATGGCAAGGGGGTTTTTGGACATTTTTATCTAATAGAGGGGAAATGTAGTAGGTTTGGGATTAGGAATGGTAAATCAAATTAGCCATTACCATCATCAATGCATTTTCTTTTTCTATGGAATCATCACTAACACCTTTATATGCATTCTATTATAACTAGCTCGATATAGCATCCATTATAACCATTTACAAATATTCATCATCTAATCAATAAGTTGCTCAATATGAAGTCTTTCCTTCATAGTACTACCAACATTACCATTTCTCTAATATACGGCATCATTGAATATGCATGTGTTTTTTCTTTCCCACTCGTTTAGTTCAACATAGCGCTTAGTGAATACATTTTGTGTTTTCAAATTAATAAAAATTGGTGGTTCTATAAAGTTTTTTGCTTCATATTATTGTCATCTTCAAGAATTACCCTTTACGAGATACCTGATATCATCATATTACTATGTCACAAGCATTATTTTACTACTATATCAAACATAGAATTTACTAATGGCATTTTATTTTTGTTCCATATTAACGTAGATTCACATAGTTCTAATTTTATTGTTATTATTATCTTTTATCATCTACAACATGCTGAAAATTTTTTGAAGCCTAATATACTTAAGCTTATCTTTTTCTATTTATATACTTGGAAATGATGTTTCTTGGAATAAAGTATTGTCTTCTTGTTGTTGTTGCTTGTACTTATGCAATATAATAGACTCTTGATAATTTTTATTTTGTAAAGCAAGTACTGTTGATATTAATGTGAATTCATGTAGTTCTAATCTTTTAATTAATTTTATATCATCTGTTGTATGGTAACAATTCAGAGCCTACTATACGTATGCTGCAATATTCCTTTTCTTCTATTTACACATGGTGAAATAATGTTTTCTTGGGACATTGTTGGTTGCATTTTATGCAATATGTAAGACTCTTAAAAAAGATGATCCTGTATTACAAGTGCTATTGCGAATGTGAAAACAAAAAGAAGTTAAAGTATAACTTGTTTGATCTGTTTGTAGATGTAAACGATTTGTTTTCAAGATTTCAACATCCATGCTACGTTCATTCTAGTAATTGAATTGAAAGTAAAATGCACTAATGTTGATTTTCTGAAATGCAGAAAGTCAAGCCTTAGAAACATCAGATACTTGGAATTGGATACAACGATTGACTAGAATTTACTGAACACACTAGATTTGTTGGAAATCCTAACTTATATATTCTAATGGAAGGAAGTCTTGGAGGAGCAGAAAAGCATTCATTCTTTGCATGAAAAATATGCCACTCTGATGGTCTGATTCTAATAAAATTATCAAATTGATAGTTATACTGATAATGAGATAATAGTAAGTATACATATTATATGTGATATATGTATTTATGTCTATAAATGATCTCTAAAGTGTGTTTATGTAATAGCTGTGTATAAATATAATTTATGGTGAGTGATTGATCTATATTTAGTAAATGGTATTGCTTTGGCTTGTTTTCCAGAATTTATGGATCCTGGGATTATTTGTTTCTTTTTGTAGTTTTCATATATAGAAATTGGGATCTTGAGATTATTTTATTTCAAAGTTTCCTTTCATTTTCATTTTTCTCAAAACTGGCAAAATACTTGTTGGATAATTGTCTATTTGAAAAGAATTTATGAAGTAGAAAATAATGTTTTATAGTTCAACTACACAGTAAAAGTAAGTTTTCATTATAAAAAAAAACAAAAGTTATAATGAAATTGCATATAACTTATTATTCTAATGAAATTGCATTTTATAATTAAAGTTATATATAAGTTTAGAATTTCTTATTATTCTAATTTAATTAATAAAAAAATCCTTACATATATTAGAGTTTGAATAAAAATAGTATAAATGGAAGATAATATAGAGGATAATATCGGTAGAATGCTTGGCGTCTTCTAATGTTTTTTTTTTCTTTTATTTGCTATATTTGAAAATCTTTAAATTAAGATACTTTACAACTAGTTATTTTTAATTGGTGAAATTAAATTTAACATATGTAATTGATTCATAATTAATGTTTAATGTAATACAACTAATGTAGATGTAATTTTCAGTGTTAAAAAATATTGGTTTATATATGATATAAAAAAAAGATCATTATCCTTTCCATTTAAAAATTTAAATTAATTAGACTAATTATCATATGATATTAGCAATTTTTTTGTTTTTGGCATTTGAGTTGGGTTTAGGTTTACGGCCCAACATATAAATCTTCATGATATATTATTTGAGTTATCGAGTCATGTAAACTCTTATGATGTATAATAATTAGGATATCTATACTTTTTTTTTTTTTAGATTGTGGCTGGAATAAGACATTTATACTTAAAAGTATTACCGGAGAGTCATTATATTTTATTTTAGTATCTTCTATGACATAATTAAATTAACTACATGAAAGACAATAGATTAAGAGTTGTATGATCAATTTAATAACTCTTATTAACACATCAAATTCTTGCTAGATATATAAAGGATAGACAGAAATAATTAAAGAGATTTGTTTTAAAAAGTAAAAATTAATAAGAGTTTGAGTAATAATAAAACAAGCATTTGAACAATAAATTAAAATACAAAAGATATTAGATTATTTTGCTTAATCCATTTAATAATTGTATTAAATTAGTAAATTCCATTTTCAACCTAATTAAATAGGTTGTGTCAACTTAAAATATTGTGATATTTTTCTTGGATACACATGAACTTGACACATGAATATGAATTTCTACAATTAAAAGAATTAAGTAAACAAAGAAATACAATTATTTCTCATTCAAATATTAAAGACATCAATGGGATCATATCCTTGCTTCTATTCAGGGTACAAGAATCTACTTTACTTTTCTCTATTTATTATTTGCATTACTCTCTTCTATACCTTGCTTGTTGAATATGCAATGAATTTGTTAAAGTAGCAGCAAATCTATTTATTGTATATAGTTGGCTTAGATGAAACACCATTTAATGAATCAAACCATGAAAATAGCTTGGAGAAAGAGAAAGAGATATACATAAACTAACATCTAGGCAAAGGATTACTTTACTTTGCTCATTAGATGATATATTCCTTGTCAATTGTTTTCTATATTATATATAAAGATTTTAAAAGTTGTCAAAAAACACAATCAATAACTCAGTTTTTTTCAAATTTTGTCATTCAATTACCATACAATATGGCTGATGCAATTGTTTCTAGTGTCTTGGGGTAATTGATTTCATTGATTAGTGAAGAGATAAAACAAGAGGTAAGGCTTGTTGTGGGTGTCAAAAAAGAAGTGAAAAAGCTTACCAAGAACCTTAATGCAATTCAAGGTGTGTTGGCTGATGCAGAGCAAAGACAACTAAAGGAAGCACGATTGAGAGCTTGGTTAGATCAATTCAAAGACACATTTTATGACATGGAATATGTGTTAGATGAGTGGAAGACTGCAATGATGAAATTGCAAATGGACAAAGCTGAAAAAGGTCTTGTAATTCCTGAGAAGGTATGCTTCCCCTTTCCCACCTCTTACTTTTGTTTCAAACAAGTTGGTTTGCGTCATGATATCGCAATAAAGATAAAAGAAATAAATGAACATCTAGTTGATATTGCCGAATCCAAAGACATGTTTAATCTTAGTGTGGTTAAGAGTGTAATTGAAGAACCTCAACAAGTACCAAGTGTCTCATTTGTTAAAGTAAGTGAGACATATGGTCGAGTTGAGGAGCAAAAAGCTTTAATAAGAAACTTATATAAGAGTAATGAACAACAAGAAAGCCCTCATGTCATCTCAATTGTTGGCATGGGAGGAATCAGGAAGACTACTCTTGCACAACTTGCTTACAATAATGATAAGGTGATAAAAATTTTTGAAAAAAGAATTTGGGTTTGTCTATCAAACCATTTTGATGAGTTTAGTATTGCAAAAGCAATCACAGAAGTTTTTGAAAGATCTAACCCTAATTTAGGTCAATTTCAATCACTTCTGGAATGCATTAGTGCATCTAGTGCAAGAGAAAGATTTCTTCTTGTCTTAGATGATGTATGGATAGAAGATTACAATAAATGGGAACCATTCAAAAATTGTTTAAAGAATGGTTTTCCTGAAAGCAAGATTTTGGTTACTACTCGTAAGGAGACAGTGGCCAAAATGATGAATTCAATTGATATTATCAATATTCAAGAATTGTCTTATAATGAATGTTGGTTGTTATTTTAAAAATTAGCATTTTCTAATAAGTCTCCTTCAGAGTGTGAAAAATTAGAGGAAATAGGTAGAAAAATTGTAAGCAAGTGTCAGCGGTTGCCTCTTGCTGCAAAAGCTATTGGGAGTCTTTTACGATTTTTAAAAAAATAGAGAAGAGTGGCAAAATATTTTAGATAATGAGTTATGGAAATTAGAAGAGTTTGAGAAAGGCATTTCCCTGCCTTTACTATTGAGTTATAATGATTTGCCATCTAAGATAAAATTATGTTTCTCATATTGTGCTGTCTTCGAAAGGGATAAAATTATAGAGAAAGATGAATTAATAAAATTATGGATGGCTCAAGGTTATCTTGTGGATGAAGGAAATATAGAGATGGAGATGGTTGGTAACAGATATTTTGATTATTTAGCAGCACGATCTTTCTTCCAAGAGTTTAATATAGATTCTGATGGTAATGTCAATAGTTGTAAGATGCATGACATAGTACATGACCTTGCCCAATTTATCAGCAGGAATGAATGTGCTTCACTAGAAATTGGTGATCCTGAATCATCATTGACAAGCACTTCTTTTGATAAAGTTTGCCACTCAACATTAGTCCTTAAACAAGGTGCTTCTTTTTCGATCTCTATATTGAATGCTCAAAAATTACGTAGTTTCTTAATTCATGGCTGGTCTGAAACATGTCAACCGGTCCTAGGAAAGGTGTTTGATTCATTGACATGTTTAAGAGCATTGAGAATTGATGGAAATCGTAGTTTTCTTGAGATTCCGAAAGGGATAGAAAAGTTCACACATTTAAGATATCTTCGTTTGTTTGACCTAAAAATAGAAGAACTGCCAGAAGCTTGTTGTGATTTGTATAATTTACAAACCTTAGACATTCGCTCATGTGATGAATTAAAAAAATTACCAGAAAGGGTACACAAGTTAGTCAGTCTGAGGCATTTATTACTTGAGGATTTGTTACTAGATTACATGCCAAAAGGAATTGAGAGATTAACCGGCCTTCGGTTACTAGACCAGTGAGTAGTGAGTAGTGGTGGCCAATATGGTGGTAAAGCATGCAACATTGGAGATTTGAAATACTTAAACCAGCTTCGAGGGTTTCTATTAATTCGAGGGTTGGGAAATGTGACAGATGTCGAAGAGGCAAGAAAAGTGGAGCTTGAGAAGAAGAAAAACCTCTCAGCTTTGGTATTATTGTTTGACAAGAATGGAGATCTAACTTCTGAGTCGGAAAGTGAAGTGGACAATGAAGCAAGTATCGAAGCCTTATGCCCAACTCCAAATTTAGAGAAATTATATATAGGAGACTACACAGGCAGCATGCTCCCCAATTGGTTAATGTCATTAACCAATCTTAAGTATTTATCATTACAAAATTGTTTTAACTATGAGAATGTGCCTTTTTTGGGAAAATTACGATCCCTTGAAAGTATCTACATTTGCGGAATGAAGAGTGTGAAGAGAGTGGGTTATGAATTTTTGTGGATAGACAGTGATTATGCTACATCATCATCTTCACCTTCACCAGTTATTACCTTTCCTAAATTAAAATTTCTCGAATTTTCGGAGATGTATGAATGGGAAGAGTGGGATTTTGGGATTCCAAGCGGCGGAAAAGAAGATATTATAATCATGCCACATCTTAATCACTTGGAAATTAAACATTGCCACAAATTAAAGACGCTGCCAGAATAGGTTCTTCAGAGCCCAACACTTTAGAATTTAATGATTGCTCATTGTCCTATTTTAGAAAATCGTTTTAGAAAGGAGACAGGAGAGGACTGGCACAAGATCTCTCACATTCCTAACATCAGATTTGGTTTGTATTTAAGTTTAAGGAAGCGGTCAGTAGGACACAGACGCGGCAATTCCAATTGACCCAATGGTATTTTATTGTCTTTCTTTCTTAATTATTAATATGATATATATGATTACTTATAGTAAATTAACCAGTTAAAACTTTTAGATTTTGAATCAGTTTCTACTGATGATATTCTAAAATTGCTTTGCTATATATGTAAAGGTGGCACTGGTCGTTTATGGTTTGGCTTTCTTCCTCGGCTCTCTCTATTTTCTGTTTGACAAGATTACAGTTTCCTTTCCCAAATTGGTTAGTTGCTTTTTCTTTAGTGTATTTTCTTCATTATTTAATTGCTTATTGTACAATAACATTGTAAGATTTCTTATGCCCCAAAACCAAAAGTTCAAACTGGTCAGTTATCCCTATGCTTAGTCATTGTCAACGTATATATGAAGTCTGATTCGCAGTTGATCAGGCTAGATATGTTACTGATGATCAACAAAAGGCAACTGACAAACAACAACTTAATATGTGTTTAAACTTTCCGTTTTTATTCTTACGAAATCACGTAATAAGATGTTAAACAAATTTATAATTTTTTGTCATTGCAGTGTTCAATTTATATGGATGAAACAGACGAAATAAAATCAGTAAGTACTACTTACGCTATTAACTGATTAACTTATTGATTTTGTACATTGTGTTTCTTAATTAATTAATTTTGCATTGTTTCTTTCAATATTTAAATGCAGTGAAACAAGCTTAGCAAAAGGCTACTTGATTGGCAATCAAATATAGCATCCTATGTAACGTGAGTGTATATATATATATATTTATGTCCTTAATTTTTTAATTTTTTCCTTTGTATTATTAAGTCATAATTTTCATGACATATATACTTCGCAGCATGGAAGAGTACTGGATCAGCTGATGATTCTTTCTCTATTACCAAGAAATTGTGGATGAAAAAACTTGAAAATTTTGGATGAACAGTGCAAAGAGAGTGAGGTATGAATCTTGTCGGTTCTTTTTGATCTTTGACTGTAATATGTAATATAATATATATGTAGGAAATATTTTAAATCAAATCATGTTTTAAATAAGTTAAATTCAGTGCAGAACATGCCACAGTTGTACATTTAAAATATAAGATAACTAGTTAGGAATATCTTGATTACATGGTATGTATGATCTTTCTCCCAATAGTTTAGTTTAGAAAGTATTATAATGATAAAATTGTTATAGATGTAAGATGACACAACATTGTACCTGATTTTTTCCAATTTGTTTAGTAAGAATGAATGATTTTCAAAAGAAATTGATACATGGTCCTAAACAATGGTTGACAAAACACTCTTCTCGTGAAAGTTCACCATTCAATATTAGTGCTTGGTAGGTCTAAATATATAAAGTCAAATGCATGCTAAGTTGTGTATCATTTCAAATTTTGAGATTATTGATCTTGAAACTGTTTGTATCATTTCAGATGCAGGAAGACACGCAACAGGCCATTGGAACAGAGTATGCTATTGTGTTGTTGCTGATAAAGGAGATTTATTGCTGTCCCATTTTAAAAAGATATTTATTGTTCAAGGATTGGTGGTAGAAAATCCAGCTGGCGAACTGGTATTTTATCCTCTTCCTTACTAATTAAATTATAGTTAATTATAGCAATTTAACAACTTGAACCTTTAGATTCTGAATCAAATTGCTAATACTTGTGACATATATATTATGAAACTACTTTGGTATATATGTAAAGGGTGGCACTTCCTTCAGACAACAACATTACAGAGATTAAAGATTTTAACTGTCTTATCTGTGCTTGAAATTGGAAAGGTATTTTATTCCTTTTGCTTCTTTGCTATCTTTAATTTTTATCTATAATCTGATTCAGATGTGCAACATTATATATGTGTTAAACATAGTCAAGAACATGCCACAGTTGCGTACCTTTTCAAGTTTAGTAGCTAGATTATCATGAATTAATCTTACACAGGACAGTCAGCTTGTGTTGTGCTATGGTTAATGTAGGGGTTTGTGGCATCCATGGGAGAGTTGTACAATTTAAACCTATAGATCGATGTGGGAAGAGAAGCTTTTGATTTGTTACTCAGAAGCTGAGTTTATGGTTTGGCTTTCTTCCTTGGAATCTTTCTGTAAGATTTCCATTTTCTTTTTAGGATATAAGATTTTGTGGGAAGTTTGATTGGTTAATTGCTTTCTTATCATTTAATTGCTTGATGTTCAATAAAAGCACATCACAACAATATTGTATAGCATTATTTCTTATGTTGCTACGTGGAATTAATATGCAGACTCATAGAATAACTTGATTATTCCACATCTACTTTGTTAGAGAAAGCCTTAGACAGGATGAGTATGCACATACTACTTAAACTGTCTCACTTATAATTATCATAATGTAAGGCTATTGATTTTGAAAGCATTTAATGTACATATGTATATATTTTTTCTGCTTTGGGTCACGGCATCTCCTGGGTTTGGGGCTTGGTAATTGCATGGATTTCCAAATTCTGTGGCAAAAGTACTGAAATCAGAATGATGGGGCTTACAGAGGAGACAGAACTTGTAACAGCCAAAACAAGTTAATATAAGTAATGGTCCATTACTTTATAGCCACATCTTATAACTGGTTGTGTTCCTTATTTTGATTTTATTAAATTTCTTTCATTGTTTTTATTCAGTGAAGCAAGTTCAACATCTTAAGGATTTTAACAAAAGCCTACCTATTGGGCAATATAATATATCATCCTCATGTAAGTATGTATGCCTTCATTTTTCATTTTCTTTGCATTCTTAATTCATAATTTTCTTGCCATATATATTTTGCAGCACGGAAGGGTTTTCTTGTCATCTCAAGGATTTTGCATTTTTTTGCATTATTAATCTTACACAGGACTGTTAGCTTGTGTTGTGTTACAGTGAATGTGTTGGTTTGTGGCATCCATGGGAGAGTTTTGCAGTTTGAACCCAGATTGAGGCGAGAAGAGAAGCTTTTGATTTGTTACTCAGAAGCTAAGTTTATGGTTAGTTGCTTTCTTAAAATTTAAATTTTAATTGCTTGATGTTTAGGACAATATTGTATGATTTCATATGTTGTTATGGATTGATACGTAGACCTAGCTTTGCTACTCATACTAGAGGAGAAATTTATATATTTTGTTTACTCCACATCAATGATCTCTTAGAGAAAGTCTTACACTATATATCTCATTTTTTATAATTATTAATTGTGAAAGCATATAATATTTCTATTTTTGGTCTCGGCATCTCCTGCTTGGGCTCGATAATTGCATGGATTTCCAAATTCTTGTTGTAGAGTAACTAAATCAGATTTATGGGACTTAACGGGGAGACAGAGTATGTAATAGCTTAAACAAGTCACTAAGTAATAGTTCATTAATTTATAACCAGTTCTTACAACTGATAAATTACTTGCCTTCTGTTAAAATCCATGAGATGTTAAACTTCCTTCATTATGTTAAAAAAAATTGCATCTTGCATACTGTAAGTATATATGCCTTCTTCATTTTTTTTCCTTTGCATTATTGTTTCATTTTTCTTATCATATATTTTTTGCAGTATAACAGAGTTCTGGATCAGACGACGATTCTTTCTTTGTCACTAAGAAATTTTGGATGAAACAACTGGAAAAAATTGGCCAGTAAAATTCTAATCCTAGAGGATCCCAGGAGCGCACCCGAAAGGTTAATATATATGCTTTCTCACTATTTCTATCTTTCTTCATTCCTTGATATTTAATAACAATGCAGAAGACTGCATTGTATATAATATAAACCGTTGTTTTTCTCAATATATGCTTAAACGATTTGCAGGGAATTTAAATTTGTGTTGCTGATGATGATCAACAGAGGAATAATTAACTTGGGGCCATTTGTGGTGGAAATCATTTATTGTAACAAAAACCAAAGGTTGAACAGCTTAACTTTTATTTACTTTTTGTATGATAATTTACTCTTCCATTCGCTCTCTTTTTCAAGTCGTCTCAATTTTCTGGAGATAATATATATAGCAGATTGATAGGAACTTGGACATTAATCTATAATCAATGATTTAACATTTCATAGAATGATTTAACATTTCTGCCTACTTTAGATGAGATAGCTAGCTTTAATATCTTCAATTACTTAGTTTTGTTGTGACAACATAATAGTGAATGTAAAATAATCTCTCAACATGTATATTTGACTCTGTTGGTTATTTGAATGATTTTTTGTATTCAGACTGAAGCAAAAAACAAAAAAAAAAAATCAATAACAAACAGAGCTGAAACAGAGGACGGCAAAAAAAAAGAAAAACTGAAGGTTATTTTTAAAAAAATAATGACTGCTTGATTCTCTTCGTATTATTATTTTTCTCTATTTTTTTCGGAATACCATAAAGCAGCTTATTTGTAGCATTCTTACACAAAGATAAAATTAAAGTCTAACTAAGAGTCTTAATTCTATTAAAACATAACAAACTATAATTAAAAAGGAAAATTAACATCACATTAATTAACATTCTTCCCCTTAATGTGATGTTCTTGAACTCCTAAAAGTTCTCTTAGCTTTAGGAATTTCTCTTTTGGGAGAGCCTTTGTAAATATGTCAGCCACTTGTTCTTCGGACTTGCAATACTTTAGCTGAATTTCTTCGTTGTCAATGGCTTCTCGGATGAAATGATACTTGATAGCTATGTGTCTTGTTCTGCTGTGAAAAACTGAGTTTTTTTGCAATTGCTATAACTGATTTATTGTCACAAAATAGCTCCATACCTTCTTGCTTCTCTTGAATATCTTCTAAAATTTTCTGCAACCAAATGGCCTGTGAAGTAGCCAATGATGCTGAAATATATTCTGCTTCAGCAGTGGATTGTGCCACGATTTGTTGTTTTTCTGATGCCCAAGAGACCATACCAGAACCAAGACAAAAAACATAGCCTGATGTGCTTTTCATATCATCAAGGCAACCACCCCAATCACTATCACAAAATCCAACCAACTTTACATTTGTGTCTTTCCAATATTTGATGCCATAATTCATTGTGCCTTGCAAGTATCTAAGCACTCTTTTTGCTGCTTCAAGATGAAAATTGCTTGGAGAGTGCATAAATCTCGATAATAAACTTGAGGCAAACATGATATCAGTTCTCGTAGCCGTGAGATAAAATAAGTTCCCAACTAAACTTCTATAATATGTCTCATCAATTTTTTTTCCTCCATCTTCTTTCAATAGTTTTTCATTCACAACAGTTGGTGTTGTCACTGGATTACACCCAAACATCCCAAATTTCATAAGAATGCTCTTAGCATATTTCTTTCGGCAAATGAACACTCCATCATTTTCTTGATAAATCTCAAAACCGAGAAAGTAGTACAACAAACCCATGTCACTCATCTCATACTGTTTCATCATCTCTACTTTAAATTT
This sequence comes from Azadirachta indica, assembly GCA_022749755.1. Taxonomy (NCBI): domain Eukaryota; kingdom Viridiplantae; phylum Streptophyta; class Magnoliopsida; order Sapindales; family Meliaceae; genus Azadirachta; species Azadirachta indica. The sequence continues at coordinate 13,103,976 of CM040442.1, read as the reverse complement.
TTCAACCATTTCTTTATTGTTTCCAGTAAAAATTAAATCATCAACGTAGAGAGCAACAATGAGAATGTTAGACTTACCTTGACATTTCACATATAGGGTGGGCTCACTTTTGCTTTTGTTGAATCCTTGCTTTAGAAAGTAACCATCAATTTGAGTGTACCAAGCTCTTGGTGCTTGTTTTAGGCCATACAAAGCCTTTCTTAGCTTGTACACCTTTTGTTCTTCTCCTTTGATAATAAAGCCTTGAGGTTGTGCAACATAAATGTCTTCTTCCAATTCTCCATTCAAAAACGCTGACTTGACATCAAGTTGATAGATTGACCAGCCTTTTTGTGCAGCCACTGCAATTAGAGTTCTTATGGTGTCAAGGCGAACAACTGGAGCAAAAGTTTTATTATAGTCAATACCAGGTTGTTATGAATAACCCTTAGCCACTAATCTTGCTTTGTTGCGTTGAATACTACCATCTGCATTATATTTCACCTTACAAACCCATTTTAGATCGATAATTTCTTTATCAATTGACAAGTTGCCATGTCTTGTGTTTTTCGATGATGTCAATTTCTTCTTGCAAACCTTTTCTCCAAGCTTTGTCTGTTACTGCTTCATCAAAATTTTTGGGTTCAAAGACACAAAAGTTACAACTTTCATAAATCTCTGCCAAACTCTTCATTTTCTTGGGAGTTGATGACGGTGATGATGAAGATGAACTAAGAGACTCATTACATGATGAAGATGGATCTGATGGTGAAAGAATTTGAGGAGAATTTTTATTCTCTTCAATATCCATGACTGATTTTGTTTGAATTTTTTCTACAAGCACTTCTTTACTATCAGGTTTGTTTTGCTCTCAATTCCATATTGCTTTCTCATCAAACAATACATCTCGACTTATAATCATATTTTTGCTCTTCAAATTGTACAACCTATAGCCCTTAGACTGTGTGCTATACCCAAGAAGATGCATTTTTTACTTGTCTCATCAAGCTTTTGTCTCTTTACTTTTGGAACTTGAGCATAACAAATAGAGCCAAATACCTTTAGATGTCTTACTGATGGCTTTCTCCCACTCTAAGCTTCAATTGGTGTTTGATTTTGTAATGCTTTTGTTGGACACCTATTTATTAGGTAAACAGCAATATACACTGTTTCAGCCCAAAAAACTTTAGGCAACTCCTTTTCATAAAGCATAGACTTGGCCATTTCAATGATGGTTTGATTCTTTTTTTCGGATACTCCATTTTGTTGTGGAGTAGCCAACAGTAAGTTGTCTTTCAATACCTTCATCTTCGTAAAACTTGTCAAATGCTTGTGAATTGTACTCTTTACCTCTATCACTTCTCAAAGTTTTTATGTAGTAGCTACTTTATTTTTTAACAAAGCTTTTGAACTTCTTAAAAATTTGAAAAACTTCAAATTTTTGTTTCATAAAAAATACCCATGTCATTCGAGTGAAATCATCAATAAAAATAACAAAATATCGATTTTTACCATGAGAAAGCGTAGACATCGGTCCGCAAACATCTGTGTGAACCAATTCAAGTGCTTGCTTTGCTCGTGTTGCAACTCCTTTTGGAAATGTTTGTCGATGGTGTTTTCTAAGTGCACAACCATCACAGACTCCTTCTTTATTTTCAATCAAACTTGGCAGTACCATTACCATGTTATTTTGAGAAAGCAATTTCAACCCATGGAAGTTTAAGTGCCCAAATCGTTTATACCATAACCATGATTCATCAAGTGTTTTTGCTGTCAAAGCCACATCTCCTGTATATCTGAACATAATGGGAAAGTTTCTGTTCTTTTCCATTTTTATTTTTTTTATCAGATGCATTTCATGTTTTTTATCAAAAATAGTGCAGCCGGTATCTTCAAAATGAACAACATACCCAAGCTCTATTAATTGCCCAATACTAAGCAAGTTTTGTTCTAAATCTGGAACAAGCAATACATCTCTAATGTATTTAGTTCCAATATTAGTTTTAACCCCAATTGTACCTTTTCCTTCTACTTGCACCAAAGCACCATTACCTATCTTTACTTGTGAGTTAACAGTAGTATCCATATTTAGGAAAATATTTTTATTTCCAGTCATATGATTGCTACAGTCACTATCAAGAAACCAAACATTATTTTTCAATTCTGAGGCACTTTGACAAGCAAAAAATAAGTTTTCTTCATCTTCTGTTTCTTCTGCAATGCTTGCTTGCTGATTGCTTTTGTTCCTACAATTCTTTTCCAAATGTCCAAATTTCTTGCAATTAAAACATTGAGGCTTTCCATTAAACCGGCAGTCCTTCTCTACATGGCTACTCCTTTTGCAAATATTGCATCTTTGTTGGGATTGTGACATACTGTATCTTTGTTGGGATTGTGACACTTCTTCATTTTGCAATTTTTTTCCGTGATTGGATTTTCCCCTTCCTTTTCCTTGTTGATATCCTCTCAAGGAATTCTCTTGATTAATATTCACCTTGGATTGAAATTCACTCTCAACAAATTTTTCAGAACGCCGCAATAATCTTCGCTCGAAGGATTTTAAAGAACCCATCAATTCTTGTATTGACAAGTTAGAAAGATCCTTTGTTTCTTCTATTATAGAAACAATTGGATCAAACTTTTTAGGTAAACTAATCAACACTTTCTCAATAATTTTTTTATTCTCAATGCTCTCACCATATAGTTTTATTTGATTTACAAGTTCTATAAATCTGTCTGAAAACTCTTGAATTGTCTCATTCTCCTTTAAATTTATGTTTTCAAAATCTTTTCTAAGATCTTGACGTTTAGAAATTCTTACCTTTACGTTCCCTTTAAATTCTTCTTGGAGAATATCCCATGCCTCTTTTGCGTTTGTTGCACCGATAATTCTAGGGAAGATTGTATTTGAAACTCCTTGATGGATCTTGCCAAGTGCACAAGCATCTCTTTGCTTCCTTTCTTTCAAGGATTTTTTCTGGGCTTCTGACATATCCTCCAGTGATTCAAATTCTTCAATTTCCTTTTCTACAAAATCCCATAAATCAAGGAAAATAAAAAGAGTTTTCATCTTCACACACCAAAAATCATAATTTTCACCATCAAAGACGGGCACATAAGATTGTTGAATTATTGTGTTTGATGAACCTGTATTGTCCATTCTATATCGCAACTTGTTTTCCTCTTCTTTTCCAAAAAACAACTCCCTTTGAAACCTTGCTCTGATACCAGTTTATGTTGGTTATTTGAATGATTTTTTGTACTCAGACTGAAGCAAAGAACAAAAAAAAAAAAATCAATAACAAGCAGAGCTGAAACAGAGGACGGCAAAAAAGAAGAAAAACTGAAGGTTATTTTCCAGAAAACAATGACTACTGAATTCTCTTCATATTATTATTTTTCTCTATTTTTTTGGGAATACCATAAAGCAGCTTATTTATAGCATTCTTACACAAAGATAAAATTAAAGTCTAATTAGGAGTCCTAATTCTATTAAAACATAACAAACTATAATTAAAAAGGAAAATTAACATCACATTAATTAACAGACTCCCATGACTTGTTTGTTAAACCACTGGACAAGACTCCTTACAACTTTTATACTTTTTGAGGTACTTAATGATACTCTTTGACTTTTTCAGGCATTTTATGTACGACCTCAATTATTCAGCGTTTCTCTACTCGGAAGGGGACTTCCCGACTGGTTCAGCTATCCAAGTTTATGATCTTCAAAAACTAATCAGCTTTGGCGTTAACTCCTTCTACTGTTATTGCATTTGAAGTTTCTTGATGTGGCTGCATGCAATTTTGAAACCAGTTTAACTCTATCTCTGAAACCAAGGTGGTAACTGGGTTTGCTTTCTGATCAGAGGGTTGAGGATTTGTTACTCAGATCATGTCTTGCTTGGATTTGATCACTGCTTGGATGTTTTGCTATACACCTGACGTTGATCAAACCGTTGCCTCATTTCACTTCACTCTTGTTCATCTACCATGATCAGGATGGGGAGTCAAGGTTCTGATGAGGAAGAAGTGCAACCAAATAGCAAGAGAACACGCAAAGAGAAAATCAATGCTTCTTCTTTCTAATGTTATGTTCGACATTATTATCTGTCCGAATTTTGTTGATATTGTCTTTTAATCTATAATTTTTTTTTAGCTCTACACTTGCTGTAAATTGTAGATGTTGTGTTCTACAGGCTAATATCACCATGTTTTCTTACATAACCATCTGTTATATTCATTCTTCTTGCGAATGATATTGTTGAGCAACTTTTTTCAGAAACAATTATAAGAAATTATTTTCCAAAATTGCCCCTTGTTAGTACTTAAGAAAATTAGTTTCTGCTTTCTTTAATTTTGCAAAATTAATAATTAAAACTATCTTTTTCATTGTCCAGATCTGAACTGGTGTTAGATATTATCAATAACATGACTACATTAATGATATTTGATATCAGCATAAATATTAGAACATTGCTCAAGAACATGATTAGACTTTATGCTGGCAACAATGATTATTTTATTCTAATCAAATCATCTAATGTTCTATTTTCTCTTATGGGAAGAAAAAGATATTTTTCAACTGAGCAGTAACCTTTTCCTGCAGTATGTTTCTTGCCAAAAAAAAAAAAAAAAAACCCCCACAAAATTAAAAATTATATTAGTAAATAGAAGGTATTGTATTTTTTTTAAAAAAATTTGAAGTTTGACTTTGTTTATGTGAGTGCTAAGATTTTGAAATATTCAACAAATTCATTGCATATTCAACAAAAGTATGCAAGAGTGTACTACAAATAATAAAGTGGAGAAAAGTAAAGCAGATTTCACTGTCCTTAATGAAAGCAAGGATACGATTCCCTTTTAAAAAACAGCTCTCCTCTTAACTCTTCTGTTTCAAAGAAAACAGTAATGATTTCAACAACAGAAACAGCAACTCCATCATCTTTAACAAGCTTTTTCGACAACAGAGAATACACTTTCTCATCCATCTATTCCCAAGTCTATCCCAGTTTCAACATACTCTTTTCCGCCCTCTAAAGAAATCCAACTCAACGTAGAGTTTGAAGGGCATACAATCACTTCTTTATTATGGAAAGCTCCACCGGTTGCAGAACATGCCCACTCTCTCCACAGAAGCCTAGCAATATCCTCAAAACAACAAGGAAAATCATTAAGCATCTGGGCATTGATCATAACTAATATTTTTCCTTACAATTTTCATGAATCTCGTCAGAATAATCTTCCATTGATCTCTCTGCACTGTGTACAACAGAAACAAAATCATCACTGGATTACATACAATCTCGTCTTTCTATACCAAAGGAAGGAAGTTATATTTCAATTTCATCTCCAACCGACAGAGCCAGTTACAACATCTAAAGCCACCGCCGCTGTCGTGGTAGTCTTCTCCTTAATCAGGTGCTTGAATTCAACCAACGCTCGACGCAGGATGTAATTGTGTTTTTCCAACTCTCGACGTTTATCTTCTGTAGTGTATATCAATTTGCTTTCACAGGTCTTCCTAAGAGCACTAATGAATGCATTCAACAATATTGATGTTCTTGCTAACCAAAATGCTATGCTCTACCATTGTTACCCAAAAATGTTTTCCCACAATGTTTTCTGTGTTGAGTTTAATGCTTTTGGTTGTCTTGTTGGATATTATTTATATAATTCAGAGCTCACTACGTCTTAAGGAGAATTAAAGCCTAATAAAAATCAAAATTCAGAGCTTCAAAGTAAAGCTTAATAGAACTCAGATTTAATTATTCAAATATTAATAAAATTAAGAATTAATTTTGAATTCCAACATTCATACGTAATTAACGTGGTGCTGTTAAGTCGCTCTGATTCATGCAAATTACATGAAGGGCTACAATTTTCTGCTTGCGAAAACACGATTTTAGATTTGCGTTTCATGGTAACAAATGGAAATCGGACGAGTTGAGAGTGTAATTTACCATCCGCAAAATAACATCGTATTATAAAAATATATGTGCTAATTATGTCTACTAGTTTTTTCAGGTTAAAATATCTATAGAAAAATACTATTTGACATATTTATGAAATTATCATGTTGTGTGTAAATTAAGATAATATTATGATAGTATAATAAGAAGGATTTATGATAAAAAGGTACATTTTTTAAAAATAAAAAATAGCAAAAAAAAAATGTCTAGTTGTATGTTTTGTAAAATTTATTTTAAAAATAATAATGGCTCCTGATGATATCCTGACGGTTGGTGCAGAGGATCACAACGGAAAAAGGAAAGCAGGGATGGATATCAGTTCTGCAAAACAATCTCATTATGAACATACAGTGCCGAAAAACTAACTGCTAAGGATGTTTATAATGCTACTTCTGATCTGGACAAGGTGACATTTTCTACCTTAATCTTCACATCATACAATCTGATTCACATAAACTTGCTGGTACTTTAACATAGACTTCTTTTCGCCCACTTTTTGTAATTAAACTACATCTTGACAAAGCACCGGAGTAACATTTACGCCGGCATTGATCAAGAAGCGAGGGCTTCAAAAATAAAAGGAGAACAGTGGAGCTTTCGCTGTGGCAAATGGCACAGCCTTCGTGGAGGGATATGTAACAGGCTGTTTTGTGGCGATCATCCTTTTAGACGGCTGTTACCCCGATGCTGAATTGGCTTAGCAGTTCATTGTGGCCTAGCCTACAAATCTAATTTAGGATTTAACAGACTAATTTTAAATTTGATGCCACCAATCAATTCATAAAGATTAAGAGATGTTTAGAATATTTTAATAGACTAATTAAAATATTACCAACTCAAGCATGCATGCTGCGTGTCATGTTGTGATTGGCTTCCATGTATTGAATTATTTGTAAAAAAATTATTTTACAAATCTTTTTACATAAAAAATTGATCGTTAAAAAAATGGTAGAGAAGGAAAAAAAGATTTCATTTTTTTTGAAAAATTTATTTTTTTTAGTTTAAATTCTTTTATATTTTCTGTTAAAAAAGAAATTAACTACTATAAAAATGGGAGACGAAGGAAAAAAATTTCAAATTTATATTATTAGATTTCATTTTCTTGAAAATTTATTTTTACTTTTTCTTAAAAAAAGATACTGATTACTTTAACAATGGGAGAGAGCAAAAAGATTTGATGAAGAGAAAACTATTTTATTTGAACATTATTTTTAAAAAATATTAAGAATATTTTTTTCTAAATGAAAAAATATTTACAAATTTTTAAGGTTTAATCTATTATATTGATAGGTTCTAATGGTTTTAAAAGTGTTCATTAAGGTTCCTATTAATTAAGGATGGCAATTTTTTCCGTGGGGTTATGGATTCATGGGTCCCCCGTGTTTAGGGCGGGGACTAGTGCTATTTTTTGTAAAATTTTAAAGAACAAGTTAAGGACGTGGACAGAGATTGGGCTTTTTCCTTAGCCGTCTCGATTCTTCGGATTTAAATTCAAAATTTATTTGTATAGTTATGTATCCATTTTATTTAGTAAATAATTATAAAAGTTTATAGTTTTATTTTAGTCAAACAAGTCTTTGACAAAAAGTTTAATATTTTTTAATTTAATCAATTAAGTCCTTAATAAATAATAAATATTTACCAAATTTTTAATTTAATCAATTATAAAATTATTTTTAAATCATTTTTACAATAAAAAATTTGTTAAAATAATTAAAAATTAATAAAATTAATAAAATTTTAATTATTAAATTAAGAAAAATAAATTTTGATAACATAAAAATAATAAATTAATATCAAACAAAATAATTAATTTGTAATTAATGAATTAATATGTTATAATGTAATCATATAAGATTAACAAAACAAATAACTTCTTAAAATTTTTTTTTTCTCTTTAGATTTCATTTTCTCTTTTACCAAACAAAATATTCTTATGCAAAATCATTAAAAAATTTTTAAAAAAACTCTAAGATTTTCTTTTTCTTTTCATATTTCATTTTCTAAGAATAATTTAATATGTTTTTCTAACTTTATTAATTTTATAAAAAATTGTATCATAATTTACTAACACAATTATTTATTTTTCTATTTATATAGGTTAGTAAAAAATATTATAATAAATATAACAATCAAATTTGATATCTTGTGCTAATAAAATTTTATTAGCTGTGATATTTTATATAAATTGTCTCAATCAAATTAATAATTTTTATTATTTATCTTATTTTCAACAATTTATTTGAAAAAATTAAATATTTATTTTTATTACATTATTTTGATAATATATAAAAATGGTGATTTACATCTAAATAATTAATTTATTTACTATTAAAAAGATATAAAGATCTAATTTATTTTAGATATATGACAAAAGATTAAAAATTAATGATATATTTTTTAACAACAAATTAAAAATTGATAATTATATTAGCTATTTTTTAAATACTTTAAATATATAATCAAGTCAATAAATTTAATATTTTAAATATATTTTTGTGATACTTAAATTTTTATTAATTTACTCTTTATTTTGAAAATTTTATATTATATATATTAATAAATATAACTTATTAAGTCAATTTATATAAATGTGTTTGGTAATTATGTAATAAATGTCAATTTGTAAAATTTTTATATTTTTAAGAAGTCAATGCGGTGTCAATATTTGTCGAGGGCCTACAGAGATCTCAATCCAAACTAGGGATATTCTCGGCCTATCCCCAGTTTGCTTAAATCAAGGATGGGTCGAAAATAAGGATCCACGGCCCAACTGGGGCTAGGAGTGAGGATTGCGCTCCCTGTTCTGTTCCATGCCCGTTACCATCCCTACTATTGGTTAAAAATAATAATATCCCTATTTAATGGTAATTAACTATGAATAGATTTCTTTCAAACTCCTAATTGAAATTAAATATAATAATAATAATAATAAATACTTATTTTACGATATATTGACAATAGAATATTTATTAATGTAGTATGATGAAAATATAAATTTATTTATTTTACAACATATTTACCATCAATATTAATTAAATATTAGAAATTATATAAAGTAAAGCATAAATTAATTCAGCTTATTAGTAAGATATGAATTTATAAATTTTATTTGTTTTACAACACAAGTATAATGTTATATTTATGATTATATTTAATTTAATAAAATATATTTATATATTGTTAAAATATAAATAAAATAATAAAAATTAAAGTACATTATAAAAATAAATTTGTTATACATTAATAGGAAAATATCAATTTTTTCCCTAAATTTTGGCTTCTGCCACTTATAAAAATAAATTAAAGTACATTATAAAAATAAATTTTGTTTCAAAATATAATTTATTTTCTAACATTGCAACTTTGATATTATCTTTTCACTTTTTGAGTATTTTACGATTTTGTCTAAAAAAGTAATAATAAATGTTGAGAAAAAAAGAAAGAAAGCACAAGTAGGGAAAAGAGAAAGAAGCAGTAGGAAACAGAAGAGATTAAACAATTTTATTTTTTAATTTTTCATTTTAATTTATTGTTAAAAAATAAATTTATTATATTATGACATAATTTTTTTAAAAAAATCATTGTTTGTATAATATTTCATATATTTTAATTTCTATATTAATTAAAAAATTATAAAATATCATATGTTCATAATGAGTTTTTTATTTAAATTTATTGCTTGTTATTATTTAGATTTTTTTTGGTTAAACCTAATATGTAGTTAATAGAGTATTTGGTCATTCAACCAATATAGTAATATATATATATATATAGTATATTAATTATACATAATTACATGTGTTAGATTCAATATCAACCATTAAAAGATATAAATCCAATAGTTTACAAATGATATAAATATATGTGTAAAATTATATGGCTCTCTCTAATTGTTTAAACCTAAAATCATTGAGTATGAGGTTAATGATTTAAGCCTTTATGTACTTATTTTATTTTCAAAAAAATTTAATTTAAATTTACTTAAAAATTAATTGTTAAAGAAAGGGAGAGAAAGCAAAAAGATTCCATATTTTTATGATTTTTATAATTTTTATTTTTTAAATTTTTTCTAAAAGTAAAAAAGAAATAGATTACTATAAAAATGAGGGAGAAAGTAACCAGATTTCAAATTTAATTTTTTGAATATTTATTTTTTTTCCTTAAAAAATAGAGAAAATATTTTATTCTATTATTTTTAAAAACATTAAGAATTTTTTTTAATTAGTGCAACTTTATTACCAAATAAGACAATTGCTTGTTTAAACTTATCTTCCAAAATTATCCCGCATCCTTTTTTATTAGGCATGCAAAGATAATGAGAAAAAAATAAAAGAGAATGAGGAATGAGGGCCCCGCAAATAGAAGTGGCGAGGCTGTATTTATTTAAAAGTTAAAAGACAATATTATCCTCAAAAAGTGAATTGCAATGGTAATGCAAGATGTGGTTTTAAAATAATAAAGTGGTAAAATTATAAAAAAAACTATAAAGGAAGTGGGTATTTTTCTTGAAATATAATATGAACAGGATTACAGTGCAATGGCTGTATGATATAATTGCTGCATTGAAACTATAAGATTGCTTAAAATATAATTTAATGGTTAATTTAAAGTGAAGATGATTCATAAATTAGGTTAAGAGTTCCACTTTTTGTGACCATATCATAAATTAGTTATATTATAAAATGATTCCTTAATAATTCAAAATTCACAAAATATTATATAATTATGTGAAAAATAAAGTTCATGTAAATTAATGTAATAATAATTTGATCAAATAATTTTCTTTTTATGCTATATATTCTCATTTAACTAAAAAAAAGAAAGAACATTCTTATTAAGAAAAAGTATCATTATTAATTGTTTATAAGGGTTGAACATTTGCTAATTAATTGGTTGCTCTTAGTTATTTTATTTTAATACTACTTGATATTTAGATTTTTATTTTAATTAGGAAGAGAAAAATGAAGTGGAAACAAACTAAATAGTTAAAATTGACTTGTGTTTGTTAGTGTCAAGGAAGGTGAAATAATTAATTGTTCATAAAAAAAGAGGACTTCCACCAATCAACGGAAGTTACAAAGTTAATTACAATAATTAAAAACTCAAACAAGATTCATAGAAGATAATTAAATTATTGTCCGATGATATGACAACCCAAACCATATTCAAATTGGAGTTTCTTCTATATAGTATTAAAAAAGACTTCCGATAAAATGTTATTTAAAGTGTGGAATTCATAAAATAAGAATAGTTATATTCATAATCATATTGCATGTGTCTTCTGTATATTATTTAAAAAGACTTCGAAAAAAATGTTTTATATTTGTTCAAAAAAATTATGGATTAGTACATGAATGGTTGGTAATTGATAATATTTTAAGTTAATAAATAATTAGTGGATCCCGCTTGAGAAATAGACAGAGTTAAATTAAGTACTTGGTTTTGAATTATATATATTTGTCTCATCTGAAGTCTCTCTGAATGAATACGCAAGTGATGCAACTCACTTTCCTAAAGCTTATTGTTCAAGTTGGGTTACCTATATTGTTAATGTAAGTCAACTATTTTATTGTTTCTTCAAAATTAACATTTTTACGAACTTAATAATTTTATAGATTACTAAACTTGAATTTAATTTTATATTAACTTTACGAGTCTTATTTAATTTATATATTTTCAATTGTTAATTAGTTAGTTAACCTTTCTTCTATTATATTATTTCAGATTGTAATTGTAAACTATCAAAGTTCACACTGAAAAATTATTTTGATGTCATGAATTTTAATAACTAATTTTAAAATTATAAATTCATACACGCACGCACGCGCGCATATATATATATATTAATTTCTAAATTAATCAAACAAATTATGAATTAATTATTTGCCTAGTGGGCACTATTTGACATGCTCTTTTTTTGGTCCTAGTCATTGAATTTTAATAAAATTTAGTAGAATATTTGTATTATGTCTTTATTCATAGTGGTTAAAAGCATCTGTATCTCAATCTATATATATGAAAATTTTCCATGAATCTATTGTATACTAGCTAGCTAATTAATCTAATTATTACATCCTCATCCTACTAGCTAGATTGAAATGGCTCACCTTGATTCATTTGGCAGAGAAATCAATCAAGTAGGCATTTCTTTCTCTTCTCTTCAATTTTGCATTTTATTTCCAGGATACATGTTGTATATATATACATATCAAAACAAATAACATTATCTAAAATACAAATCATTTGGTTAATTTGTTTATGCTAACATAGGAGATAGTAAATATCTTTGATTATACATGTATATATGTTTGTATGATCTATTCATCATCATCAGGTTCTGTTTGAAGGGAACTCATGCGTGAAGAGAGTTATATTCAACAGACCTAGGAAATTTAATAGCCTTACATATGCGATGGTAAAGTTAATTTATTTGGATATTATCAGCATAAATTATGAATAAATCACGTATGTAGGTACGTTTAAGTAAATGTCTGTTGCCCTGGGCAGATTCCTCTAATGTCAAAGAAGATGAAGGAGTATGAGGAGGATCCTACAGTCAAACTCGTGATTTTAAAGGTTTGAAGTATTTACCGCATGTATATGTGGGTGTGCATGTAAAATTAGTTGGAACTTTAATGGTTAGAAAATTATATATATATATATATATATATGTATATATATTCACCAGGGAAACGGGAAAGCTTTTTGTGCCGGCGGGGATCTTAGAGCATATTACAAGCATATGACTGAAGGTGAGTGAATATTTGATCGATCCAGTTTAATTAGTGAATGAAATAGATAACATCTTAATTAGTAAATGAAAGATATGGTTGTGTGTGTGTGTGAGTGTGTTATATATTAATTACTACAGATGGATTGATTCGATGATCAGGTCATTGGACATTTGGTGCACTGTATTACAAGAAAGAACTCATCCTCGCCCATTTGCTTGCTACATACAAGAAGCCCCTGGTACAGATGTATACAGATCATGAATTGTTAATTTTATAATTAATTTCAATCTCACAAATTTTATATTGAAGGTCGCACTCATTGATGGAACTGTGATGGGAGCTGGTGCTGGACTATCCATGCACGCACCGTATAGGATTGTAACCGAGAATACCGTATGCATGCATGCTAATCTTTCATTATCATTATTATTACTATTTAAAAGAGAAAATAATATTAATTAATAAATAAAGCAATTGATAGGTGTTTGCTATGCCGGAGGCAGCAATAGGACTTTTCCCTGATGTTGGTGCATCACATTTTCTTTCAAGACTCCCAGGATTTTTGGGTATAAATAATTCTTTAAATTAAGCTTTTTTTTTCATATGTTATTAATTTTAATTAATTCTAATTAATTAACCATTCTGAATTAATTGCTTTCAGGAGAATATTTAGGACTTACTGGAGCTAGGTTAGATGGAGCAGGAATGATTGCATGTGGTCTAGCAACTCATTTTGTTCTTTCCAAGGTTTTTACCAGATTTTAGAACTTCAATAGATTTTTACCATGATGAATTAATGGAAGAATATTATGGTTGTTGATTGTAGGATCTTCATATGTTGGAAAATGCATTAGAGATAGAAGGGATGACTTGTTCAGATACATCTTCAATTTCTCACCTTATAAGCAAATTTACACACCAAACGAATTATATGAAACAAGATAGTGCTTACTATGATCGGTATGATTATTCGCTATTTGTTTACAGTTTTAACTGTGACTCAATGATTAGACAATTAATTATTCATGCAGACTGAAGATTGCTAACAAATGCTTCTCAAGAGAAACAGTTGAAGAAATACTATTGGCACTTGTATGTGATAAACTGTACATTAATTAATTTTCTTATGTTTTAATTGTTGCAATTAAAACATTCATTATATATCATGTTTCTTCTTAGGAGGAGGAGGTAGAAAATGGGGAGCAACAGTGGATAGTTGATGCAATAAGTTCAATGAAATCAGCTTGCCCCGCAAGCCTAAAAATATTTCTTAAAACGGTATGTAACTCAAAATTACAAACTCTTTTTTTTCATTTATTTTTTCCTTCATACATATTTTTATTGTAATTAATAATTAAGTATTATTTAATTTTGAAATTAAAAAATATTAAATTTTAGATGAGAGAAGGTCAAACTCAGAGTCTTGAACAATGTCTTGTTCGTGATTATAATATAGCTTCTCATATTTTTCGAGGAACAGTGAGCAATGACTTTTACAAGGTATTTTAATTTTTAAACAAATTAAGAACTTAAAAGTTAATTAGTCTTGACAAATCTCATACTACTTTACTAATTTCTTGTAGGGTGTAAGAGCAATGGTAATCGATAAAGACAAAAATCCCAAGGTACATTATTAGACTACCATGTTTAATTTGTGGTATATATACTATATAATGTATATTCTTAAACATCAGTATTGTTTTAATTAATTAATTATATTCTAACTATATATATATATATATATATATAACTTGAAACAGTGGCAGGTGTCAAAGTTAGAGCTAATTACTGAAGAAATTGTGGATCAATATTTCAGGAATGTGGATGATGATGAGGATGATTGGGATCCCCTAAAACTTCCTTCTAGATCATCCAACAATATATTAATTATTAATGCTACTAGGTCCAAACTTTAATTCTGTATGCTTCGAAAAATTATCAAAGATACTCTGATCAATTAATAGATTGTACTTTTTGATACTGTTATATTTATTTGTGTGTAAACTATAGAAAATTTAATTAATGTGTAATTGAGTATACTTAATTATGCTTATTTGCTAATAAATTAAGAATATTATTTAAATTTTTAAAATTAATATATAGTTTCAAGTATAATAATTATGTTAGCACGTTCATAAAGCTTAGGATCATTTTGTTATATATAGTTAAAGTTTATTTTGTTTCTTATTAAAAAATTAACTTCAAAAATTCATTTTCATATTATTTATTGCAAGTATAAATAAAAAATAAATTAAACGTGCAAAATTCTTTTATAATTTGTATTTTATAGTTCACAATCATTTTAAGTAATTTATACAATTACTAATGTCATATTAATTTGATAATTTTAATGTTTAATATATTATAAGAAAACACAAGCTGATATAATAATACTTCATTGCTTTAAAATTTTTTGATAAAGACAATGTCTACATCAACTGATATCATTGATAGTTGTTATAAGACTTTAGAAATATCATTTAAAATTGAAAAGGTGTGAACATTAAAGTTAGATTGTATTTCAAAGTCAACTTAACCATGAAAATATATATACAATTAAAGTTATAAATTTTGGATTAAAAAAAAGAATTCACTTTAATTAAGAATTTTATATTAAAAATAAATTCTATTCAAACATAATGTCATTTTCATTGTATTTTAATAAATCAATAATTTTCTTGTTGATTATTCTTTTAATAAAAATTGATCAACAAGGCAAAGCTTTAATTTAAGAATGAGAAATGTGAATATTAATCAAACTTTTAATGAATATTAACAATATTAATTTATTTTGTTTGTCTCTATTTTACATAAATGTCTCTATTATATTTATATAAGTTTATTTTATTGATATATTAAAAGAAATTAAAATATTAATTTTGACAAACTTTCCATGGTTACAAAAGAACAGACATTATCAAGCTAATTTTTCTTTAAAATTTCAAATAAGCAAGTAAAATTATTAATATTAGAGCAACAATTAAAAGATAGTTCAAATTGTGTTTTTATAACACTTATATTCAAATAAAAATCTGAACAGTGACAATTTTTTATCCACTATCATCCGTTTGGATCACCATAGACATCATTGAAGTCCTTGTTGAACCTTTTTATGCAATAGTATAATAATATCAACGTTTGAACAACTGTTCACTATAAATTTGAAACTAAATTCTTTGGTACTGAAATTTCAACTTCAAATTTATGACAAATAATTGGTCAAACGACAATAATAATAGTACCATTACTTAAATTGTTCAATAAAAATTTTAATAATATCTACAATAATTTAAGCAGAGGATGTTCGACGACGATTAATGATAGTCAATGGTGGTCGACAGTGGTTAACGGTGGTGGTCAACTTATTTGTAAGTTACCTACTAGAAAAACAATACATATTATAGTAACGTGTACATATATTATAATTATGTCAAATTATTTAATTGCCCTAAAAAAGTAATGGATTTTTTTTTTTAATGAAACTAACGGGGTAAGGGGTATTAGGATATTTGACAAACAGTAGGAAGGTAATGTGATATTAAATCAAATAATAAGGAATATTGGCCATTCTCTCTTTAATTAGTATGTACATGTATATAAACCTGTCAACTAAAGATTTTTGAATCAATCATGTAAGAGATATTAACGAAATGATAATTGTTGTCTATTTATTTTTATTTAATGTAATTCAATTTAATAATTTAGATATATTAATAAAATTAGAGTTACAGTTTTAATTCAAAATTATATATTTTAGATGTTAAAATTATAAAATAAACACATTATTCACATTGTAGAATCATTCAAATGTAATTAGTTTAAATTTATTGAAATTTGCAATAGCATATAATTTCATGATTCAATATTGAAAATAATGACTAGATTTATAGCACAATCTCTATCCTTCTAAGCTTCAGTTGGTAAACGAAGAAGAGTACAGTTTGAACAAAATATATGAGAAGTTAATAAAGAATAATTTACATTAAGATTAAATTGCAAGGCTTACCTCGAAGCAGGCCTTATTTTGGTTTCAAACTTTCAATTTTATTATTAATAAGAGAAATAACATCTGCACCCTTAATTTATTATGTAAATAACATCTATACTTTCACTTCCAAAATAATTATTAAACATATCTATTTCTTTACTTTTTTTTATTCCAGTTAATAATTAAAAGGGTGTAATAGTCTTATGAATAATAAATAATAAGTAAGAGATAATTTAAAGAGTATGATTGTTCCTACAAATATATAATAAATAATATATAATTTAAAAATAGAGATAATAATTAAATAAATAATAATTTTTTAAAAAATATATCAATCAAATAAAATACAAATAGTAGAATCATTTTTGTGCCTCCACTACCGCCATCAATTTGTGGCTGTCATGTAAATACAGTTCTTTGAAAATATAATGGTCTCTCCTATGCCGGTCAACAACACAGTTTGACAAATCTAATTTTA
This sequence comes from Azadirachta indica, assembly GCA_022749755.1. Lineage (NCBI taxonomy): Eukaryota > Viridiplantae > Streptophyta > Magnoliopsida > Sapindales > Meliaceae > Azadirachta > Azadirachta indica. Next base: position 13,086,822 of record CM040442.1, on the reverse strand, counting down.
TTATTATTTTATTATTTTATCCATCAAGATATATCAAAAGAACGTTTACTCAATTTAGTTTTTTATATTTAAAAAAAATAGATAATTATTGATTTGAGCATTCTATGATACTAAGATTCTTTATCCTAGTACCAATAATCCATTTATTTTAACTTTTAAATTTAAAAGAAAATTTTGAATCATTCATTTTATATAATAATAATTAACCTATTAATCAAATTATATATAAAATTTACCTACTATTAAGATAAAAAGTTTTTTTTTATTATTTTATTTTTAATATATTAAAGTTATTTTGTTATAATTTTTTAAAAATATATTTCAAATATATATTCATATATTATAATTAAAATTTAATGTTAAACAATATGTTATGCATATTAAGAATAATCTATTTAAAAAATATTAATTTAAATATTATCAAAATTGCTAGTCTTTCTTTATTTTTCTAAAAAGTTATTAGTAATAAAATAGATTATGAGAACTCAAAAATCAATATTAAAAAATATGACACATAGTCTATTACTTATAATGATTGTGGTCATGTGATTTGATGAAAAACATATGTTGATTTGAAGATGTAAACATGATTGTAATAGTGAAGAATTAATACTATAATAAAATAACTCTATAATTAATATCACATTACTTAAAAAGAAAAAGAAATGAGAATATCTTAAAATCGATAAATTGTGAGTAAAAAAGGCATATAGGTAAATGTATAAATATAAATAAGGAATTTTAAAAAGGATAATTAGGTACAATAAAATATAAATTATTATAATTTTATAAAATCAATATTAATTGTGATGATTACAAAATTTAAAAAATTTTAATCACATAGAATACAAATTTAATATGGCATAACCAGAATGTTATAATTAAATTACAGACACTATTATTTATAAAATGATACTTTATCTAATGTCATGCAGTTATAAAAAAATAATGAGAAAAAATTGATCATTACATATGTAAAATTAAATTATTAAAATATTAAAATCGAAATAATTTAAAAATATCTTAAAATAATGTAGTAATTTTTTGTTCTGAAACTGATAAAATTCACTAGAACGTATCAAATAGGACAGAGTTATATTAAATAAATTAACTTTAATTAAACGTAGCAAAATCCTACCCAAATGACATTTGACATTAAAAAAAAGTACATTCCTTCTATCACTTATGACTTTGCTCTTTATTGCATCTTCACTAACAAGAAACATGTATAAGAAGCTAAAGCTGTCTCAAATTTTATATCTACTTTTTTCTATTTATAGCTGCCTTGTACAAAGAATTGTAGATGAAAGCGGACTTTTCAATATTGGAACTAGGAATTAGTTTTTCTCCGCTCTCGAAATGCTTTCCCATTGATACTAATCAGCCCCGCAATCGTTCTATATACACCCCATTTCCGAGTCCAAAAAGGTGAAGCACTTTTTAGAACAAAAGTGAGATATACCTAAAAGGGTTTGGGTGGTGGTTGGTTTTTACAAATAAAAGCGGTGCATTTAGAACAATACGTATTTCTTTGTCATTATAACATTGACCCAAAAAATATTTTAAAAATATTTTTCTACGTTTTTGCAGTAAAAAAATAAGTGAATTCTACAATGTCATAAAAATCTAAAATTGGACATCTTCCAAATTTATTAGATATATATAAAAAATTAAAATTGTAACAACCCTGTCACTATAAAGAAATAGGTTTTTCTTAGACATATTTTTTAATATTAATATTAATTAATTTATATTTTAAAAAATGTGAACATCAAAACTTAAAAATGATTGGTTTATATATAAATTACTCGAAAAATTATTAAATTTGTATCTTTGAATATTATAACACAACTACCACCTATATCTCTTTTCTTAATCAAGAAGTTTGCGTATTTTTTTTTTTATCATAAGAGAATGTTTTGTTAATGTGTTGATAATCACATTATGACATATGATTAGAAAAGAACTAATATATCAGTTATTTTATGACACGTTAATTAATTTATTAATATGCAACTATTTCATTACTAATTAATTATATCTTATCACTTGACGTTTATTACAACCTAAACATAAATACTGACAATTTTTCAATTGTGGTCCTAATTATTTGTTTTCTTCACAAGACAAGTCATGCTTATATAGAAACAAAAATTTCACTCATCTTTAATCAAATGTTTTGAATTTTAATAATTTTTGTTTTTGTGTCTAATATATTAATATGGTTTACAATATAAATATTTTTTATTTTCAAATTGCACTGGGTTATTTGATAATTACGAGAAAAATAACAGGAAGAACAAAAATTAAATAATGCCAAGTATTGTTAATTAATAAATTGACTTTTCATATTTTGCATTAATTTTTTTAAAGATAAACTTTTTTAAAATATTTTTATGACATCAATCAAACATGTTTCTCACTTGTTTGAGGTTCAAAATAATTAAGAACAATTTTTCAGAAACAAAGTCAAAAATCAAAGGGTCTTTAACAATATAGCAATAAATTGTTCTCAACCATTTTTTTTTTTAAATTTTTTTAAAAGGTTTTGTGATTGGATCAATTTATTTGTGATGTAAACTCAACCTGCCAACAATAATACGGGGGATTATGTTTATTGGCTAGAAACTTCCTGGAATGAGGATATATCATATTATCAAATCATGTGACGTTGATTTTATCTTTTTTACACTTCTACCCACACTAAAATTTTATTATCAAATAATTCCATCTTTTCAAAAATTTAACATATTCATTTCAATCAAATAACATCTCCAGAAATAGATATATTCTTCTCATAAATTCTCAACTTATGTGTTATCATGTAATATATAACAAAAATACATCTACATATACGTATTTCTAATAATACTAAAATTTGAGATATTACAATCACCTACTCTTAACACGAACAACAAAAGCCAAACTAATTAAAATAAATACTTGAAACAAGACTCTAATAAGACACTTAAAGCTCATTATGGAAAGATTAATAATACCTTAAATAAAGATTATTGACTTGTTCTAATTTTAAAAACAAAAAAAATTGAATGTTTCAAAATTCGAACACTAGACTTTTATAGAGACTAACAACAGCTTATCATTGCACCGCTTATGTTTAAAAATTAAAATTTGTAGATATAATTACTTACCTAAAAATATGTATTTAATTTATATTTTGTAAAATATTATTTCAAAATTATAATATTAATATAATAATTTTATAATATAAGGCAATTCAAATATAACAATAATAATATTTATGATTATTATTATTATTATTATTATTATTAGTAGTAGTAGTTTTATCTTTAACAATTATTTAAAATAAGCTTAGAACTATTATTTTCTTTATAATTATTTGTGATGCAAACTCAAATTGCCAACAATAATTATTTTAGTAAATTTCTTTTTTTGAGGACTTGTTTGATTAAAATGAAAGTTACATAACTTTTATAATCATTTAGTAAATAAAATATATACGTATGTAATTATCAAACAAAATTTGAAAACGGGGAATTAGGGCGGGTCGGGGCTAAAGGCACTGTCTCCATCCTCGCCTTGATTTTCAGATTTTCATCCCCGATTTCCGACCTCACGAGAAAAATTGTTATTCCTAATATGTACAATGTTAGTTGTAATTTTACTCTTCTACAAAATCAAAAGTAGAACAAGTAGTATGCACAATGTTAGTGAGAGACTTGCATGAAGATATTGAAATAGACAGGTCACCTATATCTTTTTCTCTCTATTTTTCCCACTTGCGATCAAGAATTTAAACAAATTAGTACTTCTAATTGAAACCAAGACAAGGGATTTTTATGAAATATTTGTTTATTTTTTTAGACAATATTAGATCTGACTATTTTTACTTTTTTAATTAGATGATATTTCGTTTATTCTACGCAATGAGATACAAAGTTAAAATGTTGATGGAGGAGAAGCATGGAGACTGTAATTACGAGCTATGAAGAAATTATGGTTTTTGGTGGAGAAAAGAAAGTTTTTGGTTGAAAATTGATGAAATAGGTTCAAGTGATGTAGTGCTAAATTCGTTTGAAAACTGCGATGGACAAGAATTTGGCGAAAATGATTCAAGTTAATAGTGGGAATTCTAGTCATTTGGTATTTCATCATTCATATCCACTTTTTTTTTTTTTTAATATTTCGTCATTCATAATATAAGCATCCAAGGTAGAATAACACAAATACTGCATGTTTGACACACTAAATATATTGTATTATTTTACTGTAGAAGACAAAATTTTTTTAGTCTAATATTTATTATAAAAAATTGAAGGGACTGAATTATATAAATATTAATAATAATACAATCTAAACTCTCCAAATTTAACAAACCACCCCCCACACACCCCCACATCTCCTCCCCCCCCCCCCCCCCCCGGGGGTCAAGCCTACAATGCATTTTTTTTCTTTTTCTTTTCTTAAAAAATAATTTTTTAAGAATAATAATGTTTTGATTATCAACACATGTACTTTTGAATTATTTGATTTTTAATTAAAAATAGTAACATATAATTAATTAATAAAAATAAATTTTATATAATTAATATTTTCTAAGATAATCATATACCAAACATAATATTTTATTAAATTTTATTCAATATAGCACAACATAGTATAATCTATTATAACCTATTAAATTTTAATACAGATACTAGCTTTTAATATTTTATGGTAGAGAACAAATATACCCCATTTTTAAAAATAGGCATCAATCACACATCAAATTGAAAATAGCATCAATGAGATTCTTTCTATTAGGGTGTGAAAATTTTAACAAAAAAGATTTCATTGACACTTATTTTTAACTTAAGATGTGGTTCACATTTATTTTTACAAATGGGTGTGCTTGTTCTTTACCCATATTTTATTATTATTGGAATTTAATTTTGGGGGTATTTTAATAATTGTGTAGAAATTGTTAGGGGGACAAATTCTATATATTATGGGGAAGGTTTGTGTTCTTTTTCACAGATTATTAAATTGAGATTTTCACAAATTTAGATATGTGGAAATACCCCTCCAACAAAATTCTGAATCTCTGCAATGACCCATTCTATTTCGCCCCTACTAGAGCTTAAAATTGAACTACATTTACGATATTAAGCGCATCCGACTCTACAATTAAAGGTTGGATGATTGAAGTGCATTCTATTCTTAAACCTTGAAAATTCGTCAAAGCTTATGCACATTCCAGTCTACTTAGCATATCAACTTCTGAGAGGTACTCTTCTGTTTTATGATGTTTGTAGTGTTCTTGTTTTGTGATTAGATAGAGATTTTGATTAACTGCATTGCATGTAATGTGATAACAAAAGAAAATGAATGATAACAAAAGAAAATGAATGATAACTTGCGAGATAATGTTTGTCTTTCTTGTCAGATTATGAGCATTTCTTGTGAAGCAATTAGAGAACTGGTTTATTTGATCTGGGTATGAAACATGAATCATATTTGCTATGATTACGTACTTGTTCTGAATTTACTTGGTACTGGATATTATTATATAAATTTCTTATCAAACTTTCTAGAAGTGCTTTCCCCTCAATTGTAGAAAACATAAAAAGAAAGCTAATATAATTTATAATATATAAAATTAAAAAAATATAAATTTATATAAAATTTTAATCTAATAATTTTTAATAAACGTATGAAATCAATCCCATAATTCTAATTATTAACAATAAAAATAAAATAAAATAAAGTAATAAAAAAGAAAAAATAGTATAATAATTTTGTAGGCCCAATAAAATAATTATTAGAATTATAAAATAAAATAAAATGAAATAAAATAATAAAAAAAAAAAAAAATAGTTTTATTTTATAATTCTAATTATTACATGGACCTACAAAATTATTTTACTATTTTTTATTATTTTTATTTTATTTTATCTTTTAATCTTAATAATAAGAATTATTAGATTAATTTCATACATTTATTAAGAATTATTAAATTAAAAGTTTATGTAAATTTATGTAAGTTTATTTTTTTAATTTTATATGTTATAGATAATATTTTATTTAAAACATTTATTATATTTTTTTTAACATATTAGATTAGATTATGGTGAATTGTCAATGGAAATTCATAATCTAATTTATTCTCAGTAAATTTTAAATTTTTAAATCTAACCCTATCCATTGATCTACTAAACGATTTTAAAAACAGATTTAAAATTGGATTGAACGAATGGAATTAAATTTTGTTATTGCTCTTATTTAATTTTTATCTTGTAAAAAGATTAGGAAAGATACAATAATGCTTATGTATGGATTTTTTTTCCTATTCCTACAATAAATTTATATTAATTCCAATATTTTCTTTGTGTCAAATCATAAAAGGGAAACCTACCTATTTTTATAATAAATTATTTAATAAATTATATTCCAAATACATAAAAAGTAATTGGCTCATGAAGACCATAATCATTATAGAGTGATTGGTCCCTTATCTGTGCCCAGGTTATCGTTTGAGCTACACTACTTTTTACTATTACTGCATGTTATGTAACTTCTTCTGTCAGCGAATGGTGGGGAGGAATCTTTTGACCCGAAAGCCCATTTCATCTCTATTTTGGCCTCTTCCTCTACTTTTTTTTTTGTTTTTCTTTTTTTCTTTTAAAAGAAGCCTCTTCTTCTAAAGAACTGCGTCTGTCTCTCACTCTGTGTCTCTCTCTTTTCCAGTTCACGGTAACATTTTTTTGGGCTATTTATCTACTTCAAAAACTCTCTCCGTTTCTTAACTGACAGCAACAGGTATGTATATGCATATATAAGCATTTCTTTTAATAGATTTTGTATTTATGTAACTTGTTAAATTGAACATGTGATTATAAGGTACGGGATTTGAATACATTTTACTTTTAATTTTTTTTATATACATAGCTCATGATGTACAACATATGATGCTTCTATTTTAGGAAAATTTTTTTAAAATAGTCTTAATTTTTTTTGAATTTATGTAAATAATCTGGTCAAAAAATTTTATTAAAGTAACTCAAGATATATTTTTTTAAGTAAATTATCCTTAATAGGCCAAGTCTATTTTTTTCACTTTACTCTTTTTTATCAAACCAAACCCTCGTCTCTCAAAACTTTTACCCTTTCTTTAACGACGGCGGCATCAATAGTAGACATAGCAATGGTGAGAGAAATCGTGCAAACAAGTGTTGATTCTAATTTGACGACAGTAAAAAGAAACTATTGGTAAGTTTTCTATAATTTTATTTGTATTATTTCAGCATAAATGAATGAAAGAGTTTTTTTTAATATGATTTTTGGTGGATATTAATAATGTAAATGTATTTGATTGGAATGAGAAGATATTTTGGTCAGAAAATAAAAATTTTGTGAAATATTATATTGAATTTGACGGAGAAATACTGTTGAAATTTCAGAAAAAATAAACTTAAAAAGTGCAGAAAAAGATTTTGGGACCAATGCATCACAAAAATGGGTCCTTTCTCGAGCAACAATTGTTGCCTGAGAAAGGACCCTTTATGGGCCCCTATTAAAGGAAAATATAATAAAATAGTTAATATATATAATAAAATAATAATAAATAATATTATATGAAATTATTTTTTAATAATAAATTAATAATTATATTTTTAATTATTCAATAATAATCAATAAAAATAATTAATAATAATAAATAATAGAGTAATAATATTATTAATATTAATAATTAATAATAACATGACATGTAATAATAATAATAATAATATGAGATGTAATAAAAATAATTGATTAGTAATAATTAATAATAATAAATAATAATAGTTATAATAATTGATTAATAATAATAATAATAATAATAATAATTACTAATGATAATAATAATATCATGTCTGTTAGGTTTTGCTAGTTAGAATTTCTTTCTATGGTAATAAGTTGAACTTTTCCATCAACGTATTTTTAAAAACCATCATCAAGTGTTTCCCATAAACCGTCGTAATAAACATAAAATATTACTAAATCTTCCATACTTGTGTAAATATATAAGAATTCAATAATGTTATAATATAAAAATACACTAAAACTATGTAATGTTTATTCACTCAATATTTTTTTTAAGAATATTTTTCGGGAAAGGGAAAAATTTTTTATGTAAGGCAAAATTTGGTTTTACCAGAAAAATAGTTTTCGGATAAGGCCAAATTTTGCCTTATCTAACAAATAGTTGTTTTACCAAAAAACTATTTTTTAGATAAGGCCATATTTTGCCTTACTGTATAATCATTTTTTAGGTAAGACCATATTTTGTCTTACTCAAAAAGTGATTGTCTTATCCAAAAACTATTTTTTAGGTAAGGATAAATTTTATCTTATCTAAAAACTGGTTTTAGAGTGAGGTAAAATTTGACCTTACCCGAAAAGTGGTTTCGGGTGAAAAAACTCATGACTCAAAATTAGCAATACCTTTATATTCTCAAATCAATCCTTATCTTTGCATTTATACAACAATCAATTAACTTAATTTAAACATAAAATCAATTACTTTTTACTATCTAAATAAAATTGAATTACGAATCTTAATTTGAGGATGGATTGAATATTTTTAATTTACACATAAAACACATACCTATATCGTGAAACAAATTACTTAATGTAGGTGACCAACACTTTACCGTTAAAATTATACTATTGCTGTACCGTTCACTGCCGTCGTTAGTAAGAGATGTGAGTTTGAAAAAAAAAATTTAGGTTTATAGGAGTTTGAGTTTATCAATGTATAGAGTAATAAGAAAAATAAAAAAAAATGACTTTTGTAAAAATGAAATTAAAGTAGGCTATTCAGGGTAATTTAGTTCAAAAAATATATTTTAGAGTAGATTAATAAAATTTTTTTATAAGAATCTATTTACGTAAACTTGAAAAATTTTAAGACTATTTCAAAAAATTTTCCTATATTTTATTATATTGTTAATTTTTTTTAATATATTGTCTTTTTATTTTTTACATAATTTTTTTAGCCGTAATTCAATTGAAGATTTGATATTTATTAAAACTACCTTAAACTTCACAAAATTAAATTCAATCAGAAATAGAAATTTTTTTGATGACAATGGATAGGTGAAAATATGTTAATGGTGTTCAAAACTTTTTGAAATTTAGCGAACATCATGCACATGATCAGAATACTATTTGTTATCCTTGCCTAAGACATAGGAATTTGAATTACATCTGTGTGTGATATTGCATATTGGTTGTAGTTTCATGCCGAAAAATGATTGGGAGTGCTTGCCTTTGGCAATAATTGGGTGTACTTTTTTTTATCATATTTCATCAATATTTTATTATCTAGAGTACGAAATTGATGTTTGTGATTGTGTATGATGTAGATAAAATGCTTAAACTTTATTGCACTTAGGGTCCAATTGACAGTGCTAATCAGCACTTACCAACAGTTCAAAAATACTTATTGATATATATTTGACAATTTTAGTAACAAATAGTTATCCAAATAAAATTAGCATTTAGAACAATTTTTAAATTAGTGCATAATAGGATGCTTTATGAAATTAATACTTAAGTGGATAGCATTCCAATTTTAATAAAAGTATTTGTAATTCCGAAAATATCTCAATAAACTTTAAAAATTCTACCTTAAATTAATGAAAATTTTATAATTTCGAACGTACTCTTAAATAATTTTAAAAATGTCAATTCTTATCCTATTTTTTTAATTGATTATTTTTTAAATTATTAAATTTACAATTATTTGTATGTTTTTTAATAGTAATCATGACACTAAATTGTAATATTTATATATAAATATATTTATCAAATAAAAATATCATTTTTACTAAATAATTATTGTATTTTTAGTGTATTTATTATTATTAACAATATTAAATATAAAATATGACAAATACATAGATACTTATTTGTCTCTATTAAATTTTATAAATAGTTAATTTAAAAATAATAGACATTTAATTTATTTTTATAATTTTTATTTTTATTTTTCAAAATATTTTTTTTTATTAAAAAATACTAATGCATAGCATTAATTTTTGTATTATTATTAATTCTACATATTACTTAATTGAAAAAATTTTCTATTCTAGTAATTTGTTAATATTAAAGCGCTTTTTTAATTATAATTCTGAACATCTAATTTAGCACTAAATCTATGACATAAGTGCTTTTGATAACTATCAGGCAAATAGTCTTTTCTTAAAACTGTTTAAAAAAATGCTAAAAAGTATAAGTACTAAACATATTAGTGCTTTTTTTAGCACTCTCAAATAAACCCTTAATTAAAAATAGGAATTTGGGGGGCATATATACATATACATATACATACATACATATATATATATATAAGTAAGAAAATAAAGAATATATGAGAAAGGAAATACCAATATTGAAAAAGTACAAGCCCCATATTAGCAAAAGTAAAATATAAAAGTATTTTTTTAATTGGAATTTAAAAATACATTATTAACAAAATTGTTTACTAATTTGTTGGTCAAACCAAAAATATGACAAACATCAAAATTGTAAGGAAGCGGCTAAATTAAAATAAAAATATAAAAATTCAAAAAGAATAACCATTAGACTAACTCTCTGTCGAGTGGCTTTTATTGATGTTGTAAGTATATATCAGTGTTTTCTTTGCTTTGGTTTCAGGTAGACATTTTTGTGTTTTTCAATTATTATGATGAATTTGTGGTTATTTTTATATTTCACTTGTAACGTATGACTTGAAGTTTCACAATTATAAAATTTAATGTTTGATGTTTTCTTACCGAAAAAATTTTATTTTTAATCTTCATGAAATGTAATAGGGCTATATTCATATGGCAACAATTTGTGTGTTTTTTTATAATAGTGATGAGGTGTGTGTATTTCTTCTCTTTGTAATTGGTTATAATGGTTGTATTAAGATTGTGACATAGTTAATTTGTAAGCAAGTTGTGATACGAAACCTTTATTTTGTGCAAACATTTAGTTAGTCAAATTGCCAAAAAAGGGGAGCACATCACTATAACTAAACAACGAGATGTTATGGTAAGCTTAATTTATTGGTTATGAAAATTGTAGTATATATAAGCATATATTTACTTGTGCTTGTTTTAGTGTTCCTGCAAGTTAGTTGCAGTTTAAGTAATGTGTTTTCACTACTGTCATTGTTAAATGTTAAAATGGACCGTGTTACTATACATGCTTATGATTTTTGCTTTTGATGATAAAATATTAACAATTATGCACTCACAATTGAATTAGATACTTAAATCATAACCATGCTATAATTCTTTAGTTTATAACATTTGGTAATTATGGGTTTCTTCAATAGAATTAGTTGGATTACACACTAGGCGCTGGGAACAATTGTTAACTCTATACTTATTTATTAAAATTGTATGTTTGTTTAGTGGAAAATAAGAATTTGTGTTGTTGACATGGATTTGCACTAAAAATCATCTCTATACCATTATCTGTATGATGCTTGTAAACTAATTAAGGTACATACATGAATAAATAAACTACAGAACTGTCTAGGATACCTCAATTATATAATAGAATAAGATACGAATTCTTTGAGTTGTCTTTTAGCTTTGAAATTGGTTTACAGATTGAGAAATGCTATCATATCGGAGAAAAAGAATGCCCGTGAGTTTAGTTTTCCTATAGCTCCATAAAAAAAAAAAATTATTCCACATTAATTAATTGAACAAAGAAAAATCAAACCACATAAATCCCATCATTTCTGCTACATAGCACGCACATTTACCACAAATCATTGAATATTTAAAAAATTATGCCAAAAAGAATCCCGAAATCACCATTTTCAGAGCAACATAAAGCAAGCTCTAAATTCCATTTTTCCCATCCAAACATGAACACCTTCCCGATCTCAAAATCATATATTAATAAACCAAGAATAAATGTCAAATGATTGAGTAAAAATTAGTCCACATCAATGAAACGACATATCAGACGAAACCAAATCGATAATCAAACCATTATTTAACTAGAAAAATATTTCAAATTTATGAGAAATCATAAATCGGTTCCATAGATCGAATACCTAGAAAACATATTACTTGATGACACTTTCAGGTGGAGCTGTATTATGGCAATCAAGGCTACAAAAATGTGTTGCACTTTCTACTATAGAGGCAAAATTCATTGTAGCGATTGAAGCATGCAAAGAATTATTGTAAATGAAAAGGTTCTTACAGGAGCTTAATTTCAAGCAACAGCGACAAGTGGTATTTTCTGATAAGCAGAGTGAAATTTATTTGAGTAAAAATTCTTCTTTCCATACAAAATCAAAACATATTGATGTGAGATATCATCGATTGAGAAATGCACTTAATGATAATATGTTTAAACTTGAAAGAATTTACACAGATCACAATGCCTCTAATATATTAATCAAGACTTTTTCGAGGGAAAAACTTGAAGTTTGTTGTTCGATTGTTGGGTTAATAAGTTCCTCCGTACAGTCAGAAAGGAGAAGTTTTATTGGATTAGATTTCCTCCTATTTGGAGATGGCCCTGATTTCTCTTCAAGTAGAGTTTAGTGTATTAATTTATACAATATATATATGTGTTTTAAGAATAGAAAACAAATACTATTCATCATTTTTAGAGAGAGCGGATATTATTCACAAGAAAGAGGTAGAATAGTAAACTTGTAACAGTTTTGATCAAGTGGCTGATTGGAGATCGATTTGTGGTCCGATTAAGCTGAAATTTTACCAGTAACTTTTTGACTTAGAGGACCAAATTCTGAACGATGAAGATTAGATTTGAAGCTCCCTTTCTCCAGATTTCATAGATGAAAATTAGGACGCCATTTTGGTGATATTTTCTTGAATTCTCTCTAATTTCTTTATAAAATTTGATTGTTTACGGAGATTGTGTAATTTTGATAATGTTGTAGATGTGTATCTCTAGTTCTAACTAGAAAGAAATTGTGTATTTTCATTATTTGATTATAATGGAGATTTTTGGGTGGACTACATTCCCATAATTTTTACTCCTCACATTGGGGAGGTTTTTTACATTAAAATTGATTGTGTTATGGTTGTTTTGTGATGATTCGGTTGTTGTCTAAGAATTAATTTTGTGCCTAAGATTGTTATTTTATTTGTTTGTTTCCTATTAGGTTCACACAAGAAGAGATAAGACAGTTGTTGTATTTCCGCAATTAGTTTATGTTAGTTTATCTCAAAGTTCACCAAGAGGCTGAATCACATCCAAAGTCACTAGTGCATACTTCACTCATGACCCATCACAACTCTATTTATAAAGTATTATTTCATGATCTATAATTAAATTACCATTGAGTAACATTCATAAACTAAAAAGAATTTAACATTTTCATAAAAATCATCTTTATAGGAACAATATGATATGTGTTGACATAACTTTCTCATTGTATTTGTAAAGATAACATTATATAAAGTTACTATTTCATAAACATTTACTTAAACTCTTAAATGAAATAAACTGTTCAAGTTTAAAATCAAAATTAACCTAAAAGCATATAAACATCTACTTGAACATCATACAGTAACTTTTATATTCCTATTGCTTTTTTATATTTTTTAGGGTCACACCCTCATGTCAATTTAGTTATAACAATTAGTAATTCATGATATAATATCTAGAAACTTATAAAGGAAATATAAAATTATATTGAGTAAAATAACTTACTAAAATATTTAAAAGGATATATCACAATAATATAAATTATAACTAGACAATATATTTTGTGTTCCTTTTTTTTTTCCCTTTTCCTTTTCTACCCGTCCTTTCTTTTCTTGATTCTCTTCTTCTCCTTTTCTTTACTCTCTTGACTTTCTAATTTGGTTTTCTTCCTTTCTTTAATGTGTATATAGGTAAGTGAAGCCATCGCTTCACACTAGTGAAGCAGGAAGCAAGGTGTGCAAGCCTGTGCTTGCCAATTTTAATTTTTTCATCTCTCTTTTTCTTTCATGCGGCCACCTATGCAGGCAAGATCTTTATATATCCTAAAATAAGCACTATGGCTTCGTACAGTCATATAAATGCTTATTTTTGGAAGAGAGATTTTACATGTATCCATATGAGCACACTCTTTATATAAAATTGGAGATCGGGGAAAAATTACTATTGTGTCTCTGTATATGATGATCTTATTTATAGTAGAAATGGTAAAGCCATGCTTGAAAGTTTTAAACAGTATAAATATGTAAAACTCGGGACTAGGCCAGACAATATAAAATCGGGGCTTAGACCTGGTATAAATATAATTTATCTCAATCCAGGTTAGGCTTTTATAAATTCAACCGAAACTCAAACTTTCGCCCACCCTAGTTCATAACCTGATTTAATTAGACCAATCTCTTCAATTGGATTTCTATCCAATCTGCTTTCTAGTTGATTGAAAATTTTAAGGTTTGCTTACGGTAGACTAGATTATGAATTCAACATGGACAATTTAGAATATTCCGATCTAATTGTCAAAACTAATATAATTTATTTATGAATAAAAAACTATTTTTATGATATATAAAATTACATTTATGATATATAAATTATATTTATTTTTATAGTTTATAAAATTATACCCCATTCTTGCTAATCCTTTCATTTCGTCCTTTCCATTTTTATTCTTTTATTTTTTAAAATGATCAATATTCTTTATTTACAATATATTTACATTTTTTTTAAGTTGAAATGAAATTTAACGATAATATTTCGTAAAAATTTATAAGTTTTAATCTTGTATTCTTATAAACTTTTATAATTTGTTTAACCTTTATTTTTTATTTGTTATAATGAATTAAATTATAATTATTTTCATATTTATTTATTTTTTGTTGTTCTATTTTAAATGGTATATTTGTTAAAAGTTTAAATAATTCATATTCTATTTTTTGTCATTTTTATTAATTAAATAAAATAAATATTAAAGTTATATGTTTTAATTTGTTTGGACCATATGAGAGTCGATTTAATTTTTTTTTTTTTGGTTACAGTAGGTCAGCTCGGATTAGTTTTATTATATAGTGGAACGAATTAAATTAAGAAAACTCTAAGTCCAAAATAGATTTTGGTCAAATTCACCCAATTTGATTTGTTAAACAGTGTATGACAACAATGACAATGAAGAGTTCAAAAAATAATTTTTATTTATAATGTTGTATGCTTTATACATATATATGAGTACAGTTGATCTATACAATTGTGGAGCAAAAAATGCAACCAAATTAAGGAGAATATTTACAATAAATACAGTAAACGATATTAAAATCCTAAGATTATGCTCTATCAGTATGTGACATGAGTATTTTTATATTTCCATATAGCAATGGCAATGGAATGAGGTGGGGTTGGGAAGGCCTTTTTTGTTCCCCACTTTATTTTCATTTAGATCCCAATTCCCTAATAAATTTAATAGGTCCGGGATAGAGAATTCCCGTGCCGGAAATGAATTCGTCATCTCTACTTATTTTATCTATTTTCTTATTGATTTATACTAAATACTAACTAAAAATATCATTGACATATCACAATATTATTTACATGCAATAATTATATTAAAAGTATCAACTTGATTATTTGATAGGATAAAAATATTATGATTTATAAAAGAAAATTTAATTAAATATTATTTACACATATTTTTTTATTTTAAAATAATATATTGTAACGTATGTATTGGGAATAGAGGGGATGGGTTCAAGAGTATTAAACACTTTTTAATATTATTAATATTATAAGAATTAATCTTTTCCCACTCTCTGGTTTGCTCTCGATCATCTCATCCCAAATTTTGGGCGAATCGCGACAAGGCGCCATGTCCATGAGGAATTTTACGAACCCCGTCGCATATTCACGTCAATTTTAACTTTTTTTTTTTAATTTGTATAATGCAAAGAAAATTTACACGTGTACTGAGTTTAAAAATTCATTTCAGAATAATTACGATGATTTGAAATATAGAAGTCAAAATCTACAAGACAACTATCATCTTTATCATTGCCTTAAATCACAAGTAATTAGTAAAAGATAGATTACAAAAAGAATTACGTGTATATCAGACTTCCACATTAATTTCAACATTTTGTCTTTCATATTGCTTTTAATAAAGATAATACTACAACGCCAGTTTCTATGAAAATAATTTATATATTTTATATTAACGATAACTACCCGTAAATTATATAGGATCGATGGTTGAATATTTTTTGTCATTCATTAAGTCAACGCAACCTTACCCTTAATTATCAAGTGCATTATATTTTGAATAATTTAATGGGGTAATAACATATTTTTGTCTCTGAACTTTCCTGAAGCAACAAATCAGGAAGGTAGTTTCCTCAATTGTTATAAATAAATTCATCATTGAAATTAAATATGTTAATAAAAATGTTTTCAGTTACGTATTTGTCCTTGCTCTGCTGCTGAAATATGCACCCGAAATTGCTGCAAAACCACTTGCAGCAGCAAGCCAACTCAGAACTGCTTAAAAACATCAAACAAACGGACAACCTAACCTAATCTACCAAAACCAAACAAAAGGCAGCAACAGCATCAAATCGCAACACAACACGACATCAAAGAAACAGCCAAGCTAAACCCAGTAGTTTCAAGCAGTAGTAGCTAGGAACCTAGCATCAGGATGCAGTAGAAGCCGCAGCTCAGCCGCAACAGGAAAACAAGCAGCAAAGAACCGAAAACTACAGCAAGGCAACATCATATTCTAAACTCAGCACAGTAACAACACTGCTGTAGAAACAGAGCTGCAAAAGCAGAATCTGATTCCAAACTCAGCGCTATCCAGCAATAAAAAAGCTGCCATAGTTTCCTACAGCGAACACTGGAAACGGATTTCCCAAAGACTATTGTCCAGATTTAATATTTGCAGGCTTTCACCACGAGACTGAAATCACATGGAAAGTTACTAGTGCATACTTCAATCATGACCAATCACAACTCTATTTATGAAGTATTATTTCTTGATCTATAATTAAATTACCATCGAGTAACATTCATAAACTAAAAAAAATTTAACATTTTCATAAAAATCATCTATTTATAGAAATAATATGATAGGTGTTGACATACTTTTCTCATGGTGTTTGTAAATATAACATTATATAAAATCATTATTTCATAAACATTCATTTAAACTCTTAAATGAAATAAACTTTTCAAGTTTAAAATCAAAATTAACCTAAAAGCATATAAACATCTACTTGAACATCATATAGTAACTTTTATAATCCTATTGCTTTTTTATATTTTTTAGGGTCACTCCCTAATGTCAATTTAGTTATAACAATTAGTAATTCATGACATAATATCTAGAAACTTATAAAGGAAATATAAAATTATATTGAGTAAAATAACTGAATAAAATATTGAAAAGGATTTATCACAATATAAATTATAACTAGACAATATATTTTGTGTTCTTTTTCTTCTTTTTCCTTTTTCTTTCCTACCTGTCCTTTCTTTTCTTGATTCTCTTCTTCTCCTTTTCTCTACTCTCTCGACTTTCTAATTTGGTTTTCTTCCTTTCTTTAATGTAAAGATAGGTGTGTGAAGCCATCGCTTTACACTAGTGAAGCAGGAAGCAAGGTGTGCAAGCCTCTGCTTGCCAATTTTAATTCTTTCATCTCTCTTTTTCTTTCTTGCAGCCACCCATGCTGGCAAGAACTTTATATATCCTAAAATAAGCACCAGGGCTTTGTACAGTCATATAAATGCTTATTTTTGGAAGAGAGATTTCACATATATCCATATGAGCACACTCTTTATATAAAATTGGAGATGGGGAAAATTACTATTGTGTCATTGTATATGATGATCTTATTTATACTAGAAATGATAAAGCCATGCTTGAAAGTTTTAAACAGTATACGATAGTGGAATTCAGTATGTCTAATCTTGGTGTGATTGAAGTGGTGCTATCTTGTGTTGGAATTTTTCTCTTTAATAAGAAACATACATGAGAATTTTAGGTAGGTTCTAAATGAAGAGTCGCAACTCGACTAGCACGTTTATGGAGATAGGTTTAAAGCTTATGAAAGATCTTGTAGGAAGGTAAGTTGACAAGATGCTTTATAAGTAGATTATGGGGAGTTTAATGTATTTAACGATAACTCTCCTAAATATAATGCATGCTGTTAGTCGAATTAACAAATACATAGAAAATCCAGAAGGGCTACATCTTCTAGCTGTCAAGAGGATTCTCAAATACTTGCAGGCCGTTATTGATTTTGGATTGTTATGTAAAAGAAGAGAAAAGTCATTTTTGGTAGGCTTCACTAACAACAATTATGCTGAAGATACTGAAAATAGAAAGGGTGCTTCTGCTCATAAAAGAAGTAACCTATTTTGACTTAATTTATTAACCATTGAAGCTGAGAATGTAGATATAACATCTTGCGCTTGTTAAGCTATTTAGCTATGAAAGATTCTTGAACATGTTTCATTTCAAGCAGAAAGGGCCTATTGCAATTTTTTTCAACAAAAGTTTACGAATCAACTCTCTAAAATTTTGTTCTACACGAATGACGCAAGCATATGTATTTGAGGTGTCACATCTCCCATAATTTAGAAGAGGATGAAGCTTCTGACTTTATTTATTGCAAGAGTGAAGACCAAATTGCTAATATATATATTTACCAAACCCCTCAAATTGGTGTCGTTCTTGAAGCTCAGAAAGCTCTTTGGTATTTGCAATTTGAATATTCAACTTGAGGGAGAGTGTTTGGTGATACTCTTTAAACTTATGGTGAAAAATATTTAGTCTAAGGGAGGGAGTGTTATAAAATTGCATTAGTGAGCTAGTTTTTTTTCTACTTTTAAAGAATAATAAAGCATTAATTTTCTGGAAAGTTAAAGTGAGTATAGGAAGATATGTCTAGTGGTATTATAATATGGCCTTTTTTTAAGCATTAATAGTGCACCTTTGTCATGGCAGCATGTATAGTAACGAACGGTTGCACATTTAGTAGGGAAAGGAGTTATAGGTCCTCAAGATTTGTTCAACTGAATTGATTATAGTTCTTGTAGCTTTAAAAATTTCTATTAATATTACAACTTACTTTAAAATGATGACTGTATTCCTATTTAATGGCAATTAGTTAAAAAAAATTAATTTTAAATTATATTATTACTTTGTAAAAGTAATAATATTATTTATTTTATTAATGTATTTTAAATGAATATATTTTATTTTGTCACATTTTAAAGATTTAATATTTATTTTTGTTAAATAACTATTATTAATACGAGTATAATTATCACTTTTTAATAAATTAAAATTTTAATAGATATTTTTAAAAACATTGAGACTAATTATCAATATAATAAACTCAAATTTTAAGGACTTGTAAGACGTTTACCCTACATTTAGCTATTATTGGTGGGGATACATGTATAGTGGAAGTGCATGTTCGTGGTAATTATTTTATTTGGCTATATAAGAAGTGATGTAATTGATTCAATGCATTTAAGTAAACTGTGCTTGTCCTTTACATGCTCCAATGACACTATTAATTAATAAAGAAGCTTGTGTCAAATAAAAAATCTAAACAAAAGGGAAAAAAAAACTTTTGTCTAAAGAAAATCTAACCAATCCCACGACGGGTTTTTGAAAAACTTTTGTCTTTTGGACGGTGATTCCTCTTGCTTATCATCAGAATTGAAACTTCTACCAGATACTTTACAATCCTCTGCGTACAACAAGCGAACTGCACACTTTGTCACCTGACTATAATCTTCACCAAAACACTTTGTTACTCCATAAATATCATCAATATAGAACTTGATGGTAGCCATCGTGTAGTTGTAAAAAGAACTACGACATCCACCATCGTTAGAGTACATATCAAAATCATATCCTAAAAACACATGATTTGAACCAAAAAAATAAGGTCCACAATAACTATCGGTAGATCCAAGCAAATATCCAGAAGCAAGATGCGATTGATTTGTGTCTTCTGATGATTTCAGTTCACATTCGCAGAAAATTCGAAATAAATAGCCAGTGTTACAATAATACCCTCGAGTAACTACAACAGCACATAGAGCAAAGCTAACGAAGCTATCATCAAACCAACCTGGTCGAAGCTTTAGTGTTATGGAAGATCCCAAACTCTTAAAGGTAAACCATCTTGGAATTTCATTTCCAGGAAAATTGATAGAAGCACTCGGTGGCGCATCATATGATTCCTATTCAACAAAAGGAAAAAGAAAATTCTTGCTTGAATATTACTATAATATACCAAACTGGTCCAAAAAAAAAGAAATAGTAGCCTTATAACTATTCTTCTCTTTCTTTCTTTTTAAAATGTGATAGATAGAAGGACTATGAGTACTATACTTAAAGGTAAAAGAGATAAAAATAAAAAATAAAAAGGAAAACAAATAATAATTTCTTAGAATTGAGTTAATACAATGGTATTACCATAAAATTAAAAAATAATATCTTCGATGGTCTAATAGATTAGCAGATCGAAAAGTTTTTTAATTGAGAGAAAACATGTTGAGAGTATATGGTGATCATAAATTGTTGATATCGATTGCGAAATTAATATTTAGACAAATTTGTTGTCTTGCTTTTATTTTCATCATAATATTTATCATCATTTAGCCAAAAAAATTAAGTAATAATTTTTTTTTTTAGCAAAAACTACACCTATGAGCATAGACGTAGTAGCCTTTATCTCACATGATATGCAATACAAAAACCAATTTTAACAAAACCTGTAGCTAGGGGAAAAAATTAAGTTTAAATAATTTCATATACAATTAGAGAGAGTAAAGGGAAAACCTTGTCATTTTCTTTCCTCCACTCAGTTGCCATAACCTGAATTTTTTGTAGAGCATCCTTGAGAATCTTTTTGAGGGCATTTTGATCCAATTTGAAGCAGTTGGTGAAGTCAAATTTCTGCGAATTCCTTGAAGTTGGTGTGAATAGAATTGATAAACTTCCTAGTGATTGCATTGATGTGCAATATTGTGCATGTATATAACTTATATCACATGGAAGCTCTGGTAACGATTGAAGCCTCTCGCAAGAACTTATATCAAGCGAAAGCAAGTTGGAAAGATGTGCAATGCTTTCTGGTATTCGTTCAAAATTGTTTCCATCAAGAACTAAATTTTTCAGTGAAGACAATTGGCCCAAATTTTCTGGTAATACCGTGATGCCGCAATTAGAAAGTACCAGATTTGTCAAAACATGCAAGCCTAAGACATTATTAGGCAATTGAAGACTCATGTATGGCTGATCCACATCTCTTTTCAGAGACAATCTGCTAAGATTGCTCAAACATACAATTGAGGAAGGTACTTTTCTTATTGCAGTTCTTTCAGCTTTCAGCTCCTTTAAAGCTTCTAAATCTCCAATTTTTTCAGGCAATTTATCAAGTTTTGAGCAACCAGATAGATTAAAATGCTGAAGAAATTTTAACTTACATATGCTATTCGGGAGACTCTCAAGCCTTGAACAATTTTCGAGATTCAATCTAACTATTCTGGATAGATACTCAAAGGATGCGGGAAGACTGTTAAGGCTTTGGCATTCTCTTAGGTTTAGGATAACAAGCTTATTTAGATCTTGAATAGATGAAGCTTCAATCAAACTTGTGCAACCTTCTAAGTTCAAGCTCTCAACATTTGGAGCCGGTGAGAGGTCTGGAAGTTTTATTAAGTGCTTGGAGTTACTCACATTTATATACTTCAACTTACGAAGATGCTGCTAGGAAAAAAGCAAAAATGACCAATATAAAATAATTAGCATATTCGATATGTATTTGCAAATTACTATATCAAGATATTGTCAAATAAATTACTAACACATACCTCGACACCATTCCATAGTTGTTGAATATTGCTATAAGGCATTTCGAGGGAAATAAGATTCTTTGGATCACTATTTGGTGGTAACGATTTCAATGGGTATCCATGCCAGTGAAAATATTTTAACCCAGAGAAAATAGATTCCAAACCTTGAAAATGATGTAGCTTAATTTTGTTCTGTCCATGAACTGAGCTATAGAATTTGACAAGTCTTAATTTATACATCTTTGCCAAAGTAAAGGGATCTAGATATATCTCTTTGATTTTAGACATATCCAAAGCGATGCCCTCAATTGCCTTAGTCCCCTAATAATCAATAACATATCATAAATTAGTATCAAATTTATAAAATTGACACATTACAATCAAATAGGCAAATTCTCAATTGTTAATGCACACAAATGTGAAAATAGTAAGCGATGCATTATACAAGATGTAATGTGTATAAAATTTTTGTTACGTCAATTTCTATATATAGTTGGTACATGCACAATGTTATTTAAAAAAAATTCTCTAAGAAAATGATAAATTAAATAATATAAATATAGAAAATACAAAAAGATAGTGTATACTTGGCACTCACTGTATTTTTTGTCAAAACTTCATAAACATCCTTGTGATACCATAATCGACTACGTTCTCCGGGATCTTTAATGGACTCTTGCCGAACAATTTCTCTTCCCATTTCTTGAAGTAAATCATGCATTGTTATCTTTTTGTTTGATATAATCAACAAAGACTTATCAACAAGATCACTTATTCCTTTTTCCGCGAAGAAGCCACTAGCATCAAGAAATTTCATCACAAGATCTTTATCATCTCCCTTAAAAAAACATGCAATGTCTAAAAATATATTTTGCTCATTATCATCCAACCCATCATAACTTATTTTTAGTACCTTTTGGATATTCATATGTGGGCTCTTTTTCAATTTGTTTATTGTACTTTGCCAATATTCTTCTTCCTTGTCAAACAGAGAGCAACCCAATACTTTAAGAGCTAATGGAATACCTTGAACATATTTTACTATCTTATTTGATAATTCCAAGTAATCCATAACCGGATAGTTCTTTTTAAAGGCATATTGGCTAAAAAGCTTAAGAGAAGTTTCATGCAACAATGCCTTAACCTCATATATGTTATCTACACCATAATTTTTGAGCACTTATTTATCTCTTGTTGTTATTATAACTCGACTTCCTAGCATAAACTTGTCAAAACCTTCCATTAAAAATTTTATTTGTTCTGCACTGGTCACATCATCAAAAACAATTAAAACCTTCTTTCGACTAAGTCTTTCTTTTTGAAAATTGAGTCCTCTGTTGGAAATGCCAATATTCATACTTTCATCCTCTAACAAATTGGAAAAAATTTCTTGTTGTAAGTGAGTTAATCCACCTACTTTTTCTATTTCTTCTCGAACATTGTGAACAAAGAGAGATCCTTCAAAATGATGAGAGATTTTATTCAAAATAGCACTAGCAATTGTTGTCTTGCCTATGCCACCAATGCCCCAAATTCCTAAAGTGTAAACATGTTTGGACCCAACACTTAGTAATGATTCAACTTCCATAATGCTTGAATCTACTCCAACCAACAGCTCTTTGTTATCATTGGGAGATATTTCATCAAGTTTCCTCAAAATATTATTGGCAATTTCTTCTACAAGTGTAGATTCAGGCCTAAGAAATATTTAAGAAAAAGAAATAATAAGTTTGAATAGATCTGCAGCAAATAGGAAAAAAGATATAAAGATGGCGAGAGAAAATGGATATTTTAATTCTAAATAGCTAATTCATTGAAGAGTTAATTATGAAAACTTAATCAAAAGGAGTAATTAGAAACATTGCTTGATAGTTAATGAACTGAATTTAATATTATAGTTTGAGTATTGTTATTAATTACTAAATTTCAATCTTTTTTCTTTCTTCTTAAAATTTTGACTGTAAAGATTTGATTATCTCAAATGAAATCAAAACAAATATTCAAAAGAAAGGATATTTTTAGTGTTCTACCTATTCTTCTATCAGTTGATTCTATGCTGCATGTATAGTTTTATACTTCACATAGATGATCATATTATATTTGGTAATAAATACTGATTTTCCATAAGCTTTCAGTGTTTGAAGTAAATTTCATATGCATCAAATATTTTTTGAATTCAAATATCTATATTTTAGAATTGAAACCACATATTACATTTTCTCAATTAAGTTTCCTTCGATTTCTAAAGGAAAATTAACATTACCTAATGACTTGTGAGTCGAAGCCAGAAATATTGGCAGCTTCCCTTAAAGCAATCCTCCATCTTTGCAGCTTCTCTAATCTTCCTTGAAATTGTCTTTCAAGCTTCAAAAATGAATCTCCGAAAATCCCAGTTTGATTTCTTACATCTGATGGATCAATATGATAGAAAACAGGCATTACAATCTGTCCATACTTATTCTTGCATTTAAGAATCTTTACAAGTTCATCCAAACACCATCTTGAAGAAGCATATTGCTTTGAGAAAATAATAATCGAAATCTTTAATCTTTCAATTACATCCAAAAGAGAGGGTGAAATTTCACCTCCTCTCTTAAGCCAGTTATCAATGAAAGTTTCAATCTTTTTTCTACACAAAATTGCATAAAGATGGCTTGTGAAATTATTGCGGGTGTCTTTACCACTGTAGCTAAGAAAACATCGTATTTCACTTGAGGAATAATATTAGTGAAAGAAGAAGAAGAAGCCATGATTTTCCAATTGATAAAAGATTGTTTATACTAGGAAATTATATTTTTTCGTCTGTCTTCTCAAATTTAAGCTGCTAGAAACATTGTATTAAACATTTTTTTCATTGTTTTCATCGAAATAATATTATTACTTTTTTCAACTTCTTCCTATTTCCAAGAAGAATATGCCTCGGACAGTAGCTTCTTGGACTTTGTATTAACGCATTTTAGCAACTAGCTTTATCATATATTCTAAATTCCTAATCCTTTGACTTGATCCTATGATTGTTGCAATTTATTATAAATACAATTTCTTACATAAAATTATTTATAAGATATAATGGTAAAGAACTTTAAAATAAACTAAAAGATTAAAATTATAGGTTTACATTATATCGTGTTGTGCTATTTCATCTCAAAAAATTTAAGTTCATTTATATTTTATGTTGTGTTTATGTTGTGCTGTCGTATTATTTTATCCCTCTAAATAATTCATTCACATTTTAAAGCTAAAAAATGTCAAAATTAGAAAAATGTATCTTATAAACTAAAAGTGTAAATATTTTATATATGATTTTAAAAATATTTATTATTTCAATTTTCTCATTATTGACGTGTTAGTGTGTATAATTATCTCATAGCCATGTTCTCATAAAAATAAGTAATATAAAAAATGGTGATAATAGAGGTCTAGTCTTTAATAAATTAATTTAGTGGGATTACATATACAATTCATGGTTTAGTTGGTATAAATAAATAATTATAAATACCTAACTAAATCGCTTTTCGTGGAAATTTGGATATGATCGTGAACTTTTGGCTTCTCTCTCTCTCTCTCTCTCTCTCTCTCTCTCTCTCTCTCTCTCTCTCTCTCTCTCTCTTTTCCAAACATATTAAGACGTTAAGAAAGACTATTGCAATTGTCTTGGGTTGGGACAAAGCATGCCTACAAGTAATTGGGTTACCAAACTTGGGGAGATCACCAAAGAAATAATTTTGTGAATAATTTAATTATTCACTGCTTATTTATATATTTGTTTTATATCTTGGATGATATGATGATACGATTATAACAATGTAGGATAGATTTACAAGTTTTAAAAATTTATATGTTATTTTCAGTACTATATAATCAATGTTGACATGATTGTAATTTTAACAGTTAAAAAATTATGAGGACGGAGTTAGAAATGAAACCTATGGGTTTTAAATGTCCAAATTAAAAAGTTGAAGAGGGTTAAATTCTAAAAATAATTTATAAACTACGGGCTAAATTTTTATCTTTTAAAATTGAGGGTCAAAATATTATAAAAAATTATAAATATTTTCTATACAAATTTCAAAATTTTATGAGGCTAGCCTCTTCTATTAGATTCTGCTTTAATTCTACACTTGTCTTATTGTTTTTTTATTGTAACTTTGAAAGTTATTTTATTAATTTATTAGAGTTAATTTCTATGAAAATAGTACCTAGTTGTTGTGTAAAAAGATTTTAAAAGATTAAAAGGTATTTCAATGACATTCATTACTACTCCACTACGACACATAATATTATATTAAAAATCAAGATCTTAAATAATGAAATGTGATTGATGAAAGAATGTTTAACATTGTCAAAATTTTTTGAAGGTGTTATTTAGTCCAGTAAACAATGGTTGAAACTTGAAATCACCTGCAAATTTGGCCAAACTCCAAGCATATTCTTTGCTTATTTAGTGAAAAGATATATTCCTAACAAAAGATTGCAAATTATGAGTAATTATCATAGTATTTTAATTATTTATAAGATTAATTTATTTAATATTATTTTAAAAATTTTAAAACTTAAAATTTATATTATTGTAAATTTATTTTAGTTCATAAATTTAACATCTTCTTATTATAAATTAATTTATAATTATTAGTGTAATAGTTATTCTTATTTGTAGATTGAAAATAATTTTTGTTATAATTATATTTAATATGTTATTTTTTTTTTTTCGTTATTCTTATTACGTCTAAATATATTTTTTTTGTATATTTAATCTCTATATTAATTTATTATAATTTAAAATTTATTTATATTTCACACTTGTTGGTTATATACAATCATTTATATTTATTAACGAAAAATGAGATTTTTACTAACCTTAATTATTCAGAAACTCGGCGTTTGTAACATATATTAGTACTAATAGCAGAAATTAACAAGCAACACCGTCATAGCAAACCGCGTTACGTTCCCATAAACCATCACAGAAATTAACAAAAAGATCACCAAATTAATAAAACAATTTAAATATTAATTATAAACTTTTATCTGTAATACTTGTAAATTGAGTTTAGTTAAAAAATTCATATTTAATTATTTAATATTAAAAAAAATTATCAGTTAAATTTTATTTTTAAATAAAACTTTTTATTTTATTAATTTATTTACAAACATTATGATTTTAAATTATATCTAACCTTACTATTTTTTTTTGTCATCTCTCTTTATCTTTATGTATTTAAAACAATATCATAATGTAATTTATATTTCTTTTTAATTTTTCATTGATTTTCACATTGTTTGAATGACTGCCTCATAATTTTTCTTCGCTCACAATATTAATGAGAAAAAAATCATATATCATATAGAAAAATAATGTATTTAATAATATATCTAATTTATTAAAATTTACTCCCTTTGTAAACTATTATTATTATGTTAATATAATCAAAATTTTTATAAATATAAATATATTTGGCACTTTAAAAGGAATATATAAGTAAAAATATCAGTTTTTCATATTTTTTATTTTATTCAAACATCTTATTGAAATTTGTATTTTTCTCAAATTTAGATTTAATTTACTTTCAGACTTGAAATATATAAAAAAAAAAAAAAATACCCTAATCTATTTGTTGTCAAAGTTCTTGACCTTTTGTCATATACATATATGATAAAAAACGCATATTCAAATTGTTATTTTAAATATTTTTAATATTTAATAATGGGTCATTGTCATTCACTTTTGTTTTCTGTGAAATGCAGACTATGTATATTTCAATATTTCTTTGTTTTCAAAAGCAATTATTTAACTGTGAAAATTGACAAGTTATTTTTTACATTCAGAATATGTAAGCATAGTGATTATCGCAAGAAGAGTCCTATATGCCGAGTGATCAATTAATCACAGTTGAAAAAATAAATAATTATATTGGATTGCGATGAGTTTGATTGAGAAGAATATCTTGTTTGCATTCGAATCAATTATGTGTATTTTGTATTTAAACATTCTGCCAATTCACACTCATTCCAAGCAAGACAACCCACCAATGTTGCTTTGATTCCTATTTGGTACTCAATGTGACAAGGAAAACGACATGTTACATTCTATTGAAATTTCACTTGCTATTTTTGTTTCTTATTAGACAAAAATATACAAAAACTCCTTGCTATCAGCTTTTTTCGTTGAAATTAATAGATTTGTTTACTAAATTAATTTAAATGAACCACTTGAGTTTGGTGTTAGGATCTAAATTCAAGTTGAATTTGAGTGAGAACTATATAATTGAATTTTTTTTTAAATTCATTGTTTTTCTATACTAATTTGAATGACCCATTTGAGTTTGAGTTAAGATATAGATATAGATTTGAGTTAGTTTTGATTGAGAATCACATAATAGGATTCAAAAAAGATGTTTTCCCTATAAGTTGACTATCAATATATAAACCTAAATTAATTTTTAAAAATATAAATGAATTTAAATATTAAATTATAACATTTTTATCTATAATACTTATAAATTGATTTTAGTTAACAAATTCATATTTAAGTTTTTAATGTTAAAAAGTAATTATTAGTTTAATTTTTTTTAAGTTATTACGGCAAATTATTTCTTTAATTTCATAAAAAATATATTAGTTTAATGTTACAAAATAAATATTTTTCCTCTCTAATTTTTATAAAATGATTTGAGTTTACAACTTCATATTTAATTTTTTATTGTTACAATGAGGTATTAGTTTAATTTTTCTTCAATTTGTTTAGTAATTGAATTTAAATAGAATAAAAGTTTTAGTTTTAATTTTATAAAAACTAATTATTAGTTTAATGATATAAAATTATATATTCATTATACTTAAATTTTTAAATTTTAAAGGTTTCTCATTTCCATTCATATCTTTAAAAAAAAAAAAAAGGGTTTAAACCATCTTAGTGTCTTATTTTTTAAAATTAAAGTATATCAATGATACTAATGAATAATTAACAATAACCATTTTTCTAGTAGTGCCTGAGGTCATGGCTCTTAGATTTTGCAGAGAATATGTGTATATTACTTCATCTTAAAAATACTATGTTACCTAAATGCCTTTTATATCAGACACTTTAGGGATTTGGAAACCCTTGAAGCACCAATTTTTTTATTTGCAAGTGATAAGTGTTCGATCTGTATGTTGAAGGTTGTTACAGCTAGCTTTGTTGTAACTATTTTTTGTCTTGTAAAGGTAAATGAATGCTAGGCATAGGCCAGGAGTGCAGTTGTATCTTGGGCTTCATGTTACAGCCCAATAAATTTACTCACAATGCCACTCACCAAATAAATACCCATAATTAACTTTAACATTATTAAGCTTTTAAGCTTTTCTTTGACCTAACATTTAAATTAACTTTTACATTTTTCACTTTTAAACTAAATTTATTGATTATCTGTTTAAATATATTAAAAACTTCCTTTTATTTGTTGTTTGCCATAATATTTTAATATTGTTATCTTCTTTTAAAAAAATTAAGATAATTGTAAGATTAATTAAATACAAACTTCTAGAAATAAAAGTTTCAAGCACTTATTTCATGTATCATATATGTTGCAGTCATCAAATTGTGATATTTACGATTGGGATTGTATTTCTAACCAACTTTATATTTTATAATGTAAATTTTGTAAGATGTGATAAAACTTTAAAAAGTTAAAAAAAAAAATTCTATATAATATGTGCCATCTTTCATCCACATTTAAAATAATTAATTTTAAAATTTTAAGCATAGGCATAATGTCCTAATTTTGAAAAGAAAAAATGCCCTCTTATTGTTTTAAAAACATCTCATTACATTTTACTGTTAGTTACTTAACCTTAAAAAGTAGTTTTGGGGGGCAAAATAGTAATTAAAAGCTAAACAAATTGAAATTCAAAAAAATCATTAACATGTAAATAGTGATAGTCGTGGGCATGTGTTAGAAATTAAAAATTAAAAATTAAAAAGTAATAAAGAATAAATTATGTGCCAATATATAGAAACAATAATAAACCTTAATTTTAACTACAAAATTAGTAATAGTCCATTAGATAATTAACTTGTAAATTTTTATTAAATTTATTCTACAATAAGAATTTAGGCATTTTGAATTGTTATCATGATTGTATTCTTTTCTTATTTTTGATATGGTAGTCAAAATTTTATTAAAAAATAAAAAATAAAAAATAACTATATCAATAATGACTTTCCATATAATAGAAATTTTCAGTTATCAAATAAATATAACCAGTTATATAACCAATAAGTATGAAATATAAAACAAATTATAGATTGTAAATTATTCATATAAAAACATACTTTATAGACAACAAGAATGATGAAAAAAAATATTATATTAAATATAGTTATAAATAAGATTATGTTAAATTTATAAATAAGATTATGTTAAATAAAAATAAGATTATGTTAAATTAATTTGTAATAAGATGTTAAATTTACGTGCTAAAATAAATATTACAACAATAATCATAAATTAATTTTTAAAATTATAAAATTTTAACTTTTCAATAAATATTATATAAATTAATTTTATAAATAAATTAAATTACTATGGTAATTTATTAAAATAATTAATTAAATTTAAACAATTAGTTTCATTAAAGTATTTAAATAAATTAAAATGAAATATATAGAAGAGGGATAAAATGGAAAACTCACAAATTTGAAGGAGTGAGAATCATGATTCTCCCTTTCGAAAGAAAAAATATAGCTTATGAACTCTCATTCCCACATTTTCATCGACTATCCAGGATTCCTTCGAGAATTTATTTCTCCTCCATTTCTCCAACACTCTGACCCTGAGGACCAAAGTGATAATTTTAATAAACGTTAGAGATACTTTCTAACTAATACATCATTTGATTTGATATAACTAAAGTGACATTCCTGAACTATTAAGGATCAGAGTGAGATTGCCCCATTATTAAGGACCAAAGTGAATTTTCGTCATCATGTATGATTATTGTTTAAATTTATAATTAGAGAAATGGATTATAGGTCTGTAACAAAGGATTCAAGTCAACGGATTAGGAATTTGGCATACAAAATTAAGCTAGTCCTAGGCATCTTCCTGGAGATGGGAAGAACTTGAAAAATAATAATATCATTCCACGGAAACAATAAAATAATTAACAGATTTTTTCTTGGTACTTAAATCTGAGAAAGAGAGACAAAACAATATTATGGCTACTATTGACCATCTTTTGGGTAAGGATAATGCCCTAAAAACATGTAACTTGTATATTATTGAAATAAATAAAATTAACATTTCTTTATACTTAATTATGTTTATATTTAAAATAAAAAAAATCCTAATTTATTTATGTAACTATAATCTTAGTATATATAAGTATTATATATACAAGAGAATTAAAATTATCGATAATAAACTGAAATAATCCGTATTAAATTAATTAAAGTTGGGTTCTTTAATTGAATATTAGTAGTGCGATCTATTAACATTAACAATGTGATAGTTTTATTTGAACTGTCAATGTAGTGATATTATGGTAAAGGCACTTTATATAATATGATTATATAGAACTGGACTAGATATACTTTGAATTCTCATATAAATTTCGTTATTAACTGAGAATTTAAATAATGTCAATAAATGATTATATGCAAATCAATCTTAATCCTAAGTAGTCATAAACTCATGCTTATGTTATTAAATATTTTGAGTTACTTGTTAAGATTTGTTCTAATACAAGCTCAATACTCATATCTCGGATATTTAATAAGATAAATAACCGGAAATGTGACATACAAATATGGAATCCTTTTTTTCTATTGCAAATTAGAAAGATGGTTCCTTTAAGTATTAATCTTGAAATTGAACAGTTTGAACGCTTAGTTTATAATTAGTTTATAAATTAACTGTTTAATAGAAAATTAATGGAACTTAAAAATAAAGACGTAATAAGAGGGGTAAAACAAAAAATTAACTTAACTTTAATTATGGACCGTTTATAGAGAGTTAAACTGTATGTAGTGATTATATTAATAGACTACTCAAAGTTTTCTAAGTAAATTATATTTATAATTTTAAGAGTTCAATTTCAAATTTTTATTGGAATAATACTAGAATTAATAAATTAGATTAATTAGTTAAAGAGTAATTAATTATTTAAATTTATTGGAGCTTGAAATTGTAAGTCCATAGGTCCCTAATACCACCTATTAGATCAACATAGTAAATGATACAATGGACAAAATTATTACACTAAATTTTTGTATGTCCAGAAAATATTTTTTTAGAATAAGAGTTTTAAAATATCTTACTAATTAATTAATTCGTAAGATATTTTAAGATAAATATCTTTCATTAATATTTAAATAATTTAATTTAAGAAATTAAATTGATAAATTCTCTTAGAGATATTTATCCTCTTTATTGTTTCTTTTAAATATTAATTTTGAATTAATTTGGATTTCACTTCTACTAGAAGTTGTTTTACAAAATTTAATTAATTAATTAATTTGATTTTAATTGAAATTGTTTTACTAATTCTATTAGGATTGTCTTACATATTTAATTAATTAATAAGTGTTATTAATTAATTAAAAATAAAAGTGATATAAAAGAAACAAAAAGTGGTGGAAACCTGGGAGCGATTGAAAAAAAAAGAGTTTTCTTTTTTTTAACGTTTATTACAGAAAAAAATTAATTTTCTTCAAGATCACCATTGTATTAAAACAGAAGCTCACTCTTCTCTTCATGGCAACTATTAGTTTACAAACCATTGGTGAAGGAAAACTCGTAACAAAAATATTTTAAAAGCATAAAGAGGTATTTTTTTAATTCCTTCCTTTTATTTTTATTAAAATCGTATACTCATATAATTTTTTTTAACTCTCCTCATTTAATTTTTCGCTATGTATTTGATAAAATTTTTCAACAATTAGTATCAGAGCCACGTTTATATTAGTATAGGGTTTTAATTTTGATGCATGTATGAGTGGGTATTGCATTACTTTTTTTCCTTTACTTTCATAAATGGTATATTTTGTTGTATGATAAATTTTGTGTATGATCTTTTGGTTATTAATTGTATAGTTTCCTAGAAGTTAAATTTAATTAATTTTTTTTTTAATTAGATTAAAAATTTTGTAAACCCATAAAGGGTATAGGTTCAATGTAATTTATTTTATTATGTAATTATTTGGGAAATCTTAAAATTAGAGTTTGTGAAAATACAAAATAGAAGAGAAGAGGGGGTTATAGTGGGTAGAGTACGCACTGCGGCAATTTGCAAGGTAATAACAAGGCGCTGACTTTCAGCCCTTGTTAAAGCAGCATTCGGCAAGAATGCTACTGCTTGGGGAAAAATTACGGCATGAAATTTTTTTGATAATTATCAATTAAGTCCTTTTTAGTCTACTTTTATAAAATCCCTTATAGTTTAATTAAATTTTGCTTGTGGGCTTGCTAAAAAAAATAAAAAATATATATTTTAGATATATTATTTTTAGGCTTTTTGGGCTATTTAAATAAAAAAAAGGTTAAAAGTTGAATTGCCTTACTATTATTAAATATTGAGTTTAAGAAAAGTTTTGAGCTCATACGAACATTTATTTATGAAGATTTATTAAGATGGGTTTGTTGTAGATTTTAGAAGACTGCTATTTTAATTGGGCCTGTGAGTCTGTATACCTTTATAATTTTAATTAATTATTTGGGTTTATATTTAAATATCCTAAGGAACCTACCCAAAGTTAATTAATTGTTAATTATTATTTTTATAAGGTATGTGATACGATAACATGATCATACATAATATCATGCCATTCATAATACCCACTCATTATCATTATTGAATGTCATGCATGCATGTCATCATTTCCTTTTAATAGTTAAATATGAATAATGATTATAATTAATTAGATTAATTGAAAAGAATAATAAATTAAATAATGAGTAATTATGTTTTATAATTAAACTCAATGATTATCTCATTTATTTAATTGGGCTTATCTAAATTAATTGTTAATTTTTAGATTAGCCTATATTATTCTATTTTTAATAAAATGTGATTTTATTAAATATATGATAATTATTTAAGCCCATATTAATAGAACTAGGTTATCCTAAATTGTTAGGTCCAATTAGATTGGAATAAATTATAAACCTAGGCCCAATTAGATTGGATTCTATTAATCTAAATAATTAACCAACATATAATTAGATTCTATATATCTAGTAATTATTAATATGAGATATAAGTAATTTACTAGGATTATAAAACATAAGAGATTTTATAAGAAGAAACACAATTTTTTTTTTTTAAATAATGAGTGGGAGAGGGATATATGACAATATATCCCACAGTCTCCAATGTTAGTACAACACTGTGAGATATAGGTAACGCCTTGTGACGCTTAGATTTTGTCCTCCCTACGGAGGGTATCTATGCATATTAATATCAAGGTTGGCTTCCTAGTGATAGGGTTCAGATAATGTATTTCAAATTTGACCTAACCTACGGCGGCATTTTTGAGTTAAGTTATTAAAATCCAAAACAATAGATTACACTCATGAAGATACAAATTAAATTGTTAATTGTATCTTGACAAAAAATAACGATAATTAATAAATGACTGAAAATATAAGATATTTTGAATTTCGTTTATTAATTGAGATAGTCTCAATTCAATTATATTAGTGTGACTTACGTTATAGCGGCACATTAATTGTAAAATTGAATTATTGTGATTTAATAATTTAATTATGTGTTTATCATATGCATCATGCATTATGTTTACTATTCCAAAAAATGTTATGATAATAAGTTAAGTATATTAAACGTTATATTTAATTATTTCAGCAATTATGTCTGCAACTAATCCTATTATCACTTTACTTGCAAACAAAAAGTTAAATGATGAAAATTTTATAAAATGGAATAGTAATATGAATATAATATTGATATATGAGAACCAAAAGTTTGTTTTCTTTAAGAAGTGTTCTTCAAAACCTGTTGCCAGTGCACGTCGTAATATGCAAGAGCGATATGATAATTGGATTCAAGCCAATAATAAGGCCCGCTGCTATATGTTAGCTAGTATGAATGATGTGTTTAGATAGAAGCATGAATAGATGGAGACTCCATATGAGATATAAGAGCCCTTCTAGGCCATGTTTGGGCAACTCTCAGATCAATTGCATCATGAAACTACACGTAACTACATGAATGCAAAGATGAAAAAAGGTGTTTTAGTTAGAGAACATGTTTTGGATATGGTGAATTACATGAATAAGGCAAAAATCCATGATGTGACCATTGATGAGCATACTCAAGTTAGTATTATACTTGAATCATTATCACTGGCTTTTACGCAGTTCAAGACGAACTATATTATGAATAAGCTGAATTATAACATGACTCAGCTACTTAATGAACTGCAAACCTTTGAGGTTATCTCTAAAGAGAAGCCTAAAGAAGGTGAGGCAAATATTGCTAAAAATAGGACTACTTCCTTTAACAAGAGCAAAAAGAGGAAAAATACAAAAAATGGTTCTAGAGCACAATCTAAGAAAGCCAAGAAAGGCTCCAAAGATAGTAAGAACAAAACACCTAACAGAAAATGTTTCCACTGCAGAGTTGATAGGCACTGGAAGAGAAACTGTAAAAAGTATCTCTTTGAGTTGAAGGACAAGAAGAAAGGTAAATCGAATTTACTAGTTCTAGAAGCTTGTTTAGTGGAAGATAATTTATCTCCATAAATAGTTGATTTAGGAGACACTAATCATATTTATTCTCATTGCAGATACTTAGTTCTTCCAAGGAGCTTGCTAATGGAGACTTCACCAGGGAAATGGGCAATGGAGCAGTGGTTTCTGTATTAGCAATAGGGGTTGTTCGTTTACATTTTCAAAACAAATTTATTGTTTTGAACAATGTTTATTTTTTTTCTAGTTTTAGAAGAACTTTGATTTTAGTTTCTAAATTGGTTGAACAATTATTTGGCATTTCATTTAATGATAATTAGATTGTTATTTCTAAAAATGGTTTAAATATTTGTTTAGCAAAAGAAGAAGATGTGCTTTATGTTTTAAGGCCAAATGAACGACCATTGCTTAATACAGAATTATTCAGAGTAGAAAATTCTAAACTTAAAAGGCAAAAAGTTTTCAAAGTGACGAGACATATATTTGGCACCTCAGGTTAAGTCATATTATTTTATATAGAATTAACAGACTCATAAAGGATGGTCATTTAAAAGAACTAAATATTGGTACTCTACCTGTCTGTGAATCTAGTTTAGAGGGTAAAATGATTAAAAGACTTTTCTCAGCAAAAGGCAACAAGGCCAAAGAACCACTCAAACATTTACATAGTGATATCTGTGGCCTATTAAATGAACAAGTTAAAGGTAGTTATAAACATTTTATCAGCTTTATTGACGATTAATCTAGATATGGCTATGTATACCTAATGCAAAAAAAATCCGAAACTTTTGGAAAGTTTAAAAAATTTTTAGCAGAAGTTGAAAAGCAATTAAGTAAATTACTTAAAACTCTTCGATCAGATCGAG
Source organism: Azadirachta indica (assembly GCA_022749755.1). Taxonomy (NCBI): domain Eukaryota; kingdom Viridiplantae; phylum Streptophyta; class Magnoliopsida; order Sapindales; family Meliaceae; genus Azadirachta; species Azadirachta indica. Next base: position 13,050,437 of record CM040442.1, on the reverse strand, counting down.
AAGGTAAATACCTTGATTCAGAGTTCAAGGATTATTTGTTGGAGCATAGGATTTTATCCCAACTTACAGCACCTGGAACACCACAGCAAAATGGTGTCTTTATGTTTAAGTTTTACTTGTCATGTTTTAGGAGTTTTCATTTGTTTATTTGTTAATATTGAGTTTGTTTATTTGAAGTCTTTTTTTTCTTAGCCCTTATAAGTACAGCCCTTCTCTTATAAGATTAGAATTGTTTTGATGAGCTTGATTTTGTCTCGGTTGAATGGAAAGTCAATGATATTATTGATTCTTTTTTCTAATGCCTCATCACCCTCTTGATTCATTTTTTTTTTTATTTTGCCTTTTAGTTCAATTGGTTTACAAAACGGTAAAATCAAAAATATTTGAAATATTGAAGGGTACAATCAAAATTTAAAAGATATTAAAACAATTATAGAGATTAATGGGGTATTAGTTCAAAAAACAGGGGGATAATAAACATTCTCCCCTTTATAAATGCTACTTATAGTCCAATGATAGCATTTATGCAAGGCAATTAGAGATCATTAGGTAACTTTTTCTACATGTTATTAATTCATTATTGTAGCATCCAATTGATGCTATAAAAAGTATAAAATTTTAGTTACGTTGGCTAACATAGCATAAGCCAAAATGCTACCAATGACATATGGTAGCATTTTTCATATGCTACAACATGTAAGTTTCTTTGTAGTGCCCCCTTGTTTTCTTTTTATGGTGTTCCCTTTGCTTCAACTAAGCTCATCTTTCAAATACACTTGTTCTTTCCTCCCTTAAACACACTCATCTTTCAAACTTTCCTCAACCATCTATACTTTCCAAACATAAAAAAAAAACCTTCAAAATTCAAACCCAAGAAAAACCAACCATTACCAATTCAATTTCAAAAATTCCCAAAACTTTCCAACATAGTAAAACCTTGGAAAATTGAGGCGAATGCAAGCAAATGAACTCTGAGTTTGGATTTCCACACAAATGTCAAGTAAGTTTCTACTTGAAAGCAACTTCGTTCTTTAGTTTTACAATTTGGTGAGAAGTTAGAACATGGTGATTATGGTGGAAGTAATGGAAGTGTTGGGTTGTTGATTTTGTTTGGAATTATTGTGGCTATTCTAAATTGATTGTTAATTTAGAAGTGTTGGTGTTATTTGTGGTTAATTTTGGGTGAAAAATGGAGGTTAGAGATTGAAATTGGGTGGGTTTCTAAAATTGCACACCAAGTATTTGATAAAATGTTTTAAGTGATGTTGTATGACTTGTATAGTGTGTGTGCAATACCCGCAAGTATACTGTATCATAACAAGTAATATAATGATAAGAGGATGTCGATCATACGAGGAATGCTACTCAATTAAGTACCGAAAATAATTAATTTTAAATTTATTTCAAGAAATCGAATAATTTGAGTGAGAAAATAAAATAAACAAAAATTAACTACTTAATAAACTAATTAAAATATGCAAATTAATGGAATAATTTAGGGCGAATAATTTCATCTTAACTAGTCGCATCCAATTCTTCAATTGATGTTATTTTGATTTAATATCTGTATACCTTGTTAATTATTATTCTAATTTATTCGACAATCTCTCTCGAGATCAGTCAAAACTATTTCGCATCTAATAATTTACTATATCTCTATGTGAAATTAATTAAATGAAAGTGTATTACGATTAGGGATAATTTTCAATTAAACTACGTAAATCATATTAGTACATCTCTATCTAACGTGTAATTTACGGTATTTATCAGACGGTCTAGATATAATATTCATTTCTCAGCTCATATCAATTCACATTTCATTCAAATACTGGCTAAATATTTAAAAGTATTAATTATCATGATAAATACTCAATACAGGATATCAAAAAAAAAAACAACACAATATTAGAAAATGAATGCTTCTAATAGATTAAATCATTGTCATAAGAAAAATAAATTTAGCCAAACATAAAATAGAGTTCAAGATTACTCATAAAAAATTTAACAATCAAATACATAATGTCAGTCAACATAAATTGTTCAATTCAATATGAAATTAAAAAGGGAGATAAAGAAAAACTAGATAAGGAGAGTTTGAATCCACAATGTTGATGAGAATCTCCCAAGCTCCAGATGAAATCCTGCTTCTTCTTGTTGATTTTTTCTTCTCTCTCTCTAGCCACCTTCTTTCCCTTTTCCCTCTTTAGAACTCCTTTTCTCCTCTTAGATATGGTGGCTCCTCTTCGGAAAAACAAGAAAATCTAAAAATACCTCTAATCTTGCTACTCATTTTAATTTAAAAGTCAAAATCGCTAAATTTAAACCCAGGTGGCGTAGGGGCCTTAAGGAGGTAGAAGGTATGGCGTGGGCGCAGCATTAATTTTGCCAACAAAGGCAAATCATGCGGCATATTTTAATTGGATCCCTTTACTTTTAATTATTTTTATTTTGGATCTTTATTTGATGTTTTTACATTTTAATCTTCATTTGTTTGCATTTTGATCCCAAAAAATAAAACTTTGTGATTTCCACGAATGGTTAGTAAACATGCTTTTATGCTCCGTTTACATGATTTTCATGTTAAAACACATCAATACCTACAAAGTAAAAATAAAATGCTTAAAATAAAAATAATTACTTAAAACATACTAAATAACATTAAGTATGCTACTTAGTAATAAATGATTTAAGCATAATTATTTAACAAAAATTAATATGTCAAGTGAAGTTGAGCAAAAAATTCTTAGAATTCATCATTGGAAACACTAAGGAATTTTGGAATTGCTTTATTGAATATAGTGAGTTTTCCATCGATCACACACAAAATCTTTTTTGGTTTAAGTTTTACTTGCCATGTTTTAGGAGTTTTCATTTGTTTGTTTGTTAATATTGAGTTTGTTTATTTCTATTCCTTTCTTTCCTTAGCCTTTATAAGTACAACTCTTTCTTTTGAGATTAGAATTATTTTCATAAACTTGCTTTGTCTCGGTTGAATGAAAAGTCAATGATATTATTGTGATTGTGAACACTTAAATTGTAGAAAATAATAAATGTTGTCCTAAGTCCTTGTTTTGATTTGTTAACAAATTTATTTTACTAAAGGAGCCCTCAAAAATCTTTGAGCACTGAGTCACAATTGCTTATTGTTTGGAAATTTAGAGAAAGCTTATGTGATTTGGTAAGGATTTTAAGCTTTAACGAGCTCTTGAACTTAGTTAATGGTCACTTAAGGCGAATTTATAAGTGATATTTCATTAGAGAAATGAATTATGCCATCTTTGGAGCATTTGATCCTTTCAAGCTAATCTATAAACTATTAATCCTTATTTCACCCCATTTTGAGTGTAATTTTCTTTGTTTTGCCCTCATAACAGTTAAATAAACCAAAATTCATGGCACTTTGTTTTAGCACCCTAAGAGCTTATATCCTTTTTAAAGTTATTCAATTAAGGGCGGTTGGGTAGAGTACAAAAAATAAGCCATCATCTTATCGAGTAATTAGGTCTCACGCTTAGGTAAGGGTAGAGAACTTGCGTTAAAAAGTAAGCATAAGGCTAAAAAAAAAAAGAAAACCCAAATTCTTACCGAGTAACTGGGCCTCACACTTAGGTAAGTGTAGAGAAGTCCTATCAAAAGGTAAAAGTAGGGCAATTTAAAAAAAAATGTCTAAATAAATAAGTGTGGGGCTGTGTATATTCTCCGCACACAAAAGATGTTGGATAGGAAATGGAGAGGTGAATAAAGAAAGGAAGCATTGGATCGAAGAAAAAGTTCTAACAAGATTAAGGTAATTAGGGTGCTGGAACTTTACTTAAAAAATCTAAAATCCCCTACCTTTACCTTGGCCTATCATTACAAGCCGTACAAGTTTTAAAGATCCTTAATGAAATGTCCTAATTCATTAGTAGAGAGTGACTTGAAGACTAAGTGTATAGAGTTTCCTAAGTGTTCAAATTGAGCTTAATTGTGAGTATAATCTAATTTGAATTAAAAGACAATCAAGGATGAGTGGCACGCACGAGGAACCTTTGGGTAAAATGATTTTTGTTCTTCAAGTTATATTACGGGATGAATGACTGCATTTTAAAAGTTTCTTAATATAAGTAGAATAGTTGATCTATGAGGTTTGATATTGCTTTGACAAAAGGGTTGCTCAATTGTTAATTTATCTCAATTGTAAAATTTTCTTGGATAATTTTCCCCCAACTCTTTTTCATATTGGTTTGATTTGGTTGAGGACAAGCAAATATGCAAGTGTGGGGGTATTTTTTTGAATTCAAAGGGACATTATAAAAATTTTTGATAATACAAAAAGTTTTCTAAGAAATATACAATATCCTGTAATATATTGGCCATCGAGTAGTTAGCTATCCAACCAAATCTGCATCAGCCAATTCTGTTCTATTGGAAATTGGCAGGTCGTACACTAAATAAGCCAATCTTTTCTAATATGTCTAGGGAATATGTCCGTTGACAAATGGGTAGAAGATTAATTGCATAAAATAAGCAACCAAAAACTCGAATATGACAACAAATGGGTGCCTTTTGGTGTAAAATTTCATATAGAGACGTGTGAGAAAATAATGGTGTTAGATATTGGTTTATGAGATAACAGGTAGTTTATGTGATTTCCCACCAAATTTTTGAAGGCATATTTGGTTGAAATCGAAGTGCACGACCCACATTCAAGAGATGACGGTGTTATTGCTCCACTACATCATTTTGTTGATGTGTACTAGTGCAACAATGCAAAAAGAAAAAAGAAAGTTTTCTCTTCATTAGAAAAGGAGAATATTGACGTGAATTCATTCCCAATTTTAGATTAGGGAGCTTTAATCACACAGTTGAATTGAGATTTTACCTGAGACAAAAAAAAAAGATTTCAATAAAGATTGTGTCTCGGATTTAAAATGTATAAGATAGACCTATATAAAACAAGAAAATCATCCATAATAGTCAAAAATATCTTGCCCCAGTATGAGAATTAACTCTCTGAGGTCCTTAAATATCGCAATGTGTTAAATGAAAAGATGCAAGTAATAAAATAGAACTACAAGATAATGGTAAACAATTCATTTTGTTAATGTATAAACATCATAAACATGCTAAGAATAAAAAGTATTTATGAAATTTTCCTTGATAATTCTTAAAGCAGAGTGGATGATGAAGTGTGCCCCCATCATTAATTTTAAAGGCTCGAGCTACAATTGATGTCGTGCGCTAGGTGTGGATTTTGGTTAGGTTTAAGGTAGTATAGCCAGTTATATTGCTTGACCAAGCTTATTGTCTTCTTTATGACCATGTCTTGCAGCACAAGAATCGAGATAAAAAATTACGTTACATCTTAGTGCTTTAGTGGGCTTGCTAACTGATAAGAAATTAATTTAAAATTTTGGAACATGTAGCACCCTACCAAGAACCAAATTAGAGGATATTTTGACGAACCTTTTAGATCTAACCTGTACTTCATCACTATTTGGCAACCCAATGACACGATGATCAATGTTTGGTTTAAGATGTGTGGGTGAGAATATGAATATATGATATGTTGCATCATTATCTATGATCCAATATAAAGTCGAAAATGAACCATGCTAACATGTATTACAAGTGGGTGTGACTATACTTGTGGCATTTGCAAGGATTGTTCATTACCATTTCCTTTGTCAAGCAAGGCCATTAGTTGATTGTACTACTTAGTAGTGAATGTTGCCCCTTCTGTAGTTGGTCCTTTGAGTGAATAAAGGATGTCGGTTTGAACATTGTTTGTAACAGATGTATTAGTTTCCCTTTCGGCTGCAAGTTCTTTTCGTCAATTCGTAACTTAATGGTAATCCATGCAAGTAGAAATGAGATGGCCTTCTCGTTTGCTATAGTAGACTTAAGCTGCCTTTTTAGAGTTCTATTTTCCTACACTATAAAAGGTCGATTCATTTTGGCTATGTGTGAGGATTGCATCACATAATGGCCAGCATTTGTATCACGCTTGGCAACTACACCTGCTTGTTGTTCTTAATGTATCAAAAGGGCATAGGTCTTATGAGTATCTGGTAGAGGTATCATCATCAAGATTGTTTCTCGAATGATTGTGTATGATTCATTTAGTGCCATAAGAAATTGTATATAGCCCGTTATTTTCTTCTTGTTTAGCAAGGGCTTTTAATCCTCCATAACAACAACAAAAGGGCTTTTGATATCAAAGGCTATGTCATAGTCATTGATTGGTTTTGTCAATTTGAAAGACTTTTTCTTCGTTATTGATGGTTTATAACCGCAACCAACTTGTCACCAAAACCTTCAATGTTTTAAGAAAATTATCTAATCTTAATGATCACTTGTTCAATGAATAAAGGCTCTCTTTACCCAAGTTTATTATTCTTTTGTTGTGGGAAGCACGTTTTTCTTCAATAGATGGCTAGATTTCTTGTGCAATTGGTTCACTAATTATAATGGTCAATGAACTTCAATCATCAAGCATCTGAGCCAGGTCATGAGCAATCCATAATTATTTGCCCAAAGAACAAATTCTGGATTGGCAACCTTTTTTCCATCTTCCTTCATGGTCTTTGATGGTGCTTTAACATCTGACATATGGTGACCAAGACTTTTTTGAATAAGTGGCAGAATTTGAGAGCTCTAAAGTAGTTTTCTGTGGTGAGTTTACTAGCAACTAAACTTGAACAGTGATGAAAGGATTGAATAGATAGTGTAGGTTCAATGTTTGATCTTGCACCATTGCTTTGATACCACAAAGAATTTTTAAGAAAAACATACATGGAAGAAGTTTTTCTGCTTTCTTGATAAAATTTTTTTTAAGCGTACAAGGATTAAATAGATACAAGAAAAGTTTAATAAGGGATGTTGCAAGGAATTATTTGTTTCTAAAGAGAGATTGATCTTTCAGACATTGAAGATCTTCTAGTTGTTGATTATTTCTTCATTGATTTTTTCCTTTATTATCTAGAGTCAATGAGACATAAAGCATCATGATCATTTTCCCTTTAATGATGGTGATTTTCCCTTTATTGACTAGACTTAATGAGATAAAAAAAATTATGATTTATCCTTTTTATCTCTTTCCTTATCATAATCAAGGTCTCTCTATCCTGAACAGAAACAACAATCCCTATAAACAAGACTGGTATGCCTCATTCTTTGCCAAACATCGCCTTGGTGCATATAGAGAGGTATTTCAAATTCCTGATAATGTTACTTTGAGATTGCCCGAGGACAAAGGAGTATCCCAGTTGACCATTTGGCAATGAGATTGCCTTTGGTAAGGAACTTTTCTTCGTCGGGGCAAGATTTCCCTTCTAGCCTAATTTTGCTAGGCTCTTCCATACCTTTGGCATTACCTTATACCAACTACAACTTCAACCTGACATATCAATTCAAGGTTGTATGTGACCTGGGTCGAGGTAGGAAACTTTGAGCCCACGGACTATAAAAGTATGTATACAATAAAAAATAACCCCTAGGTTGACGTGGCTGGTATTATCTACAATCTTGAAATAAGCATAGTGAAATCAGTGAAAGGTAAACCCTTTTATAACAAGGATTGAAAGAATAAGTGATTTTTTGTCGGGGGTAAAAACAGTTCATCCCTGATGTCGTTAGGTCTTAATAGGAATGTCCCTAATAGCTTTCTAGATGAAAGTTGCTGCTATTTTGATTGTTTTGTGTAGCTTGATTATTTTTGTATTTTTATTTGCCTGAGATGACTTGTTTCCTTAATGTTATTTGCAACAATTTGGAAGAACAAGCCCTTTCTTGCTTCCATTTTAGAGAAAAAGATTAAAGGTAGTCGTGCTTTTGCTAACAGCTGGAAAGAACTTGTAGGCGTTGCTAACAACCTCATTGGCTTAGGTATTGTCATTGTTGCCTTGAACTGAAGAGCTTAGTCAACTGCCAAGTGGGAAGTAAAAATAGGGAAGAGTTACTATTAACAACTCTATAACATGGGACCTCCTCTTTCCAATTTTCTAATCATCCCACTAGGACATCTTTAAAATTGAACCACGTTTTGATATTTCGAGAAATATGAATAGGAATTTTTTTAAAAAAATAATTCTAACTCTAATTAATTCATGAGTTGCTAAATTGAATATGATTCAAGGTTCTTCTCCAGTTAAGCCTGAAGCATTTCACACTAATTTTCTACTAGTTTTGTAAGATTATATATATATAAAAGAACTTATTTGAAAATTAATTTGTTTTATCAGTTGGAAATTTTGAGGCTAATAGAAAAAAAAATTGCAAAGGGTGTTCTCATTTTCCAATTTACTTTCTCTATGAATAGAGAAAATAAACTAGTGCTTTGAAAACTTGGAATTTAGACCACTTAACAAGCCACGTGATTTGCTTGAAAAGAGCTAAGAAATCTGTAGTTTACACGTAAGTTCTAAACGAGTGTCAATACATATATCCTAAATAATTTGTTAGTCGATTTGTAAGTTCTATATGTGTAACCCAATATTATTCTTTTAAAATTTATTCTTTAACTTTGATTTTAGCTTATAATTTAATGAAGGCTTTAGCTATTTTTTTTTCCATGATATATAAATGCAAGTTTCTTAATTAATGAAGTAATTATTAGGAGTACTTCATCAGGTAAAGTAAAAGTCTATATATTTGAATGTTAATTCATACTTTTATATGTGTGTGTAGTTTTTTTTCCACTTCAATCAAAGAATTTTGTCAGGCCTGGAATGCTCCAAAATCAATTTTCATTCTCATTTATGTGAGAAGTATTATGCTGAATATGTAAGCATCTATCTACCCAGGGTGGAGTCAAGCGGCCATATCTCAAGTAAATCTAAGTAAATCTAAGTATATCGAGTTCAAACTTTACTACTGAAAATGGGTGGCTTAATTTCACAATTAGGTTTCCATTTTTTCCGAGTCTTATAGGTTATACTTAATTCTCTACGTAATTACATATCAATTTCATGTAAAATTTGATTTCACACACAAAAGTAAGATGTTAAATGAGGAAGCAAAATTTAAAAATACAAATATATGTAAAACAAAAAAAAATTCTTTTACAAAATGGAAATTATGGCTTTGTACCATCTATGTTATATAATCATTAGTATACCAAAATGCTGTCTCTAAATAATTAACACGCATCAATTTTTACCATATATGATGAATTTCTATGTTAACATTATTCACATTTCCTTGGCCTTTACTTGGTCTTTTCATATAAATCAAAATGTTTTGAATCACCAAAAATAAAATCAGTTGTATTGAAAATATTGCATTCATAGAAAAAATGATGATTTACCATACATATATATGTATGCTAGGAACAACATATCTTGGTATCCTTTAATTGAAAATTTATAAAAAGTTATGCGACTTCCTACTATTCTTAGTGAAAACAACTTGTCCTCGAAGATCCACAATATTAATTCACAAGCTTATTAGGTCCACGTATGCATTAATGATAAGTTCGAAAAAAGATAATGGTTTTATCCGTACTGATAACAAGTTCAAAAAATTTTGGCATTTAATTAATTGTGCCCTATATATAAGAAGAGAGATAAGGGACAAGATAGCCAAAGGCTTTTTTGACATATTGACATCAGGGAGTCTCTATATAAAACAAATAAAAGAAATATTTAGACAAAACTAATATTATTAAGGAAATGATAAAAAAGAAAATAAAAGATATGAAACTCACCCATTGTGGTGGATTTTTTTATGTATTGAAGCCTTCTCAGCTATTCTTATTGTAAGTTATTATTGTTTTTATTATGAGAAAAATATTGGTTGGACATGTGAACACCTTGTGAAACACCTTCCTTCGAGTCAAGTCAGAATCCTTACCCAGCTATAGTAGGAAAGATACCCTCTCAAAGGTTAAGCTAGGATCCTTTCCTAGCTAGTAGAGAATATACCCTTCTAGGAGTTGAGTTGGGATCCTTACCCAACTCGTATGAAAATCTACTTAAAGGGGTGCCATCTCAAATGGCCAATGCATACGACCACTGTGAGAAAGGGTCAAAATAAGTGGTTTTCATGTGAAAATCAATTCCAACATATAAGAAATTTTGCTATAAGTTGTCTTTATATTTTATAAGAGATATTGTAAGACTGGACAATCTCACTTTGACGGGTGCTTGTCATGATGCAAACAGTAGTAGGACAACTTAATCTTGACTGAAGCTTGGTAGATGGCTAGCAGGTGGGACCACATTGCTATGATAGTAGATTGAGACCATAATAGAG